>KK113561.1:56689-87575 GCA_000611955.2 Stegodyphus mimosarum | reverse complement strand
TTTTTTTTTTTTTTTTTTTTATTGATAATGTTCTGTTTTCTTTGGTAATGGGTTTTACTCCAGATACCAAATTGTAAAAAGTTTACTGTACAGTAGAGTTTCGTGTATTTTAGAGATTCTTGTGAAGAACTAAGGAATGAAATAATGATTAAATAAATTAACGTAAATAAGGGATATGTGAGACTTCCTTGCGTCGATATGTTTTCCTGTGTGGACGCCACTAATATTTCTACTCTTTAACATTCATTTTGATTTTAAAGTTAAGGAAAGTAATCTTGCCAATTTTGAAGTTTCGTAAATGTAAAATGGAAGATCTGTCGTCATCATTAGAACTTGGCTCGAAATATTTTTAACATTTTGATTTAACTTCTGAAAATAATTTTTTGATTCTGTTTCTTATTTTATGCGAGAGATGGCGCCAGGTGGTACTCTTAAAACTACTAGTGGCCAATTTTTTCCCCCCTTGTGTTGCAAATTATGGTAATAACCGTTATCTATTGCACTTATTTCACGCTGTATTTTCTAAACTGAGTAATTGTTATAATAATTAATAGGGAGTGAAACCTTTAAAATACCAATGTTAAGATCATTATTTGTATAACTCACGGATACTCCGTGAGTCATTATATCACGGAGTCTTTATAGGGTACTTACGTACTATGACGACTACCTTGGCGACATTTGGAGATATAAATCTTCATTGGCATTTTTTAGTTTATGTTTATAAATTAAATAAAAGAACTTCATCAAAGCAAATTAATTTAAATTCTTTTAAAAATGAAAGCCCCAATTATAAAAGACAAAAACTTAAAATACTAAAATCCCGAATATATATATATATGTATACATATAAAAAAAGGATATACCAAATACGAATAGAAAAAATTAATCTTTTTTATTTTTACTACTGTAAATGATAATTAACAATTATTAAACTTACTTCTGAATAAGCTTCAGTGAAAGTTACATAAATGAATTATATTTTTGATACATAATATGCGTACAAATTTTTAAAAAATTGAGAGGCATTTAGTGTTAACTTTAAATAACAGATGGCAGCACAATATAGTTAACTTACTTAAAACTGGTTAAAAGAAAATATTGACGTTAATGATAAGGAAAATGGCGGGAAATAGCTTTCAAAATAGCATCAAAAGTCTTTTCTTCCTTTTTCCGCCAAATAAATTCAGCTAAATAAGTATCCAAATGATGGCGGCTTGTCCCACGTTGTCGCTTGTTCCTTCATTTTGCGGAACCCCACATCCTTTCAACATGTTGCGTATGAGTCTGTGTAGATGGGTCAACAAAATTGTATCGATGATTCACCTTAAACTGTTCAAAACCGGCATCAATGAGCTCTTCTGTTTGATATCCAGGCCAGGAATCTGACATTATTGTTGAGCCTTCAGCAATATTATTTTGGATTTCATGCATTAATGTTGTCGCTTTCTGGTCTGGAACTCTGACTAGAAATGTTTCTTTTGTTTCTCGGCAAATTCCACCGAAGACCCACTGTTGTGGCATGATACGATCTTGATTATTCTTTCGACGCGTAAAAAAGCTTTCGTCAATTTCGACAATCATTCCGGGCCATCCAATTTTAATCTTTCGATTATCCTCCAAAACCTTCACACACATTTCACGCATATAAATATTCCAGTCAGTAACCGTCTTATCGGATAAATCCAACTGAAGTTTGCACCATTTTGGACGACTGTCCATATGCCCAAAAGTAAATAAATCTTAAAGCTTTTAAAAATTCAATACGACTGTTTTCAAACCACGTACCAGTTCGAACACCAAACTTTTGTTGACAATTTTTGACATTGCATTTCCAATAAAATCCTGAATTATAAAATTTCATATCATGGCCGTTTTTACAAATGCGTTCTTTAGGTAAAATTCCAGCCTCTCTGAAGAAGTCTATCGCTTCTCCCTCATTTGAAGGAAGTTGAAAAATGTTGATATCCATTCGGAAAAAATAATCGCAAAAGGTTTCACGTGTTTCACCTAAACGTAATAATCGGCGTAAATGTAGCAAAAAAAGCTGTGGTAATAGCAAATGCGGGACTAGTGCGAGATAATACTCTTTATTTCAGCGCCCTCTATAACCTATATTAGGGTTAACCTTTTTTTATAGCCGCCCAACCGGTATAGTGGTCAGCGTCGCCGACTGCCGTGCCGAAGGGCTCAGGTTCAAATCCCGCTTATAACAAATGTTAGGCTTAACCTGTATAACATACAAAGGTCGCCGGATTTGGCGAGATATCTAGGTAGTCGTCATAATACGTAAGTACCCTTTATATTCCGTGATATAACTATTACATGTTTTACCCATGTTTCTGGTGTTGACTTGTTTAAGAAGGAATATAAATTATTTCACAAATAAATTTGTAGTTTATTTAATAAAGTCCTATTTTGTATTTTCCATTCACGAATGGATGTATAAAATAGTAGTAAATTATTGTAAAACTGATTTGAATAAAAAAATTAGTGGAATCTTAAGAAACTCGGATATGTAAAATTTTCAACTGTAAGAAAGAAAAATAAAAGTTTAGTTGGAACAGCATCAAAATATAAGGCAATTAATTCTACGTTCATTAAAAAGAAAAAAAAAGTGGTTAGTTTCAGTTGAAATCAAATTTCAGTTGTAATAAACTTAAATTTGCCGAAACTGTATTCAAACATATCCCCTGTGTTCTACAGTGATGAAGGTCTGTTTAAAGTAGTTGAAAGACCTGGTTTTTAAATCAGACTTGAAACCGCTCCCATTTTCTTAAATAAATCGAACTCACCCCAGACCATAAGCCCCTAGAAAACTAGTTTTAAGTAATTTTGAGCATGCGCATTATTTTCAGTCCTTCCCAATGCACAGCACAAGCGTGTATTGTTTAACTTGTCCATATAAGAAA
This sequence comes from Stegodyphus mimosarum, assembly GCA_000611955.2. Taxonomy (NCBI): domain Eukaryota; kingdom Metazoa; phylum Arthropoda; class Arachnida; order Araneae; family Eresidae; genus Stegodyphus; species Stegodyphus mimosarum. The sequence continues at coordinate 84,663 of KK113561.1, read as the reverse complement.
TGATTTTGTAATTACATTTTTCACACTGCCATTTTCTTGTGTTTTGTTTACTTTTTGAGGCAATAAATTTACAACAAGGTTTTAAATGTGTTTACAACACGCTTTAAACGGTGAAGTTCAATCAAGTAAAGATGATGTCGATGCTTCATTACAGTTCATTCATTGAAATATATGTAAAGGTTTAGTCTCAGTTTTAAGAAATTTCGATTGTGAAGAAGAAATTCAATTATTTTTCAACTTTCATATATATCGTCTGTCGACCGTAAACAACATGCTCTTTCAGATGAGAAGGGTTTTGGATAGGTTAAATAGAGACATTCCGACCGGAAAATCCACAGTCAGTTGCAGGTGATTGACTTTGCCGGACGGAAAGTATAGTATCAGTAACCAATGGTTGATATGGGACGTAGCGTGTTAAAGTCGTATGATCAGGGATTGGCCGCTAGCAACATGTAAGACCACTTGGATGATTAATGTTCTGATAGTGTAGCGAAAAGTAATTTAATATAATGTGGGTAACAAATTGACAAATTAATAAGCTTTTGTTAGATATTTGTGTCGTCATTAAATGGCATAGAATTCTTCACGCATTTCAATGTTTATTATGCACGTTTTCCAAACATTGCTAAGAAGCGATTATAGTTTTAACAGAAGAAAACTTAAATGCAAAAATCAAGTGCATTTATTATTATTTACTAGTATTACTTTGTAATGCATTTTGTAGTAGAATGAACAGTTTATTTATTTACTTATTTATTATTATTTTTTTTCTTCTTCTTCTTCTTCTTTTATTTTTAAGGTATCGAACACGAAGACACAAATAATTTTATTATCGATAAATCTCAATGAATGCACGTAATCTTTTTTACGCATGCATGTCAAAGAGTTTCCCAGACTTTCTGTGTTATTTTTGGCTGTCAGCATTCGAAGGACATATTTGTGAAGAGTATTTATTATCTCAAAAAACACTGTCACATCAAAATATTTCATCTTGTTGAGATGTCATCTTTTATTTAAGAAAAAGAGATAAACCTCTCAGGCTTTTCTTTTTGCGCATATAAGTGAATGGGGATTAAGGGAGGGAGAAATGCGACATAACGCGATAAACGACTTCGGGGGGGGGCAAGGAAAGGATTGGCTCAGTTTCCCTGAAGGTAATCTCAGATTGCAATAAATACTTTCTGGGCTTCGGGGATTTACGCTGCAGTTGACATACTTTATTTTTTTAATTTTAATTCTGGAATAGGAAAACTGCTGTGGGAAATGTTAATTGTGCGTGAAACAGTTGGAATGGCTGACAGCTTATTTGATGCCTTCATGAAGAAGCATGTATTCTTTAGAGTTCCGATAAATGTGTCTGCGAAATCTCTTTTGTTGCTTATGTTTTGGTATTCTGCATATGTAAAAGATGTATGTTTTGAACACGAAATAAAGAGGCGCTGGGAAAACAGTTTTATGTAAAAGCTATAATAAGCCTTGTTAACGTATTCGGATTTAATTTTTACAGTGCAGTGCCTTAATTACTTGCCATTTTAGTTATTTTCCAACGGAAATCAAATTATCCATCCTGTGCGCCATCTGAGGAAAAAAAAGGAGCTTGATTTAGTGTGGTTTTATTTTTCTAAATTTTTCGTTAGAGCTAAAGTGCTTAAACTTTAAATCTACCTTTTTAGCCGTTAAAAGCTCTTTTATGCTGTAAAAGTATTACCGTTTTCTAGCCGCAAGGAGAAGAATTGTATGTGTACGTCTGTTATAAGAATCTAATTTTAAAAGCTCTATGGCAAATAATGAAATTTTGTGAAACTGATCGGTGGGATATTACTTCGCAGGAGACGAAAGACTATTTTTTCATAAATTTCACTGGATGTTGACCTGATTTATCCTTTTCCCGTTTCATCTTTGTTGAAAATCTAGTGTATTTACATTGTTTTTAGCCTTGTTTCGTTACCTGTTTTATTCACAATTAAATTTTTCTCCGCTTCAAAAAAGTGATGCTGAATAAAGGAGGGGGGAATACAAGAAATGCCGCTGAAATCGTACTTTTTAAACATGTTTGCTATATGCACCTATTCGAGAAGCACGTTGGCATTTTTGCTTATGGTTTAAGCACGGAACGTGTGTCTGGCTAAAGGAAGAACTTTCTAAGGGATATTGTCTCGTACATGCATGTTACACATGGTTAAATCACGACAGTCGCGTGCAACTAGCCTTTTTTGCCACCAGACTCCGAATTTCAATGAACTGCCATTCCTTCATTTAAAAACCTAACAGCATTTGAAATCGAGCCATCTAGTTGGCAGGTTGGTCACAGAAGGCTATCCTTAGACCTAACGGTTAAGGTCCGAATCCCGGAAAGGTTTGAACATTTAATACTGTAATGTTTAGAAAGTGAGGACATTTAACATCCGTCTGCACCAAAGCCCTCTTATGAGACAGGATAAACCTCGATTCCATTCCTTTTAGTGATCTTGAGTAGGACTGAGATAGCCCCAGTATGGCAAACATACTTCTGCCCAAGGTTTTTCTATATCGACAAATGCAGACCCTTTTTGGTCATGATTATTCATGGTTGTGGCGCTCAAAACCTCAGAATTGATATATTGCGATTGCGATTAATATACAGGGTGTTTATAAAGTCCCTGACCCATTTTGATGTTTAATAACTCATAAAATAATGAAGATATAAACAAACTTATGGCATTTATTGATGGAATAACTTATATATTTTCCTTTTCAGGTTTGAATATCTTTACTTTTGTAAATATCGTCTGCGCATGTGGTTAATTTCAGATAATTTCATTTTCTAGTCTAAATATCGTCTGCATCCTCCATCCATGTCAGTCCATGAAAAGACAGTCTCATCAGTCATATACTTAGACATGTTGGAAAACTTCGTATTTCCACAGCTAGAAGAGCTTCAGCCACATGTCTTTTTGCAACAAGATGCTGCTTTTGCATCTTGCAGTGGAAAAAGAATTTTCTAGAAACTGGATGTATCGCAGATAAGAAACGTTCCGGACGTTCCCGCACAAGTGATTTTGATGTTGAGCGTGTCAGAGAGACATTTTTGACACAATTGTAGAAGATCTGTGAGATCAACGGCAAGAGAATTGGATATGCCAATTTCGACGGTGTACAAGGTTATTAAGAAAAAATTAAGACTGCATGCATACAAAGTTCAAATTGTTCAAGTTTTGGAACCGGACGATAGGCCTAGGAGGATGGCCTTTGCAACAGATATGACTGATGATGCTGAATTTCTGAAGCGAATAATGTTCTCCGACGAAGCATCCTTTCATCTTTCTGGCATTGTTAATCGCCATAATGTGCGCATATGGGAATCTGAAAACCCCCATGAATACCGTGAGCCACAAAGAGATTCCCCAAAGGTTAATGTGTGGTGTGGACTAATGCACGACCGAGTCATTGGGCCTTTCATTTTTACAGAAAAGACAGTCTCATCAGTCGTATACTTAGACATGTTGGAAAACTTCGTATTTCCACAACTAGAAGAGCTTCAGCCACATGTCTTTTTGCAACAAGATGGTGCACCCCCTCAATGGGGTACCATCGTTCGTAGTTCTTTGAATGACCATTTTACAGGAAGATGGATTGGGCGAGGAGGTCCAATTCCTTGGCCACCCAGATCCACCTGATATAACGCCGCTGGACTTTTTCCTTTGGGGATTTGTACAGGAACAGCGTTTACAGGAGGAGAGTATCGAACGTTGATGACCTAAAAACCAGAATTAAACCGCAATAACCTCTGTGGATGCCGACATGCTTGCCGGTACCTGGCGTGAAATTGAATATCGACTTGATATTCTCCGTGCGACGAAAAAGGCACACGTGGAAGTTCATTGACAAGGGTCATGAAACTTTTTTAGTCTTATCTAACCATTTATATTATTAATTGTAATCTGTCTTTATTATTTTATGAGTTATTAAACATAAAATGGGTCCGGGACTTTATAAACACCCTGTATTTTTAGTACAATGCATCCCGTTTCGTCTTTGTTGAAAATCGTGTTATTTTATCTGTCATCTTGCACTTCCCTAATCAGTAACTTCCATCGAGGGAGTACATAACCCCCTGCGCAGAAAGTAATTGTTTGAGACAGCGAATGTTGACTTGTAATGCTGTAGGGTAAACGTTTTCAAAATGAATAAACGTATAAGAACAGAAATGTTGTCATTTTCGAGTAATGATTTTTCACAGTTTTAATCCTTAAAACTTTGTACAAAGGAATACTACTATTTATTTTAAATGCCTGTCTTTTATTCTGTTGGCACGGAGACGGGCGAGAATTATGCTATGCCACGATTATTGTTGATTGACTTATTAAATTAGACTCGCCTAACATTTGTACCTAAAATTGCTGTTTAGGTGAAATGAGCACGTTTTTTTATAGGTAATTCACTTAGAATCTCGTATCGTAAATTACTAAATGAAGCAACGTTAACTTTATGGCATACTTTGAACTCATAATCTTACTATCAGCTTAACTGCTTAGCTTTTAGGTTGCGCAAATATCAAAGCGAATTATCATGAGCACAAAAACGAGACAGGAGAGATCTTACAAACAAACTAGCATGTAGTAATTAAAAATGTTATTGGATTACGACTTGTGGTACGTAACATAAATGCAAAAATGCAATGCAAAAATTGTAGAGCTGCAAGACTGCATTCAGTTACTGAACTAGAATACGCTAGTATTTATTAATTAGTTGTCTAATCGCTAGATATTTGGAAATATGCTTAATATAGAATTTTATATTGAGCTTTTATATACTAAATGACTGAACGTGGTCAGAAAATAGCACGAGGAAAGCTTCAAAAGCGTGAAGCCGCAGTTAATTTCAAAATTAATTCATAAATTGTTAATTCATAAATTGTTGTCAAGAATCAGCGTAATGTAGCATTCATATTCGTATCTTAAAAATTTGCATATATTTTCTAGTGTCATGGAAAGCAAGGAGAATAGGAAAGTGAATACATGAACTAAAAATTAAATGTTAGGAAATTAACGTAATTATAATTATCACAAATTTACATAAATACTAGCACAAACTCACAGACAAAATTAATGAAAGTTAACAGAATTATTAATGAAGTTCAATGTTTCTAAGCAATGAATTTTGAGGTCGGCACTAGAGCCAATGTAACCGGTGCGGCCGGCAAAATTTTGGATGCACCCTGCAAGAGAATTTAGAAACTGCAGAGACTGCCAGATGATAAAAAGGGCCCAGCTCCGTCTTTGAGTAATTTTCGCTTAGAAAATGAAATGGGAAAATAAGTTACAGAAATCATCAGCTGGAGTTTCTGAAACGACGCACAGAAGATATAACGGAAGAAGATGAATTCATGCAAAGCCCTTCACACATACTGCCTGCGAAAACTACGAATCTGCTTATTAAAAAAATGTTTGCACGTTTTTGTATATAATGCTGACGTTTAATTTTTAGAAATATATTTTTAGACTGCAGAAGGAAGTATTTGCGACTTTTTTTGAACATTTGATGCATATCAATTTTTTTTCCCGATGTACTGACTATTGCATGATTGATAAGCTTTGCGTCTTTAGAAGGAAGTCCGTTCTTTTGAAGCTGTGTATTATCTTGTAATTATACAATTTTTCCTTAACATTTATCTGTCACAAGAATTCAGTGAGTAAGTGAATAAAAAATTTCTGTTTTTAAATGGACATAAAGAACGGTACTTAATTCTTTGCGGATATACGGATTATTTATATGCTGCGATGCGTGGAGCTTTGTATACCAAAATAAAAGAGGAAAGAAATGTTTTCCTAAATCCGCATTATTATGAAGAAGATATTTTTTTAAAATTTATTTTATGACTGGCGCGCGAATGATTAAGATGAAATTGTATTTTTTTTCTCTTCATTTCGTTGCCGCAGGGGATTTTCAGTTCGTTTGTCCAAAACTGTTCTAAAACGTTCATTTATGCTTTTGTTGGAAGCATTTGTCATCTCACCTGTGACGATCGTTCAAAATCGGACAACGCCCTGAGAGACTACAATTCCGAAACCGCTTCTAAAGTGTGCTTCTTGGTTTATTTTTCTTTTCTAACACCTCTTCTGGAATGCTTTATGGAATTGGAAGTAGGAAGTAACTTGAGGAGTGAATAATTCAAGGGTTCAGGTAGTTCATAGAAATTAAGTAGGTCGACAAAAGGGTTATAGAGAACTGGAATTTTATTTTTTAACTTTGTAAAAATGTTATGAAAATTTTACGAAATTTTACGTTCAGGAAATTAGGCAAAATAAATGCCAATTTAAATATGAACATAAAATTAACAAAATGCAAAGTTATTCGAATGACGCTATTTTACTAACTAAATTTGCTTCAGTTTAAACAACTCACAAAATTACTTTTATTAAAAATCTGCTTAAAATTTTCAATACCATTGCTAATTTTGCATATGGTCGAAGTTTAAAATTAGCTTATGTGAAGTGGTAATAGTTAAAGTAATAGTTATGGATAATTTATGTATCTCTACATGTAGGATAACATTTTATTATTTATTACTTATTTTGCATAACAAATTATTTTAAGTTTGATACCTTTCCTGAACTTCTCAATTTCCCCTCCCATTTTCTCGCCAGGATGTAAATTTAAGGCTAAGTGAAGTGATTATTTAAACGGATGAATCTCTGAGTTCATTCAGAGCGTGTTTTCGCTAGCCAGCGCACGTTTAGTTGCTATCTTGCTGTTACGCTAGAACACGTCTCGGCCATTTTGGAAAATGGTCACGCCTGTTAGGTTTTATTCAACCTAAATTAGTCATACTTCAGCGTGCTAATCTATTATGATAACTATTCTATTTAAACTTTGAATTGGTTTATATTCTACGTTTAAGTTTCACCGCAAGTTAACGGCGTTATAAAGCACGAAGATCGTGCCTTTCTGTTATTAGTTGGAATTAATAAAGGGTTATTTTCACCCTTCTTCTGTGCTGGTATTTCATTCACGCCTATGCGAGAATTCACCAGGTTCATTGTAGGATAGTCTAGTTTATGTGGAAGAGAAGAAACAGATCTTACGTACATACAATGACTGATATTTTTTATCCCTCAAGTACTAAAAAAAGAAGCTTGACAAACAGATGCAATCTATGTTACTTGGAGATATTCACCTGACACTCGACTCTCTTGTTTACCTGTTGACTAGGCTAAATTTTCGCAAAATAAGCAAACAGAAGGAGTGTTAGCGCAACGGAACCCGATAACCCTGAAATTGCTAAATAAATTGCTTTTATAACAAAATCTGCTTTCTGCGAGGGTCATTTTCTGAGTAATAAGGCTATAATCATTATATTGCAGAAGCAAGGATCACACTTTTTCTAAAACTTACAAGAATAAAAAATTTAAAAAAAAAAAAATCTTCAATTTGTCAAAGCTGCGGATTGGATAAGACTTACTAAACACTGGTAGTTAGGCTTCAGTTCAAATTTGGTGGCCAAACGAGGCGGCTGGATGATTTTCCTAATTTCCCTCATGTCTTACCAGCCAGTTTTTCAGTTCCTGTTGTGAAGGCACCCCTTATATAACTTGTTACTTTAAAATAGGCACTTCAAGGTTGTAACGATCCTCCCCTCATTTGAGGTCGTAGCACAGAGGGAGTTAGAGAATTTTAGCAAACTACAGGATTCGGCCTTTTTTCCACAGCAGTCGTTCCTGTGGTTACGAGTCATGGTTTTGGATAGAAGAAAAATCGCCTCCAAGTGCCTATTCTAAAATAGCAAACTGTAAGACAAGTAGACGTTTAGTAGTTCGCCGTAATAAACAACCTAAATACTTTAGCATAACTTAAAGATCTCTGGTGTACACACTGTCAGATTAAATTAGCAATCATTTGACCCGAAAGAATTTTTTCTAACCCAGACAACCAATCATCAATGGTTTACAAACCATCAGTAAACATTTGGAAAGCATGTACTGATTTTGGATAATTAACGATACTTCCTCATTCTTCCGAATTTTCAGAGGAATACCCAAAGAATTGTTGTGTAAATTGAATTTTCAGTAAAAATTCAGTACATTTAGAGGACCCAAATAAACTCATTAAAAAAATATTTTTGATCATCTTCAAGAAATGCTCTATAACTTTCCTAAAATATTTTATATGCTATATACAGTGTTCCTGTTTTTTTTTTTCGTAAAAATAGTACATATTTTATAACAAAGATATGAAATTTTTTTAACAACCTTTTTTTTTTTTTTTTTTACTTGTACCGTATTGAGTTTTCGCGCAACTTGATGAGATTCAAGAAAAACGTTAAGTGGAAATTTGCATTTACTTGAATACTTGAGCAGACTGTGCTGGCATTTAAAGATAATTTTTTTTTCTATTGCGAATTTTAGCTACTCACCGGTGGCCAAGTGTGTAAGATTATTCAACAAGAGTAATTCGTTTGCCAACGATTGAGCGAGCTAGCTGCAAAGTTTCATGCTTTTCTCATGGGTAACGTGAAAATTAATCAGTGTACCTTAAAAAGTCATTCGAGAAGATTTCATTCTTAAGAAAGGCAGTTCTTAGTTGCTTGTTATAATAAATAACTTCATTTAAACGCTAATTAAATAAATTGTGCGTTGGATTAATCATAAATCTGAAAATAAAAACTCCAAATAATTTTTTTAACTTGACAAATAGTTGGAACACAAGCGTGTATTTATTAATTTTAAACAAAATCATATATTAGCAAGGCATAATTTTTATGAAAAGGTTGTAGGAATTTCGTGGGAATAATGATCTACGTTTTATTTTCTTTAAATAGCATTCTGTGGAATAATTCTGAGGTCTCCGGGGAGGGAGAGAATGTGTTTTAGATTTTCTCGAAATGCACAGAGGTTTTTCTGTGCCTATGCTCGATATTTTCATATTTAATAGAATATTAATTTCTAGCAGTTAGCTCATGAAACTGTATTAAAAGTTTTATTTATATAGTGTATTTCCAAATTTCATCAGCTTTTTTATTATGCATTAAATGTTTTATATTTGCTTTCGTGTTTTATATGAAATAAAAAAAAAGAATTTTTCTCCATCATTCATTGATGTAGTGAAATTTTCGATAGTTTTATTAAAGCGAAATTCTAATGATTCATGCAATCAAAAGATCATGTAAAATCCCGTTGATAACGTTAATATTTTTTATATTGCACAAATAAGGAATCAATGAAAAAAAAGAAAACCCATTTTTTATATATTCTTGATTAAATTTTGAAAAAAAAAAAGCTGTTCTGGACGCAGTTAAAATGCATATCAAAAGCCAAAAAAACATTTTGGAAAATCATACAGATGATAGTCTAATAGGAAGCAAAATGGGCTTACTTTTGTTTGATAAGCGGTAATTTGCCTTTTATAATTCTTAAATATTGACTGAAAGAACTTACCGTTTCAGTGAAGGACAAAATAATTTCGATATCTATTGTTTTCTTGGCGCTGTACTGTTTCTCTGTCTGTCATAGAGGAAAATATTTAGAGAGCGAGTCATATGATTTTAACTGATTTTTGTAAGCATCTCCAAATTCAGTTTCATATATCTATGATACCTGTACTGCGGATATGTATGGTTTGTAGTAAATGATTTTTATAAATATGAAACATTGAATCCCGTATTTTTATTCTTATAGGTATGAGAATATAAGTAAACTTTTCTTTTCTCTTATGTGTAATATATGTATGCAGCATTTGTTAACTTGTAAAATAAAATTTGTTAATTTTCAAAAAGTTTAATAGGTTCTTTGACTTCCATCTTGTCACTGTGATTATGCATTATTAAAGAAAGAAAAGCAAACCAATCCTTCATGAAGGCCTGTTATCAATGTTAAGCCCACCAGAGGCCAATCAGTAAAATCGCCGAATACTGGTAGTTCGACCCGAGTTCAACTCCCGGTGAATAAGCTTGCGTCGTTTTTCCCATGTGTAACTTGAATATAAGCCAGTTAATTTTAAAACATTCTCCACGAAGTTTTTTTTTCTATACTTATATTTCGGCTTATAATATCGATGTATTTATTTAAAAAAAAAGTAAAAAGTAAAAAGTTACGAGGAGCACTTTTAGGAGGTAAGATTCTTCTATTATTTCATCAAAAATGTGAGTTGTAAATTGCTTCAAGGATAGGCCATTCATAATGTGCGTCTTGTCTTGTGACCATGTTTGTTTCAGAGAGAATATTCACTGAATATCTGTATCGCTTTGTTTGTTAGCATTTTGGGTTAGCTGATATTGGATGCAAATTATATCGCTGTTATGGATATATATTCATCTTACGCGATATTAAATTTAAGTAAAAATAATAAAGCGCTTAACATAGATTTTGAAATCATAGCATTCATTTTTATGATTTAAACTTTTTCTGGCTATTTGGGTTGCCCTGATCGGTGCAGTGGCTAGCAATGTTGGCTGCTGTATCGTTAGGCCTGACTTCGAATCGAGGAGAATGATTGGGTGTTTGTTAGTATCTGTGTGGCATGGGGGGGCACTTGAAATGCTATCGAGCTGAAAGTCCTTTTGAGTGGTTTGGTGGCAGAAAAAGAGGGGGGAAGGCCCTCGGATCCGCTGAGGTGCTCTCTATTAAAACTGGCACTACACCTGTACGACGAATCGTGAAATTGTGGTTTCTCGCCCACTTCTACGCGTATCTGCGTGCTTTTTAAACGGCTTGAAATTTTGTAAATGCGTTAAACTTCGAAGTTTACTTAGGAATTGAATTTCCTCCCTTCAGATTCATTTATATTAAACCGTTTAAAAAATTACGGGCGGAACTAACCTTTGGATTTAAACATTTTTATAATAAGAGAATTTTTTATTCGTAAAAGTGCTGTTCAGTCGAAGAGGCAGAAAACAATAGCTATGCATTGATAAAATAGGCAAAATTAAAAAAAAATTACTACTTTATGTTCAATAACTGTTTCCTACAGTATGAAAGATACAGATTCTCCAACGGTGTCATGGTAGTTTTTTAAAATCTCAAAATTCGAAAATGTAGTAAAGGAAAATAGTTTAGATTAAGTTACTTTGTTATAGCTTGGATCTCGAGAGCTCTCTCTTAGAAGAACGTTTTGAATCTTGTCTTTAAGCTACTTAGAGAGAAAAATAACAAACATTTAATATAGTTAATACATTCAGTCTACTAAAGCCAAGTCCGCGATGAACTGCTATATTTTTTGGCTTTTCTTTATACTTGGCCATTGATCAGAAGGTAATAATATAATGTGGAGTAGGAATATATGTTACGTACTTCGATCCCGAAGAATGGGAGAAAAAGTAAAAATGAAAAAATGTAGAGCACATGGATGAATCCCTCTAATTTTAGCGGTATGTAATAAATTCGACAATTCACTTGATAAGAGCACACAGTTACCCAGCCAGTAGAGGGCGAGGTTGAAGAAGCTTTAAGAACGACTCCTTCAGCAGTCTTGTTTGTGTAGTATTTTACCGTTCCATGTAATCGAAGTGTCTGGTCATTTCGTTGTCTGCGTCAATTAGTTGAACATAATTAAACTTTTTAATTCCTCGCAATGAAAATAACCGCCTCATAGCAACCAGTTGCATATTTTATTTTAGCATTTTTTTATTATCAAATCATTTAATATTTGTCACAAAAAAGGGTGACAGATTTTAAATAAAAGAGTGGTACAGGTGCCGAATTTTGTGATATATTTTTATCATATTACGAATTCTTTCACCAACCTTCGTACTTCCATCACCTTCTCCTACACAAATAATTCATATCCGGTGGTATTTGCTGTTTCTATGAATCATCGCAGATTATGGAGTGAAACAGTGCCTCTTATCTTAGAATTGTGATGAAAGAGATGTTCGTTGTGTTTTTTTAATTTTTTTTTTTCATCCCTTTATTCCTGTCAGTTGCTGATTTCTGTCCTTTAGCACCAAGCTGATGTGGATAACGTTTATTTTATTCTTCCACGCATCAATCGAAAGATCGGCAGTGGCGTGACTTTTTGTCTGTGATGCTGAAGCAAAGATCGGATGTCGATCATTTTTTCTCAGTATTTAGAGCTGATATGAATAAAATTGGTTTTAGTCATCTTTCATTAGCAGCGCTCTAAATTTTTAAATATGTTTGGAAGATTGTTTTTCTACAAAACATTAATTAATAAATTGTTGTTTTCTGTGCTTTCATCTAAATATTAATAGGTTGTAATATAGATTTTTTTTTAACAAGTGAACTGCATTGGAATATTTTACTTTGGGTATCCCCCATGTTAAAAGACGGTGACAGCATGCTTTGAAATTCTTTTATCTCGCGGTTTATTCATCTGGTACTCAGGAAGGTCTTTCCTTGTCGATTCAATTTTATTTTGTAACCCAGCAATTAATACGGTAGCGACGCAATCAGCGCTCTGTTTTGCTTCGAGAATTAGGGATTTAAAAACGGCCTTTTGAAAGACACATCAAGTTTTTCGGCAACCATGCGTTTCCCCGGGCCGTTACGCTGCAGCGGGTCTTTGAGTTTCCTTGATCTTGGCACAGCCACCGCAGTCGGGACCTACGCGTCGTTTGCTAAGGACGTGGTACGGTCGCTACTCTCATCACCAAAACTGTCAATGCGGCGGCACGTCGTTAGAACCCGACGCGTCCTTATGTCCCATTTGTCGAACTTTTTGTCCCGTCCTCCAGTAGGTGACTTATTTACTATTGTTCACCGTCATGCCGATGGTGATTGTAACACGATATCTCCTACCGATGTGTTATGGATGTTGGTGTTTAGGAAGAAGGAAATGCTGGACTGCGCCTGGAAGCTGGCGAAGGACGAGGTGACCCTGCATAAATTGGAAAATTTAGTTAGGAATAAAATATTATTCTACGTTGCTCATCAAGTTCATCAAGTGCTGACAGAATTTTGCCTTATGTGCAAACGTGATAGGTAAGTTATTCGAATGAATCTTCTTACCGTAATGAGTGCTCCGAACCTGATTAGGCTGCTGGCTTTTTTCTGTGCAGTCATAATAATTATCCATGTTTGTGGTAAATCATTAATTAGACGAATAGTTTTTTAATGTTTAAGAGATTTATAAAGTGGAACTAGATGTTCACTGATTTCTTGCGGTTATTCGAAAGCGTGTATCCATCGATTAAAATTTTGTATTTCTGTTCGTTCGATGCATTTATAGCAGTGAAAATTCATTATGAATTACTACCAATAAGCAAAAGGAATGTGAAATGTATATTTTTAGGATAGTAGTTATGATTGTAATATTGATTTTCTTTTGTATGACACGTTCTGTAAAAAATGTTGATATTTAATACCGTTAGATTTTGTAACATGTTTATGGTTTTAAGTTCAATGTAATTTTTCTGCTTTCTCTTATCGCTTCAGTTTAATCTGAAGGACGCCGTGATGGCTTTAATTTTCATCATAGTTATGATTTGGCGTCAAACAAAAGTTATCCTTTTTTATTGTATATGTGTTTCTGAATGTTTAAGAAATACTTCATCCCAGCGTTCTAAAAAGCATAACATTTATAAGTATATGCTAAACTCTTCTAGTTGTGCAAGAAAAATAATGCCTTTACCCCCAATTTTCTGAAATCTTTGTTGTCACTTTTCACAATGACGCAATGCTGCATAATTTCTTTACGAATCGGTATTGACAGCTTCCGAAGAGATATATTGCAGGGTGTTTTTTACATGGTACTTATAATAGCTTTAGATTTTGAGTATAAAAACAGGTTTAAAAAATTTTATTTTAAAGGTACCATATTAAATCTGTCGTGTTGTATATATAAATTACCGTCAAATTTTCTGGATATTTAATGAGAAATTGATTCCGATATAAAATCGGAAGTCTTCCTCATAAAATAATAATTACAGTTGTATAATTTTGTATATTATTATTTGCTTACTACGCACCTAGTTCATTCACTGAAATCGAACGCGAGGTGCACTACCAGTGTTCGGCGGTTTTATCCACTTGACGTGTAATAAGCAGATGGTTGTTTTAATGTCTTACTGGGATAAATTGCATTTTCTCCCTTAATTATTACAAAAAAATTAATACGAACAAAAATTTTTTGCAACAAAAATTTCTTGAACAATAGTAAAGGTATTACTATTTTTTTAAAGGAGTTATGATAAAAACAGTGTAAATGAATTTTCGGTATAATTTGTCTGTTGGTAGTGATCGAGAATTAAGCAGAAGAATGAGCAGGGTAGCTGAAAAAAGAACTGAAGGATGTGTCGGTCAGGATGTAATGATTCATAATGATGAGGCAACAAAAATAAAATCTTGTCAATCATACTTTTGGCGTGTAAGTACAAACATTTCCAAAACAAGGAACTAAATTGCAGTGTTAGAGTAGAACGAATTTGAAGCACAGAAAACTTTTACTGCTACTATAAATACAGACATGTGGCAAATAATTTAACAAATAAAACGTCTGTATTTTCTCGCATACTATGCCGGTTATCTTTGTGAAAAACAGATTCAGATTTAAAAGATGTTTATTCTGTATAAATGAACAAATTTGACTGTAGTGTTTAAATACTGATGCTTAAATACATTAATCCGATACTTGCTAGTGTTCATAATATATTGTAAATAATAAAAATAGTTACAAGTAAATTATGATAAGGGAAGAAATTATAATCTGTCTTTTAAGTTCCGAATTTTCATTTTATTAGTTTTTATTATTATTCGATTTTGCAGCAATCGCGCAGATTCGTCTCTTTGCTTTTTTCAAAAACTTAATTTTAAGAATTCTTTTTGAAGTTTCTTAAGAGTTTTTTCAATTATTAATTACTACGAGATATAAATTACAGAATGTAATTATATGTTACGATTATTTTTTAAAACTAATTAAATATTCCATTATAATAATTCAGATAGAGTTTAGAAATAGTATTTGTTCATTTTTTCCTGTTTTGCACTGGAAATTTTTGATTGATAATTTTCGTTCAATAAACAGTTAATCACAGTCTCAGTAAGTTTGGAAATTCTTTTATTTTTGAAGATACTTTTTTACCCCTTTTCCCTTTTTTTATACATGCAGCAGATTCTTTTGTTGTAATTAGCCGCACAGATTATGAATTCCGACAATACTTGTCTGACTGGTTTTTGTAAGGTCACATTACACCCAACTATAGCTGAACTGGCAATAATGCAAATACAGGTTTAAGAATCATTCGTGATTGTAAAAAACCTTGAAATAATTTCTCAAGCGCTGATAAGGCATCTTTTATTTAACTGTGTTTTACTTATTAATCAGTAAAATACAATTTTTATGTTTAATATTATCAATTATTGAATAATTAAATAAATAATTAATAAATATTTGTTTTATAGTTTACTAATAGTTTTATAGCAAATTTAAATTGTTTATTTTAGTTTTCAGCTGAATTCTATGCACGTACGCATAAAATGAGTTAATATTGATTCAATCATATAAAAATAATTAAACGATGTTGAAAGTCTGCATCATTTTTAGTCCAAAGGGGTTTGACGGCATTTTGCGTTGAATCACTTGAATGCGATGTATCACTTTTCAAATTGTTGCCCCTAAATATTATCGCCTTGTATTATATTCAGAGAAACTAAATAATGAAGAATCTGCATCAATGTATATATGCTTCTCGCATGTAAAAAAACAACGGTACCTAGAGTCATCAAATTTCGAATAATATAGTCCTCCACCCAACATGAGCACCTGGAAACCCGAATATAAGATTCAGAATACAGTTTATTGTCTGTTTCATATTTTATAAAACTTTAACGAATTTTTGATTAAAAACTGAACAATTTCAAAGCGAGCAGTGGCAACACTGTAGGGAATAAAACATCATCTCCAGCTCCCAAGACTGTCTATGGGAAATTCTAAAGATATGCTGTATTTAAATATTTTTAGCCCAAAGTGACGTTAGCGCAAATGCTCTCGAAACGTGTATTTGTCTGTAAATAAAAAAAAACACCCGTTTGGGCGTGATATAAAATCTGAAAGCTTTCAGATTTTTTATTTATTTATTTATTTATTTCCTTTACCTTTAAATTCGAGAGGGGAAGAAATATTCTTAAAACTAAGAATGAATGTAATCACTTTAATTTTTGAGGTGGAAAAGTTTTAGAAGAATTTTTGTTCTCGGTCCAGTGTAACATTCGATTGTTGCAAATAGACATTTAATTCAGTTCGCTAAAAGCAAAACCTGCTGGTGTAGATTTTTTATGATAGAAGATGCATGCAGGGATACTCTACTAGCAGCTTCAGCTTTTGGTCTTCGTGAGCACACATGGTAAAATCATCAAGTAAGGTGTGAAATAAGTTAACCGAAGCGTCTTTCCTCTCCAAACTGATATTTGGGAATCTTGCACCCAGAAATATTAATATATCTTCTGGTACAAGGTAGAAGTTAGGCCAGCACTTTTGTAGTACCATAGGTGATTGATCTAGTGCTGTACCTAGCCAACTTATTAAACTTCCGCTCCCAGTATGGAATTTCAGTAATGGAAGAGGGTCCCTCACCCCCCTTCTCGTACCACCAATCTCTTGAGGGGATTTCGGCTCTCCTGCCACACAGACACCATAGGCTTACAAACACCCATGCTTCTCTGGGATTCGAACCCATGCTGTATGGTACGGCAGTCAGTGTCACTAACTACTATTCCGTCTCTGGGTATCTATAGTTTCTAGTGGAAGAATAGTTACAGAACGAAACGCTTGGTGGTGGTGGTCAGTGTTTAGATCACACCATACGAATATACTAAATTCACCTCTTGGGGCCTTCCTCATTTGTTGATGTTGCTGGCTTGATTTGTTGAATCGTATCCATGCTGAAACTCTGTATGTTCTGCAGAAGTTAAATGTCATTATATAGTTGTTTCCTAGCAACTCAGCAATAAGTACAGTAAAAAAGATGGGCATGTGTGACATGTACCACTCAAACTTACTAATCTAAAAAAGATAAGTTTTTGGACCCGTAAACTGATAACAGGTATATAAATTTTGACAGTTATAAGCGTTCATCTCAACGGCTGAGGATAAACGAAGTTTCAAAAAGTGCTGCAATGCCATCTGTGCCACAAAGATGCTCATTAAAATGTTATCACCCACAATTAATTTATCCCTCGGGGCTAAATTACGATAGCAGATCAATATTGTGCAGGATCAGTGTTCTACGGCAAACTGTCGAAAACTGCACATGGGGCCGCCAGTATTGCAATGCTGGGCTGAAAATCACGAAGCAGATAACCATCTGGCATGCGAGACAGTAACTTTTCTTCATCTGGACCTTTTCATTCTCGGAACGTCATCCTTCCCACCCCTCCATCATTTAGGTGTTTTTTTATTATGTCTTATTTTATACTAATGAAGGTGAAGGCTTCGTCATCCTCTCTAGATGTATGCTGAATAATTCAAAGATGCACAGTTTGAACAATTTATCCAACTATTGGTAGCCGGTATATTGATGCTGTTGATTACTTTGGTTAAATACTTTTCATCATTTTCTCTTTTCCGTCCATTAAGAATTTTATAAATTCTAAAATTAAGTTGCAAATTAATTTTTTTATAAAATTTTAAGACAGATTAATTTCGGTATAAAAATTTTTAAGTTACAAGAGGGGGAAAAAAAGCAGTACTAACACTGGTACGAATGCATAGAAACATAACCATATGTTTCAGTTTTACGTAACTTTTTTACTGCCCTCGTGGATAAGATGTTTGAACTCCGGCAATTCGTCCCCAAATCAGTTCGGAGGGTTTGTATTGGCAGTTGCACGACATTCTTTCCCGCGTGACGCCAGGCCCAATTTAAAATGGTTTTGGTGCCATTAGTTGCAATGTCGCGTTTTCTTCAGCATTTCTAGAATAATAAACAGCAAGAGACATTGCACTAAGACCAAATATAAGTTTACACGCATATATAAAATTCAAAATACCCTTTTGAATGTATTTTTTTTTCTTCTGTGAAATATTTATTTCTTTAAAATATACTGTAAATTAATGAAAATGTTATAAGCGTTTATGCGAAGAGATGAATCAGTTTCTACCTGCAAGTGCCATTCTACAAGTGGCCGAACGATGATTAGATCGCTGAATAATGGTAGTTTGAATGGGGTACAAATCCAAGCGAACGGCCTCTCTGTATGGTTGATGTTCATGGTTTTCCTGATGTGTAATGTTAACATAACCAGTTTTCCTTAAAAAAATCCTCCACGAAGTCATCCCTTCTTAGGCACATAGCCCTCTCGTGCTTTGCTATATTTAAATAGCTCAGCACATGCTATATTTAAATAACCTAAGTCACCCTACCTGTGAAGCTATCAGATATTTTATAGAGGGATAGACCACGAAAGTATACATTTCTGGGAAAGTCTTCGGTTATAAAAATATTAATAATTTTCTCTAACCTTGCTACGATGCACAAAAAATGAATTCGGAGGGAGGGCCTCCTCCGAATTCATATTTTGTACATTGCCCTCCGAATTCATTTTTTGTCCGTGCCTGTGGGCCCCCAGGTGGTCACCACTAAATTCCAGCAGTTTGATTTTCGGGATGAAATAAGTAAATGATTAAATTTTCATAATTTTTATTCTTTATAAATATTTATAAATGTGTATAATATAGATCATTAGCGTGCGAAAGTAGAGCATCTCAGTAAAAGTTAGGCCTATTTGTGGCTGAGAAATTAAAGCGGCAAAACATTCATTTTCATCCTCTATTCTATTCCCGATGACTGAATGAGCTAGCTGCTTAAGCAAAGAACCTCTATGTGCAATACATATTCTGCAAAGAACTTGTATGTGCAGTACATATATACATAATACTTTGGCTTAACGTTTTCATGGTTTTCGTATGTATAATGTAAATGCGAGCTTAGTCTCTTTAAAATAAATAAATAAATGAAAAACACAAATAAAAGAAAATTATCTCGGTCGCACTTCGGATCCCGATGAGGGCACACTTATTGCCCAGAATTCCGATAGTTTTTGCAGGCCTTCAGTGAAGCCTTTCTCTTACGAGCAGATAGCTCGTTCAACATTTTGCCAAGACTTATTATTCATGAAACATTTTCGTAAGCCTGTGTGATGTAAAGAGAATAGTTCGTTTATATGTGAGACAGCTTTTAGTTGTTTTAAGACCTCCCCAAAATGTAGTTAAATGCATAAAACTTTAATTAATGCTAACATGTAATAAGACTGCTGTAATAATTATAGAGCCTTAAGCAAAAATAACGTCCTATGCAATGTAGTTTCACCTTTCAAAATCAACGTAGAACTGCTTGGTAATTGTGATGATGGTATAGGCTGAGTCATCTGAAATCCGGGGTAAATGAGAGAGGGATCTTCAATTAGCTTCTCAGTTGGTGTCGCTACATCTACTTACCACGTTTTGTATTTGCTTCAGTGTCGAAGGTCGAGAATTCTCGTCCACTGGGAATATTGTGAAAGGCTTGTAATATGACAGTATGCGTGACTGTAATATATTTCTTTCATTCTTGACTCGCATTTTAGCCTTCTATCATGCGGGCTATTCGCTACTTAAAACATTTAGTGCGCGATGCTGTGTCCAGAATTTTGCCGTACATTCTATTATTATTGCTGACAAGTATAATATGTTCTGAAATATCTAAATTTTTTAGACAGCGAAAATAAGTACTTATGCAGATCATTTGTGAAAATGTGTAAAATCGCGTAAAGCGTATTTTCGCAAAGCGTAGAACAGGTATTTTAAGGCATACATGTATTTATACGTGTGTAATAAATGCAGAAACTTTTTGTAGAAGAAGAAATTTTTATTTATTTGTTTATGACAGAGTGTCTTAAACTGTGGGTCACCAAAAATTTTAGCAGTTTTGGTATTTCTTTAACTTATTATAATAATTTTACAATTACCAAATATTTTTACACAATGTATCTGAAAATAGATAAAAATAAGACAATACAGACAAAGAAAAAGCGAAAACGTTTCGACGCATTCTTTTTTATAATATAAACGTTCATGTTACTTGCTTTGCACGTGACACTGTCATTTCGTCTGTTAGTTATTTAAAAGTTTCACATTATTCCAAGATTATTCCAGGTCTGAAATTAGAAATTAAAGTTAATGACCTGAAACTGCAATAGTATATTACAGTACAAGGGGAAAAAATTGACAGTTTCACTCAGGCGTGTGTCGGATTTGCGCAGTGCCTAACGGGTTCTACAAAATTTTTGTAAATATTATGGGGTCCCGGAGTCGCGCAAAAAATCTCAGTGATAAAAAGGGGTCGCGAATGAAAAAAGTTCCAGAAGCCCTGTTTTATGATATCATTCAAACCTGTTGCTTCTAGTAATTTAAGACACTATTATTTTATTTTTAGTGTACTACTCTTTTAAAAGAATGGTGTTCTTTTTAAAAACTTTTTTGAATGTTTTTTACGTTGTAGGTGTGAAAGTAAAATAGAATAGCCGGTATTGCTATTTCACCTTTGTTTCATAGTCCTGTTTAGAATCGCTAACCTAACGTATCAGATTTTACATGAAAATGTCTGAAATATATTCATTTCTGAATAGACCAATTAGAATAATTGAAACGTAAGTTACTAACTCACAGGACCGAATTTAGACTTAATGAGACACTAAACTATTTGAGATATGGGACCGTTTATAAAGGATTTGGGATATGGGAAAACTTTTGCGGGGGAGGCCTAAGCTACAGTTTGTACGTAAATCCGGTACTGCGGACTCGCACTTAAACGTCGCTATATCATACATATTGCATTGTAGTCATTGGTCATCTCTCTCCATTTAAGCAGAAAATCATTTTAACCTCTTTTTTTTTTTTTTTTTTAACTTTTTCTGGGGAGGGATATGCTTACTCTGACGGGTGGAAATGGAAGAGGAAGTAATGTAAGTTCGTGCACGATTTTCTCAAAATCTATATTATTAGCTTGACGTAACTGTTTTCACTTCCTGTTTCTTTTAACCGTTCTTATGCGTAAAGTAGAACCCTAACTCTCCAAATTGATTGGAGATCCAATTATCGAGGTCGCTGTTTGTTGCTCTTTTTAAGCTAAGTTAGATTAAGCGTGTCGTTATTATTTTATTTTGCATATTTTGGATTTTCCCATTGATTTAAATAATATCGAAATAAAAGGCAGATAAATGTATATATTTTTAAGAAGTTACTAACTTAATTTGGATGAATGTCTACAGTATAAATTTGTCCAACTATATTTGTCAATTATGTAGTCTGTAAACATTAATGGAAAAGTAATGACTTGCTGAATACAATCATATTGTTCTCCTCCGTCAGTTATAGCTTAGCCATAAAAATCCTTCTTTTCCAAAAACACATTCAGCTGCATGATGACATTTCGTCAAAAAGATTCAGTGGAAATGAGTAGTGTGTTTAGAGAAATAAAGATTTACTTCATTGTTTAGCTTTGTGGAGGGAAAAGAATAAATTGTTTCGTACTTTACTATGCGATAATAAAAATATCGTTTTATAACTATGTAACCTTTTTTTTCGTTTGAAACAAAATAGTAGAAAAATGATATTCCAATGAAATTCCATCAGTAATTACATTTTTTATGCCATAAATTAAACAATCCATTTATTCGGATGAACTTCGGTTCGTTTTAGTCTGGATATTTGGAATTCTGTTATGTACATAACCACTGAATGACCAGTTTTCCTTAAAACATTTCATACTGGTGACTGTTTCTAAAAGTAACGATTATTTCTTAGAATATAAGCAAATATCGGTATTGAACGTCACCTCACTAATGCGATCAAAACCATCTAGAACAGTTGGTGGTCGTAGGAGATTTTACTGTATATATGTAGTTTTGGGGAAGATCATGTTAAATATTAAATTAAAAAAAAGCAGAAATACTGTAGAATTCTCATGAAATAATAATAATAATTTAAGTAAAACTTGCATTGTTTATCCTTCAGATTTCGGTTTAACAAGTTAATGGTATTTTGGTGTTGGTTATTATTAATATTAATATCTCGTTTAAGAATTTGCAAAATAGAAATGTAAAATGAAAGAGTATAGCTAATCATTAAATGATGAAATATATTTACTTAAAAATAATAAAAATAAAATTTTAAGCTAAAAAAAAAAATCTGAAATGTTTCAGATTTTAAATTACGTCCAAAGGGACGTTTATTTAACATTCTGTGTGTTACCTTTATTTGTTAAATACCATGTTCTTCGCACTTAAACCATAAAATTCAGTTCAACAGCAATATCGCAAAATAATTTTAAATTGTGCATATCTTTAGAAATTTCGGTACACGCTCTCACGCGCTGGAGATAAAAATGTTTTTCTGTACAACGTTGGTATTGCTGGCTTTGAAATCTTTGAGTTTGTTAATGAAAAATTCGTTAAAGTTTTAGAGAATATTGTTACGAATTTCACATTTATTTGGCTATTTATTTAGAACTGTAATTAAAATTCCTTTTTATTTTCCCGTGCAACGCACGCAGACGATTTTTGAAGAGAAAGCTACGTCAAAAAAAAATAATAATAATAACATGCATACATTTATGCAGATTTTTCATTTTTTAAACTTTAATGCAGAGCGATAACATTTAGTGGCAACAATTTGAAAAGTGAATCGGGCATTCAGAGTGAATCAACGCAAAATCGCAAAACGAAAGTAATAGTCCTTCGGGACTAAATCCCTTTGGACTAATAAATGGATCTTTTTAGGTGTTTCAGAATGATGTGAAAATCTGTGTCTAAAAACTCAAATATTTTTACCCATTTGGATGTAAAGTGATATAGATGAAGAGTATAAGAATACGAGTAATTTTAAAAAAAGGTGTATTGTTTTAAAATAGTTTATTGTATTGCATTGCTATGCGATACAGTGTTGTTATTTGGAAGAGAAATGAAAGACTTTGTTTCAGGTAAAGTGGCAACAACTTCCTTTTTGTTTCAAGTGAATTTGAGCAAAATGAAAACAGTAATACGTCAGTCATAAAAAAATGAACAAGTAAAGGTCTGAGGAATTTTTTTGGTTGCTAATACGTTTTTGGATAATGGGATATTTAAAAAAAATTTTTTTTTAAGATGGAATTTCTAGATGGTGTAATTTTTAGTGCAGAAAGTAAGGGGGGGGGACAAAAAACAAGCGAACTGCTTCACTAAATTTGATTTCAGTATCCGCAGACTAAATCTTAAATCATTAAGTCTGATCATAAAAATTTGCTTTGTTTCAGTCGGATCTCGTTTATAAAGACTTTTCCCCTTAAAAAGTTTTTTTTTTAAAAGAAAAAAATTTTAAAAAGGGGCATACTTGCTTTTTTTTTTTTAAATCACGCTTTTGTTGCTTTAATCTTGTTTTCTGAAAATAAATCGGCGTCTCGTGAAGAAATTTTTTCCTCTTAATTACTAGGCAAGACGGTTTTAACTAAGTAAATATTGTGCAAGAGACAGTCAGAGATAATATTTAATTATATTAACTGAAAATATCGTCGATATCAATGCCTATACGCACCTTCTACGAAATATTAATTGTAATGATTTTTTTTTAATATTACTTTTTTCTCGAAGTTATAATTCTGTAGTCTTTCTCAGAAATCTGCAGAAATGAGTTAAAATTAATATTTCTTGTTTTAATTATGCTGCAAGCATGATTGTCTAAGAACCTTGAATATGTTGAAACATTGAAATAGCTTTCTCTTGTTTCGAAAGCGAAAGTAAAATTATGAAATTATTCCACACTTTTAGCCTTCGTCTTGTATCACTTCATTGAACTTCATGGAGTTTAAAGAGCCAGCGAAAGGGGGGGGAGGAAGTGCATGTTTATCCAGAAAATAGTTATCTATCTTTATCTTTGCGATTTCTATGTTTTTTCATTTTAGAACAGTATGTTGGTTTAACGCCCTTTTCCTCTCCAGTATGTTTAGCAACACAAACATGTTTGATTTGGTTGCTAGAAAAATCCCAGCGCTCTGTTGGGAAAATGCGCTGTAGATTGTTTTTATTGCTAAGACTTCTGTTAAAACGATGAATGTAGGGAATAGTTCTGCGATATTTTCTTGCAATATAAAATAAGTTTACCCTTATAGTACATACTGTTAGATACAGGAGTTTTTGGAATTCTTTAATTGTCAAATGTTGAACCATTTTACATTTTTATGAATCACTGTTGTTTTTTAAACTGTTAAAAACTTTCTCAGTTTTGCTTCTCATTTAAGTATATGGCATTAAATATCATTCCAATTTTTTGCTGTTTGAATTTTGAAATGGCATTGTCAGCTTGAATATACTACTGTTTTTTTAATAAATTTAACAATTATTATATGGCAAGAAAAACTTGGCTATGCATTTGTATTATATACCTTTGAATATTAATTAAAAATTAATTATAAAATATTAATTCTTGTTTATATATTTAGTGGGATATTGTAAATTATTTCTGTGAGATTAGAGGTTTTATAAATTATTTAACTGTAGAAAATAGGGGGAATAAAGAAATTGATATCATTTATATAGATGTAAAAAGTAGTTAATTTTATCTCAGAATTGTTTAAAACTGTAATTTTATATACTCGTGTTTTCTGCGCTGTTTTTAAGCTATTATGAGATAATAATGATGTGGAACCCTATTAATCCGATCTAATTGAGATAAAATGGTTTTAGTTAACCCCCTCCCTACTCTTGCATAATCCATAACCAACCATTTTTACATATTATTTTCGATAATATTATTTTTTATTGTATTTTGCATAAAATACGCGCACCTTAAGCAATTTTTTTTAACTTTTGCTGTAATTATAATTTTTAAACTGTTAAAGCAGTTTTTCATAAATAAAGGTGGAAAACCACTTGATGAAAGTTAGTAGTACTGTAGTTTAAATGTGATTATTTACAAAATCAATCATCTTCTAAAAATATAAAATTTTTTGAAAAAATTACACAGCCGTCATAACGCCATAAATAAGTTTTCACATTCAGAAACCGTTAGTGTAAACTGTTGACATCAGTGACAGATCTGGCAGATTTCATTATAGAATGGCAAAAATTCGTTTGGAATAGTATGCAAAGTAAAACTCATATGTACTTTATTGGAATCTTAATGCTTCAGTTTTGATAGTTTAATCTTTTCAACAATGTGTAATGCATTTAACCATGTACCATTCACTTTTAATAATGGTTCGTGCAGATTTGTAAATGATATGCGATTGTTAATGAACGTAGATATTTGAAAATCATCTCTGTATCTGTTTCGCTATCCATTATTTTGTCACACAATATATTGTATCATTATATCATTTACTTACTGTATTGAATGGATATTTACTTCTAAAATAATGACGCAGCGGAAAGAACGATTTAAAACAAATCAACTTTTTCACAGTCTTATTATCTAATCAAAATTATTAATTTTATGTAACAAAAATAAAAAATTTCAGACTGGCTTATTCAATTTAATGAACTTTTAATAGCTGATTCCATGTTACGCAGGTCGTTTATGCGGGGTTTCAGTTTTCGTCGTTTTACTGTAATTATTTATTAATGTCAGAGCTGAAATAACCGTTAACAAATTAGCACGTGAGTTTAAGGCATCAAGAAAAGGGGGGCGCCAAAAAAATTTTCCATTCTTGCTTTTACCATAGAATATATAGTGCAGCTAAAGCAAGATCAAGAGGGAAGGAATGGGTGATGTAGAGGAAACATCTTGTAAGTGCTTACGGCTTCTAAACGTCTGAATTCAGACTGATGAGTCAAACATATTTGGTTAGTATTGATTAGCTAATTTTTTATAAGACCATGTTACTAATTAAAACCTTTAGTTTTGATGCCCGTTGGCTCCTCTGCTGGTATTCATTGCTGATAAACTTCAGTTCATGTTGTCATAGGATTACACTAAAAAAAAGTCACTCATTCGGCATACAAGCGCTTACATTTTCTTTCGAGGAGCAGTACCCTGGTGATTTCATTGATTGTTTTGTATATAGCTATCATATAGCTTCCACCCACATTATTTGTTTAGCTTCCGATTGTCAACCTTCCTTGTATTGTAACCGAATTTCACTAGATTTGTGAATGGAAAAGTCTACATAACATAATAGCATTAAAAAAAAAAAAGAGATGGATTCTTTTCTGTTCTTTTTATTGTGCTCTCCTGCTCGACAGAATAAAGAGTACGTTGCCCTTGCGACGGAAAACCGGTCACGTGTAAATTGTTTTGCATTCCCTACATGATCGAAAAGAAACCTCCTATCCAAACTTCGGCGGTATGTTGCTAAAAGATTCGCCAAGCAGGTGGAATGAATGGAAATCCTTTTAAAAATCTGTATTAGACAAGAGATTTTATTCGTAGTTTTCTTTGTCTACGACACTCGTGAAGCGATTAGAATAAAATTCGTGTTATGAGGTCACACACGTTTGTGCTGAAATCGCGGAAAAATAAGATATGATATATTAAAAAAGTGTACGTTTACATGTAATAGTTTAAATAATTGACTGTTATATTTACTATAAATTTTTACTTAAAATAAATTTTTGATCTCGAATATATTGAAGTTCTCACTCACATAGGTTCCTTGGAATATAAGATCAGGAACTCTTAATTTCATTATGTCGAGACTCTTTTCTTTACATAAAGAGAGCCTACAAGTGACAAAGTAGATAAAACCACTGAACATTGGTAGTTCGACCCACGTTCTAACCCTGGCAAACAGCTATCTGCATGGATATTTTTATCCTTTTCGTCACGTGCAGCGTGAGTACGAGATGTTTTTCTCGAAGTTCTCTACAAAGGCTTGCAGATATCCTTCGAGTACTTGCCATATTAAATTAAACAAACACTTAAATTAAACTAGATAACATTCTTTGTAACATAACATACCTTAATTCGATCTGATTTTGTTTTAGATCTCCGGAACTTGTTCAAAAGGATGATATTAATTTAGCATCTATGATTCCGGTGGAGTTGCATTCACATAAAAATGTTTACAGAAGATCGTCGGACATATTTAAAATTTGTTTATTATATTCTGTTTTTTCTATTAGATCGTTATACGCGCTTTTTTAATACGACAAAAGCAGTAAATAAGGAAATCGAAGCTTGCGCAGTAATTCTTCAGAATCTAACGCTTCACCAACGGCCGAATAATTAAGACCACTAAATGCTGGGATTTCGATCCCAGGCAAACAGGCTTGCTGTATGTTTTATTAATTTTTTTTTTCATTTGTAACGTGAATACTAGCCAGTTTTCCTTAGAAAATCTTCCACTGAAACACTCCTCCAGGCTGACAGCCCTCGTTTGCCGTGCAGTATTTATATAACCTAACCTAACCTAACCTAACCTTACTTTCAAAATCTGTTATAAACACTCGAAAGGGGTTTCCGTTAATTCCTTCTTAATGGTAACTCGTTGCACTTTTTAATCCTAGTGAAGTGGGTGATAGTTTAAAATGTAAACCAAAGAACTGTTGGCTTTTGCTAAGAAATGAAATTAATAAAAATATTTTTATATACAACTAATATTTTACTTCAAAAGCAAAATAAATTTTCGAAGCGAAATGGAATTGTAAGTAAAGATTTCTTTTATTTCCAGCACTGACAAAATATTTTGAAAATGACATTCAGATTCATAAATAATTATTAAAAGAATTGCATTGGCACGTACAAAGTATATGCTGTTACACAATTTGTAACTCCCGTTAATGTCTTTTCTTTCCTTTTTTTTTTAAATGCATACAATAGTATATAATCGGAATAATCAGAGGGAAATTCTGCGTTAGAAACGCAATATATGACCTTAATGATCATACTTATTATGCTAACTGTATGAAGATTAAAAACTTTTGTTGAAAGTGATATCTTTGTTGAATATTATATATTATTGTAACACTCGTGTTGAAAATATACATAGATGCTTTGAAATATTTATGAATAACTAAACTAGATCAACTTAAAAAAAAAGAGATTTTATAGGCTTATAGGCCGCATGGATTAGAAACAGGTTTTTTTTTTTTTTTTTT
>KK113561.1:0-48880 GCA_000611955.2 Stegodyphus mimosarum | reverse complement strand
AATCTCTCGTTTAGTTGTACTTCCGCCGAATGCTTTATTGATGATTTTTTACTGCAACCGTTGCAGAATTTCCCAGTTTGAACTTACTGAGTTACGGCGCATTTTACTGAATGGTCTTTATGATTGACTTAGTGTCACTAGTATTTTCTATATTTTTCTGCATTTAGTGCTTGTTGAACGAACGAAGTTCTACTTTTCCCATCACCCTTATCACTTTGTGAAATGGTGCAAAAATCTGCATAAACCTCAGTGTTTGACTTTTACTTCTAGCAGAAATCTGAGGTCATTCAACCGCCATTTCATTTGAAACCGCTGAAAAGTTTTAATCGAATCTTCAATGGTTTGGTTTAGTTTATTATTTTTTAGTACAAAGCACACCAGTGCTATCTACCTAAGGGGTGGGATGCCTTCTAAGGGACACTGGTTCATAAATACGTTACACATGGGGAAAAACACCCATGCAGCCAACCCGTTAGCCTGGATTCGAACCCAAGTCGAAAATACAAGTGTTTAGCGCTTTTACCGCTCGGTCGCTGGGGGCCTGTTCAGTAGTTTTATTACGTTTTAATGGTATGTGTAGGAATTTTATATCACTTTGATTGTTTATGAAATAAAAATTGTTAAAAATTACTCTACGGAAAGCGCTTCGATATCACAGTAAAAAGAAAGTTAAAGGACTGGCAACGAGTTCACGGGGGAAAAAAAAAAGCTATAACACTTTCCTTATGATCAAAAATACATTTTTTAAGTAGGAAAATCTGCTTTTAAAGAAGTGAGGAAAAGGGACAATCTTTTAAGCGGCATTTATGGACCTTTTTCAAGACTGAACACTGTTAATTTCCTGCTATGAGTTTTTATTGTTTAACTTCAAATTTCTTTTAATTTTGCTACTGTGCTCGTAAACTCCGCCATTCAGCATACAGAATCCCTTGTTTTCATTATTCTAATGCTCCATTTTCATTTGTGCGAAGCCTACCAAAGTGGATATTACTGCTCAGTTCTGATAGTTCAATCCAAGTTTGAATCCTAGTTACAGGGATGCTTTTGTAGTTTGCTTTATATGGTAAACATGAACTATTTAAAAATCGTCCGTGAAAGCATTGCTTTCCTTAGCAATTAACCCTTGCATGCTTTGCTATGTTTAATGAAACAAACAAATATTTTTGGGGTATAAGAAAAAATGTAATTGCTTGAATTGTGGTGTTGATTATATCGAGTTCAGGTTAGTTACTTCGGAGTTTTAATGTAAAAGTGTCGTTATGAAACCCAAAGTCCTTTTCTTTTACATTTCGAGAAGACTTAGCGATCGTACTAGTTCTTCAGTCTAACTATGTCACCAAAAAAGAAAGCCTAGCCTTCGGATTTCTTTCTTAAATATAGATTTAAAACTACCGCATTTCGTATTCAAAGTTCCAGCAATATTTTTGTACCAGCTGATTATTTATGTGCTAATTATTTAAAACGTGTTTACGAAAACTGAAGCGTATTGCCTCATCCAGTAAGCTTCTACTGTTGTGAAAGAGAAAACCCAGGGACAGAGTTAATTACAGTGGATTTCCCGCCTAAGAATTTTTGATACTTTGCAACGTTTCCATGCTGCTACAAAAATTATGTCATTGTCATCTTTTGTAAATAAATTTTACCTTTAATAAAATTCTTCGAGTGTCCTCATTTTTACAAGTTTAACCAATTTCCCATCTTGATTGCTTCGCGTTTCATTTTAATTTCAAGTACAGTGGAGCATGATCTAAGATTCAAACCGGTTCTCCGTTCTCTCGAAATTCGTTTCTTTTCATCATTTTAAAAATCAGTGTAACTCTGATTTGGTTATTAACTTCAAAAAAGATTCAGGTAGCAACTACACCTTTCTAGACATGAATACCTTTCATGTTATTTACTTCAAAAATAAACTAGCGACCTTTTCCTTATCATTTGTGCAATATGCGTGCTTAGAGCCTCTCAAAAATTCCACTGTAATTTTATTTGTAGTTTGTCGCAGTTCCGCTTTTTAAATTGGTCAGTAATTGAATAGATTTAAAAATATTTCGGAAAATTTCGTTTGAATTCATTCGCTCTTTTTTTTTTTTTTTTTTTTTGTATTCGCAGTCATACTGATCGCAGTCATAATTCTCCGTTTTACTTCATTTCGTTGTATTAATTTGGCAACTACTTATAATTCTCTATGTAATTCAGTTCATTTAAAGTATGGGATTTATTCATAGATAAACTATTATTACTCAAGTACATACATACTACACGCTTATTTTTAATTTTCAAACCTTTATAGTTATCAGCTAAGCATAAATGACAGAACTTTCGCTATTCGTATGTTCATTTTAAAAGTTGGTGAAACTGTCAACGAAAAAAATTTCGAATCCTTCTTAAATTGCGTTGGATTTTTTAGTCATCGGTTATAAAAAACCTCCTTTGAACTTGCGTTAGTTTTTATTTATTTATTTTATTTTATTTATTATTATTTTTTTTATTTTTATATAGTAAGAATAATTGTGAAGTTAATTTAGTTGTTTAAATCCGATAGATGAATGTACATAAGGATAGTAGTATTATTTATGCTGTTGATATTTGAAATTGTATATCTAAATGCATTGTTAAATATTAATATTGTGAAAACTCGTATGAAGGCTATAGCTGAACAATTTCCACCTGCTGTAAGGTCGTGTAGAAGTTTTGCATAGAATTTGTTTCTTACGTTTTTATTGTTATTTCTGAACAGAACAGTACTTGTAGACAGTAAAAAAATGACAAACAGAGGTTATTTTTCGCCAAAAAGTGGACGGAGTTGACGAATTTTCCTGGGGAATGCAGATATTCAGAAAACACTTATGAATTTCACTGATATTTGTTTTTCGCCCCATATATGCTATTGCTGTATCAGATTATATCTGTCATTTTAGACATTTTATGTTGAATCCTCTTCTTTAAAGACTCGAGATCTTGTTTAAAATACTGACATCGCTGATATGTCGTGTTACCTATCAAAAACTAAATCGTATTTAAGATGCGGTATACATTTATTAAAACTTATGTTTTTAGTGGTGCTAATGCGTCAACAGATACAATCAGGAAAGCAAATAAAATGATATTATTCATCAAATTAACTGTTAGAAAAAATAAGTGCGGAAATTCTTTTTAGCATAGTTGAGCGGGATTAAAAAATTTAGAAGTAATTATTAGTAATTAAATTAGAGAACTAAAATATTAAAGGAAAATGACCATAATTCTGTTTAGATTCGTTAATAAATTTTACATCCTTAGAAAAACTCAATAAAATTTCAAGGGAATTGTTTCTTGTCCTTTTTTTTTTTTATTTGGATTGTATATTCAAAACAGAAAAGAAAATCTTTACCAAAGTAAATAAGCGGTGTCTTTTTTTTTTGGGGGGGGGTGATGAATTATCCATCGTTCTTTGATTAAAAATTAAATACATGGATATGACAATTTCTTTCTTTCTTTTTAGATCAAAAGAGCTTATTCAGAGGGCGATTCTGGAAAATGACTTCATGAAAAACTTAGAAACAGTTCAAATTCGTGAAATTACAGACTGCATGTATCCTGTAGAATATGGCCAAGATAGTGTTATCATTAAAGAAGGTGAAGTTGGCAGTGTCGTCTTTGTTATGGAAGGTAAGAAATTATATTTAAAAAAAAAAGTAATAATAAAAATTCATTGTTAAGGGTATTTGAAGAAATTCTAAATAAAATAAAGAAATATGATACTTTATTAATAATTCGATGCGTAATGTTTTTTATTATGATGAATATAATGCATGAAAAAATTTTTGAAAATTTCTGCAATAATTACATATAGAATGCATTTGAATTTATAGTATTTTATTTAGTAGTTAAAAATGAAAAAGTCCTTTGTTATTCTCTTTATGTTACAGAAGGCAAAATTGAAGTTTCTAAAGAAGGCCGTTACTTGTGTACTTTAGGACCTGGAAAAGTATTTGGAGAACTAGCCATTCTGTACAACGGCACAAGAACAGCAACTGTTACTGGTAAGTAAGAGGAAGTACTCTTCCTTATACCTAGAGATTAATCTCACATGTAAACGTGCTGACCAGCATGCAGAGTGGATGAAAACGTTGGACATTAGTGGTTCGATATGTGTTCAAATCCGACTGACGGATTGGCCAGAAACCCCATATGTAACATAAAATGAGCCGTTTTCCTTAGCTTCACGTACTTTAACAAATTTAGCAACCAACTAACCTGCCGTCATAAATGTAAACACGGGCGAGTTTTTCTTAAAATTTCGTGTGTTAAGTCATCCTTTTTCAGGAAATAGGCTTTATGTCATCCATAGTAAAAAAAAGCTAAATCCATTAGGCTGTCTTTTTCTCGGTGAACAGCAATTGGCTAACTAATGAAGAATCTCACCTCAGTAGTACTTCAAGAAATTTACTAGTACAAAATGTAATTATAAATATTTAAAATATGTAAATCTTCTAAATTATATTTATAATTTGCATTTACTAATTCTGTTATTACTGAATTATGCCAATTCCGTAAATTAAGTGACTGAATAGTTTTGTAAACTATTGTATTAAAATGTATTTTTCACTCAAAAGTTTTGCTTATATTTCACTATTTAATTTTTATTTGATAGAAATATGAAAAAAGTTTATAAAGTTGGGAAGGGAGAAGCGGGTGAAACGTTTTAAGTAGAATAAGGAAGTAAAGGTATTTAAAAGTCGGCAGAGAACGTAGCTAATGATGAGCACGTGGTGTCCGCAAGTTGTCACTGGGGTCATTCAGAAGTGTGAGTATTGTTGTCAATAGAAATATTTTTCAATGCAAGAAGACATTCAGTTATTTGTTTGACAGCTAAATGTATTTTAAAATAAAAAACGTGATGTAAAAACACTTGTCCCTTCATTGACAATTTCTACAAGCATGGGTTAGTAAACACATGGTAAACAATAAATTTAGGTGTAATGGCAGTATGAGAAAAAAAAATGAGCATATAGTTGGTATTATTAGAAAATACATTAATATTGCAATTAGGTATCAGCATTTCAGTTTTGTTTTTCTATTTTAAAAAAACAAGAAAATTTTTTATATTTTAGTAAACATCATTTTTACTTCAGCGCTATTTTAATCTAGGCAAACAGTATGTTTCTGGATATCCTTTATCTTGTGTATGCCTGACTTGACTTGAATTTAATGACTTGGCAGTACTCGAGTTCACAGTTTCTTAAAAATGTATTTTTAATTTTGAATGTGAAAATTTCGACGAAATTTTAACTGCTTTTCAGGTAATCAAGAAGACATTCTACAACTGCTGCCGGTAATTTTTATGTGTGTTTTTGATTAATTTTGCTGCAGTGTAGAATTCTTTTATCTTCTGCATAATCACTGCATATATAAAATTTATTGCCATCTTATGTAAACTATATGAGTAGGGTATTAGATTCTTTTCGACGCTAATGCAGTGGTTACTACATTGACGATTAACAAAAGAACCGGGTGCTTATGAGATCTTATGAGATCAAAAGTCTCTAACTTAGCAACTCTGCAAAAATTATACAGTTGCATAGTTTGTGCATCATAATAGACTAGAATAATTATACAGACTAGAATAATTATAAAATTATGCTGCTTAGTTCGAAAAATGTCACGCAATAATAGTGATGGTTATAGTCCACTGCTGATTTTTGAAGTAGGTGAAAATTTATTTACTAAGCGTAAAATTAAGTTAGCCGTTTTTCCTTAGCAGTGGAATATTCATAATCTGCCTAGAGTCTAATGCATTTTAACAGGGATGTCGTATTTGGTGATTAATCATATTGTTTGTTCATGAATGTCATGAGATTATTGTGCGCCCAGCTGATGAACCAAAAGTTGGATTAGACATTTTTACAGCTATGAAATATGTATTTTTGGAAAATGCAGATAGAAGTTTTGGAAGGAGAGAGATGGAATTTGCTCCTCCGAGAACAAAAACTGCTGTACTTAACATGTTTTATACTTGAAATTAGTCTTATATTGCATACATCTTGGTTTCTAGGAGATGAGTACACAGACAGGACGAATCGAAGTTATTTAATTACCTAATAAACTATTTGTGATGTACACTGATTCTATTTACAGTTGAAGTGTGATAAAGGAAGGCAGTACGTTTTTACTTCGTCACGTCTGGGAAACGCGGCTACATCATAATCTGTTGATCGGCATGGGCTGCAATGCTACCGCCAACCCACGATCAAAACTGAAAACAAAACGAGTAGCTGCCAATAGTAAGTAGTAAATAATAGTCGAATGGCAAATATATGATACATTTTTCTTGAATTACGTATAAGAAGACTTCCGAGCGTTTGCTGAATTTCTCAATCCTACACTTAATGTGAACTTATTACTTAATGTATTTATTCATTCGCAAATTTTGCAAATGTAATTGTTTCGCAAATTAAACCAAGACATGCCGTTCAAAAAACTTAAAACGGAACATAACCTCATCGTCTCCCCAAACAAATGATCAAAATTTTCGGACATTATGCTTTAAGAAGATGCCTCATTGATAGATGGTAGTTCATGATTTAATTAAAAATTGTGAATTTCATTTTTAATTTTCATCAAAAATAAAGCTATCTGAAACGGTAAAATTTACGTATTCTTAATTTTTTTCCAGCTCTTAGTGATTGCAGGCTGTGGGCTATTGAAAGGCAGTGCTTCCAAACTATCATGATGAGAACTGGACTAGTTAGGCAAGCACAGTACACCGATTTCTTAAAAAGGTAATTATTAGAAAAATACATTATTTATAATTCAGAAAAGGTCTTTATTAAAAACTTTTAGTTGTTTTTAAATAAATAGTTGATTGTATAACTGAAAAAATATTGTATTTATAAAACAGGTAGCTTAAAAAATTTGCATTCTTTATTTAATAACTTAATAATTATTATGATAACTTTTTATTTTTGTCACATTAATTATTCTGTTTTCTTTTCAGTGTACCAACATTTAGGAAACTGAAAGAAGAAACTCTGATAAAAATTGCTGATGTTTTAGAAGAGGTGGGCACTTTTCTATGTATCTTAGTCAATTTTCCATTTATACGCAATGCAAATCAAAAGAAGCAATTAAAAGAAAATTATGCATTCAATAAATACTTCCCCGCTTTTTAAAATAAATTCATACACATGCTGAAATCAAGAATTCGTAAATAAAAATTTCTTCATACTTGAACTCCAAGCCCATTTTGCATGCATACGTGATTATTATTTATTACAATAATTAATAATACTAAGTGAGTCTGAAGCAATTTATAAAATAAAATGCTTCATTAGAATGTATTTAGTGGCATGAACAGCACTTCATCTAGTAATATTTAGCTTAATATTTGTAATATTAAACTTCTTTTTCATTTTATTAAACTATTTGATTAATATTATATTTTTAGACATTCTATAATTTTGTTTTTCTTGCCTTTTTATATATTAAAGTATCATATAATAGTTTTTAATACATTAACAATCTATTTGTCTGTGGAAAGCAGTATTATTTTCAAAATCATTAATATGCAAAAAATATTACATATTTATAATTTTTTGCTTTCAAAATAAAATTATTAGTGATTACGAACAGTGGCGCAACTAGGCTTTCCAGCGCCTGGGAACAACTGGAGAATTTGTGTCCCTTTCTAAGTGCTAAGAATGGAAAACATTTCATTAAAAAATTTTGTAGCATCAATTTGGCACCGCCTGGGTGCTGCACCAAGGGACAGACGTCCCCCCTTGCCCCACCCTAGCTACGCCACTGATAATGAATTATGTAACAGTCTGATCATGACAGAGAAAATTTAATTATTAAAAGGACCACATTAGGCAGCCCCCATCTTCCAAAATTTGAGGGCCTTAAAATTCCTTAAACAGCCTTTCTGCTGTAAACTATGTTTGAAAAAAAAAATTTCTGTGGCGTAAAATCCACATAACTTCAGGGCCCATCTGTGTAGATTTTTTATCTTTTACTGTATTAGTTAACTGCAGATAATTTTCTAAAATCGTAATTTGATACTAAATTTAGTAATTAAAACACTTCCCTGAAATAGAAGTAAATGTAAGTAAGTGCTGCAGTATTTTGACAGCATAATGATATTTGCTATAGAAATACAGCATTTTTATATAGTAATGCCGTTTTCCAAAGCAT
The DNA here is from genome assembly GCA_000611955.2 of Stegodyphus mimosarum. NCBI lineage: Eukaryota > Metazoa > Arthropoda > Arachnida > Araneae > Eresidae > Stegodyphus > Stegodyphus mimosarum. The sequence goes on along the minus strand of KK113561.1, from coordinate 40,711 downwards.
AAATATTTCAAATTATATTGCTTAAATGTAGTATGCTTCTTTAATTTAATATTTCATGATTTATAAGCATGATTGTGTCGGTTTATGTGCCAGCAGTCACAGACTCATTTGTTAAACCTGATCACTTATTTGAATCTATAAGGTTGCTATTTATTATCATATTTTAATTGTAAGAATAATTTTTTATTATTTTGCTTTAATAAATAGTTTAATAAAATATTATTTTTAGACAACGTACAAATTTGGAGACTACATTATTCGTCAAGGAGCTAGAGGAGATACCTTTTTCATAATTAGCAGGGGCAAGGTTAGTTAAAAATATTTTTTTTAATTGCACAAAGTTATTTTAACTACTTCATACATTTCACTGATTTGTATAATGAGAAATATTAGTAAAAATACATATTGTAATATGAATGTAGAATTATTTTTAGCACTGTAGTTTCTCATGTACGCAGTGATCAGTTTTTGCTAAAAAAATTTCAAGGAATTCTACAAATCAAGCATTTTCCAATGCCATGACATTGTGTATATTTAACATTATACAGTTATTCATTATGTGATATAAACAGGTTATCACATTTGCCATACCTCTGGTGACCCATTAACAGAAAAGTGCTAAAGAAACTTTCAGTTGACAAGATTTTTTTTTTAAGAAAGTGCATTTTCCTTCTTAAAGCATTTCATTTTTTTATCATTAATTTTACATTCTTATGTGAGATTTAATGTTTACATAAAATAGATTTTCATATAAACACTTTAAAATTACTCATTCAAGGTGAAAGTTACTATAAATGATCTTACTCATTCAAGGTGAAAGTTACTATAAATGATCCTGTGGAGAAAAGTGAAAAATATGTCAGAACTCTATGTTATGGTGACTTTTTTGGAGAAAAGGCTCTGCAAGGGTAATTAATTAAAATTTTTTTTGCTGTGTTATAGCTATTTTTTGTGTTTAAAATTAATACTATAATTTTAATTTTTATTGAAATTGGAAATGTATTAAAATAATATTTTAATTTTTTTGTTTATTAAATATATTTGAAGAAGTTAGTTATTTTTACGGAAATGCAGTTTTTTCCCCTTTTGCTTATTAATAAGTAAATGACTTTTATACATCTTTAGAGATCACAACATTCATTTTTAGCAACTTTTTGTATTTACATTTTTATAAAAAAATTGTTCTGTTGATTCATCTTCACAGCTTTTTAAGTTCCTCTGATTCTCTGTAAAAAGAATAAAAATTTAATAATTTAATAATTTGCTTTAAAGATAAAACTTCTAACTTAAAATTTGCTTTAAAAGATAAAACTGAATAAAAATATCTAGACTTTTAATTTGTGCATATTTTGGTTAATGACATATGAGTAATTCTTATTTTTCCCTTCCTATTTGTTCTCTTAAGTGAGGATGTTCGAACAGCAAATATTGTTGCTGATGATCCTGAAGGAGTAACTTGTTTAGTCATTGACAGAGAGTAAGTCATGTTCATATTTCGTAATATCATTTTACACTAAATGATAGTTTTCTTTAATATATTAGACTTCATGCCATTTCGATAAACCTGGTATTAACAATCAGAAAAAGAGGGGAATTTTGCAAATTTTCAGTATCTATCCAAAATCTGACAGAAGGAAGACTTTTATCTCATGCTGAAACTGCTGTTTAAGCACTTTGAATCCAATATATTATGGCATAAACCTGTGAATCATGTGATAGGTAATGTTGCATAACTTGAAATATCTTAGATGCAGAAATGTATGAAAAATATAAATAGAGTGATATTCATGTTACTGAAGGTATGTGTGTGAGTAAGTTATGTGTGAAGTCAGCCAGTAATTTAAATTAGAATAATTCTGTTAGGCTATATGTCTGAACTTTTATCACTGTAAACAGTAAGTAAGAAAAATTTGTTCTTAGCAACCGTATTGCTAGTTGTTGCAAGTGAGATCATATTCAACTGTATTGTAAAGGACCATAAAGTAAACCTAGCAGTTTTATTCCTAGATTCATTCTTATTGGTAGATTGCATATGTTCACAGCAATGATGATGTCTGTTATCAAAGATTTTGCTCAGCCAGTATTGCAGAGTGATTATAATATTCCCAAAGTCTGAATTTAAAATTTTGTTTTTGTATCATTTGCAAGCATATTGTTTATTATCAATCACACTGATAAAAGCTTCAGAAAATAATGTAAACCAGCAGAAAATGATTGAAATCACCTTCATGTTAGAAGGGAAAAACATCATTTTGTAAGACATTTTGTCATACAAGATGACAGCTTAGTAGGATCTGTTCAACAATTAGTGTATGTCTTTTTTGAATAGTTTCTGCGTAAGTGTGTGTATAACATAAAATCGTATGCATTGGAGGGAAAACATATACTTAAGCAGTTGTTGAGTCTTTTTAGAGATTTGTCTGGGAAGCATATTAAATTTTATGTTGTAAAACAAGGAACTGTTTATTCCATTCATTGGGAAAGATATTAAAATATACTGTGTGTATTATTTGAATATTGTGATTGTGGTGCTAGTGTCTGAGACAGTATTAATATATAAATTTTTGTTTGTAATTTACATTGTTTTTTGATTAAAATTTGACATAAAAATTGATTCGATTTTTTTAAAATCTAAGCAAAATAGTTTATAGTAATGTATATATTATGCTTCCTACAAAAATAATTTATCAGAGGTATTTGTGTGGGAGTACAAATTTAATTTAAAGCATTTAATCCTAAATAAATGCTTTTTGGAAATAATTTATTCATAAATGCTGTGGCTATAAAATAATTTTTTTCTTTTACTAACAAGATATTAGATTCCCTCCCCCCAAATCTTATTAACAACTAGAGGAAAAATTTCATGCCACAGAAACATGTTTTTCTTATTCATATGTTAAACAATTATTAGGCATTTCTTAGTCTTTATTTTTTTTACTACTTATTTTGTAGTGTTGTTATATAATAAGAAACTTCAGCAGTACAATGAAAATGGCAGTAACATTGTAAAACTTAAAATTTTTTTAATTTCAGCTAACTTTTAGGAATACTTGTGATGTATATTTAGTTTTCATATTTTATTAAGGAATAATTTATATTTTTATATAACTGGCAAATTAGAGGTTAATTATGTGCTTAAATTCAGTTTGAGGTTAATTACGTACTTTAATTGAATTGTGTTTTTCTTGCCTTAGGATAGCAAGGATGCAAAACTTTACAGTATTATTTGAAAAATAAAAATATTTCTTTTATTCAAGAAAGATATAAATTGCTTCTTCTGTTTATGGTTTGTTTTCTTTATTTAAAGAATAAAGTTATTGCGAGTATTAATGTTTACATACATATTTTTTTCTTTCTAGTGCATTCCACCAACTTATAAGTCATATTGATGAAATAAAAACGAAGAGGTATGATGAAGATGCCAGTTTTAGAAGGAAGTAAGTTTTCAGTATTTGTACTTGTATGGTGTGTGTAATAAGATAATGGCAATAAAGTCTGTGATTCTGTCTACTTTTCTTGCTTTTACATCTTCCCCCTTTCTAATTTCTGCAATTACTTACTTTTGTATTAGCTGTGTATCAGTTCAGATATTTACTGATTTAAGATTTCAAACAGTGAATCAGTTTTAAAAAACATTCCATTTAACTTTTAAATTAGTTCTGTGTAAAATTTATTTAGAAATTTATTTAAATTAAAGTTTCATTGAATGACATTCTGGCATTTTGCTGCATATTTATGTCATTATAAAGTGCGTAGAGAAAAGTAGCAAAAAAAATTACTCTTTCTTTTAAAGCTAACCTTATCAATATAACGTATTAAATAATAACAATAATAATTAACAATAAAATATTTAACCTCCCATAATGTTAAATATTTTGTTTCTGAAAACCATTTCTCCATAACATATTTTTTCCCTGTCAATAAAAATCAAAGTTTGTAACATATATCTTAATGTAATTTTATATGCATGAACTACTATTTTGCTTTAAATACTCATTCTTCCTACTCTTTTTCTTACTCTACCAAGCTTTCATATTTGAGAGTTGAGGTAAGTTGTGTTTCTTCTGTGTAATGTTAAATATAATGCTTCATTGAGTCATGAAGTTCTGATGGATAAACTTCAATGACGTATGATAAAAAAAATATTTCTATTTTATCGGTACTTGCAATTTTATTGCTCGCTGAAATGTTTTAATTCTTTATAAGTTTACTTGCAATTACTTATTATGATTATTACTTATTATGATATTAATAATTACTTATATTAATTGTTAGGAGTGTTACTTTCTAAACTTTTGGATATTTTTTAATTAATTCAAACTATGGTAATAATTATTGTTATTATATTTCAGAGCGAATGAAGAATTTTCTGACATTAGGCTTAGTGATTTGAGAATTGTTGCAACTCTGGGTGTAGGAGGATTTGGTCGTGTTGAATTGGTAAGTATACACACAGAATTATGGATCTCTTATGTGTAAAGTATAAAACGTTGAAATGCCAGCACAGGAATTTTTTTTATCTGTTATTTTCTTAGTTATTGAGCATTTCTCATTGAATAGTTCACATACACTGACTTTATGGAAAACTTAATGTACCATTTGAACTATTCTTATTCATGCAGCCCACTCAGATTTTTTACTACAACAGTATAAAACTGTAGATATTAAAACAGAAAATTTTAAATTGATAGTAAAAGAATATGTTTTAAAGAATATTAAGTATTGTTAAGTGAATAAGAAAAATGGCATGAAAATTTAGAACTGAAGTATAATTTTAGAAATAAGCAGTATGGCACTCTTGGAAAAAGAGCTTACTCATTGCATTAGTTATTTGCATGAATAAACACTTTTCTTTTTTAAGATGACTTAGTTCTATTTTAGATATTTGAATTGTTATTAATCTTTCTCCTGAAATTCCTATTTAATGAAACCCTAAAATTTCATACTTGAATAATAAAAGTTCTGTTTCTATTCATATATATTACTTGTTATTGATTATTATTTTCCAAGATACATTGCAGTCAATGGTCTAAGTCACAAAATTCAATACTTTTGTAATATAAATTTCAGATAATGTAAAAGAATTTTATCCTAAATTCTTCTGAGAATTATATTACAGAAATATAAATCAAGTATGATGTTACTGTTAGATATTTATAAGAATGGTTAATATTTGTCCATTAGTTTTTCACTTGTACTTTTGTAATAAAAGCAAAGCTTGCAGTATCATGATTTCATTGCATAAATAAAAAATAATTTTATACATATGTGTATATATATATTTATACATTACATTATTTTTCATAGTTTTAGTCTCAAACAGTACAAAAGTACATCAGTTCATTATAATATACATACTATTCAGTATTTACATTCTGGTGACAAAACAGTTCATAACTGAAATAAGATTATGCACATGCATTTCGCTTTTTTAAAGCTATAGCAGCAAATATGCGTGTATTTTCACAAATGTTTTTAGTCTTCATTTTTGAACTTCCTACATGTTGACTTGAAAAATGTCCCCCCCCCCCCATTAGTGTAACATTAGTGTCAGGAATATATATTTTGAGTTACTTGAATTGAAAATCAAATATTCACCGTGAGCACATGAATAATTATAAAATTTACTTATATAATATTTTACTTTATTAATTTTTTCTGATATTATTACTGTATTCTTGTTTTTAAGCTGAATTATTCTTATTTTAAAGTCAGTTCCTAATTATTATCTTCTTATAGGTTCAACTAAACAATGACAGTACACGATCATTTGCTTTAAAAGTTATGAAGAAGGCACAGATAGTGGAGACTCGCCAACAACAACATATATTATCAGAACGAATTATAATGGAAGAATCAAATTGTGATTTCATTGTGAAGTATGTGTTTAAGTACTTGTATAAAATATATCTTCGTTTCATTATTAAAAATTAATGTGAGCCTTTTAAGTTAATTTCTATTTTTCATAACTATACCCTAAAGATATGCAAAATTTATTATGGGAATGTTAACAAAACTTAAATTCATTAGATAATATTATATTATTTGTTATATGGGAAAATAATGTGACTAACATCTTCTATCATAATCAGTGAAATAAATATTAGGTTATAATGCCATATTAAATCATGATTAACATTTATGAGAACTATAACAGAGAACAGTCAGTGAACCTGTAAGTTGACATATATTTCAACTTAAGGTACTGAGAACAGAAGTTCTTGAATTTTGGAAGAGTTTTTATCATTTAAATTTTGAGAGTATATTTCATATTAATTAGCAGAGATATTTAAAACAATTTGCATAACATTGCAAAACATTTTACCTTTTTTATAATGTATATTTTTTGATATTTGACAATATATTTGTTTTACATATTTTATATATATATATATATATATGCTGTGTAACATATAATGTATTTAATTGATAATTTTGATAAACATTTATGCCATTAGTGTAATGCATACAAGACATTTCTAATGCCTTTTATGGTATACATGAGCCTATCACTTACCAATTAATTTGCTGCATTCTAATTTATCATTGTTTTATGAGAGTTTGGTTAATCTATTTTTCATAATTAAAATACAATAACACACCAAACAAATATTAATTTAAAAGTCAAACAAAAAAATCAGCATTATATTTTCAAATTTTCACAGGACTAGTTTCGATGGTTCGGTAAAACCATTTTTCATCATCATGATTTATTTATCATCTTCTATAATTAGAATTTATTTTATACTGTGCTGTGAATATCTTTGATTTGTGTATTATGTATAAAATATATACATTATTCATTCATTTCATATAATTTTTATTATTTGTTTTGGTATAGTTATTATGTATTAGCATACTTCAGCTTTCGTTGAATAAAGTGCCTGATTTTATACTTTTCTTTTCAGATTGTATCGTACATTTAAAGATAAAAAATACTTATATATGTTAATGGAGGCATGCTTAGGTGGTGAACTTTGGACTTTACTGAGAGACAGGTATGAAAGAAAAGAAATTTTTTTGGGACCTGTTTAAATTGCTTATGTAATTTTTATTTACATCCAACTATTAAAAATTTTAAAATCACACTTATATGCATTCTTAATATTAATTATGTAAAGTACTTTTCTTACTCTTATCAAAATATGCAATATATGGCATTGAGAACATAATTTTAGTTGAATTTGAATAGTAGAGACTTTTAGCTGCATTAGAAATATTGAAAAAGAACCATCCCAATCAATGCCGGCGCTAGGCTTTTCGCTGCCCGGTGCAATCGCTTTGATTCTAGAATCTTCCATCGAGTAACTCCCTAAATTTTACAAATTTTTCCGCCCTTAAATTCTGTTGCCTGGTGCAGCTTCACCAGTTGCACACACTCTGGTGCCAGCCCTGATCCTAATTCAGTTTGTACTTCAAAGTGAAATGAAATGAAGAATTAAAAATTTCAATTTGCACATACTATATGTAAGATATTCGTTGATATCAGAAAGGTTAACAAAGTTGGCTAAATGATTCTCATTGAAATTTATATCTGAGAATGGTTTAAAATTATGTATTTTCAAATGCAAATTAAAAATGTACCTCTTATGAAAGATTCCAATTTGCCCTGGTTTAATATTAAGACTGTAATATATTCTGATGTATAAATTAAATTCTAAAATGAGTAATATTTCTTTAATACTGAATGTAGTGATGCTTATTTGTTACTGCACAAATACTGTCAGTCTTAGAAGAGGAAGATAGTCAGGCAATGCTGTATTTACATTATTAAAAAAATATTAAAATCAACTAGTCAATATATGCGTGACAAAGATGAAATGAGAGAATAAACTGCTATTATTTAGCATTTGAATTTATTTGACTGCTAATGAACTTAAGTATATAAAATTTGCCAATCCAGTATTAGGAGTTTGATATTTAAGAATGACGGAAAAAACTATGAGAAAATCATTTATTAATCACTAAGCAGAAATATTTTTGTACAAAATCAGCATAATAAAATATAGACTATTAATCCAATACACATAATATAGTATTAAAGAAATTTTTTATGACACAAATATTCCAAATCAGATTTTTAATATTCTTCTTCCTTTTCTTCTTTTTTGTGTATTTTTATTGTTTTTATGTTTTCTTCAGGTTTTAAAACACTAAATTTATGGTGTTTTTTCACATTTTATTGTGGGAGATTTCAGGATTGTACTGGTTATAAATTTCATTTCTTTCATGTTTTTGTGGTGATGGTTCGAAATTTATTACTTTTTTGTCTTTAATTATATATGAATATATGCACACACAATTTATATTTTTATGCATACAGTAATAAAATTACATTATTAAAAAAGGACATATAATGGGAATGCTATTGTATGGTATAATTTAATAGTTTGTATAATAACTGTGCATAGTCCATGTAACTACACAAAAATTTAAATGATAAAGTTTAGATGCTCCTTTTTTTGTGTGTATTTTTGAGTCAAGTAAAATTGATGCAGAATGCATATTCTGTCTTCTACAGCAACTTTTGTTAAGTTGACCTACTGATATTTAAAAGCACTGAAACTAAAAGAAGCAATTTCAAACTGCAATTCAGTATAAATACCTTTACAGAGAGGGGAAAATGAAATGAAATAAATCATTTTCATCATGTCGTCTTTATCATCCCTGAATGAATGGCATTTAAAAATTTTTAAACTGAATGACACCGTGAAATTAATATGATGAATGTATAAATAAAAATTACATATTTTTTTTAAATTATTTCATGGCATGATAACAGATTGAATAGCCTTTGAGCGCTTTGTTTATAAATTTTATTCTTCATTTTCAGAGGATCATTTGATGATTCTACTACTCGCTTTTATGCTGCTTGTGTTGTCGAAGCTTTTGATTACTTGCATTCAAGAAATATTATTTATCGAGATCTGAAACCAGAGAACATGCTTCTTGATTCTCAAGGTTATGTGAAACTGGTGAGGATTCTAGTTATTGATTTACTTTTGTTAAATATTTACCCTTTTATTAATTTATTGGCTATAAAAGATATAAAATTACTTTTAGTACATATGTCAGTTAATTCATGGTGCAGTAATTTTTCTTTTCCAGTATTCTTGTTTTAGTTTTCAAAGATTCTGATATTCTATTTTAATTGTAGATAATTGTTTTGCATCTAGGTTGATTTTGGTTTTGCTAAGAAGTTACCAAATGGTCGCAAAACATGGACATTTTGTGGTACTCCTGAATACGTAGCTCCTGAAGTCGTTCTAAATCGTGGCCATGATACATCTGCTGATTTTTGGTCTCTAGGTGTTCTCATGTTTGAATTGTTAACTGGCACGTAAGTATCTAAATTTAATCATTATTACTTAGGATATTTATAACTTCTGTTTCTAGAATAAATTGTAATATTTCAAGAAAAATTTGATGTGTAAAAGTTTGTCCATTTTTTGTATGTTGTTTTAAAAACCTTGAATTTGTTTTATAATTTTATAATGAAAATGTAAAAACAGGAACACCAAAGCAGTTGGATGCAATAATGATTAAAAAAAACTAAGATATAATGATTTATTTTTTGTGTGCAAGTAAATATTTAAATTAGAACAACCAAAATGTTTAATAATTATGCTTAAGAGTTAGATGCTATTTGCCTATAAGAAAATGCTTTTCAATAGAGAAGTAAATGAGTATTTTATCATTAAAATGGTGCCATTCATGTGCAGAGCATCTGTGCTATATTACAACAAATATTAAAATGAGAAATAGGCTCTTAATTTCTTCTTTGTGAATATTTAATACAGAAATAAATAATTATCCTTTATTTAAATATTTTAATAAATTTATATTCAATTTGAAGATTTTTTAAAATTAATCCAAAGAATTAAAAAAAATTTGACCAATATTATTAAAAACTAATATTTTTAATGTATAAAAAACTATTGTAGTTTTTTATTGTTAAATAAACTCGTTGTTTGCAGAAATCACTGCAGATACTTGCAAATGAGACTGTTTGTTTGTTTGCAGAAATTGTTATAAAATATTTTCCTTTGGAAGCAAATTATAATTTTGGCTAATTTCATATGGATGTTGATATGTAACATTTAAAATAAGAATAAAAATATTTTCACTCTGTAAACTGGGAAATTTATTTGAAATTATTATATTTCATTTGAAATGCATAATCATGTGGTTCAAAAAGTTTTTAAAATGTGCATTATGAAACAAGAAGTTAGATATACCATAACATTGTAAGATGTAATGTAATATCAGCATTTATATACACATATAAACACTATATAATGGTATGGTATTAATACTATATATAGAGAGAGTCAAAACCCTATTATAACTATTATAACAAACTTCAAGGAACTGAAAGCTTGGTTCACTATATCTGATCCAATTAAAAAAAATAATTATTTCAGAAAGAGTTTAAAAAATTGGCTGAGAAGTCACAGGAAAACTGATTAGCTTTCTCATCTCTACCCAAAGAAGTGAATTAATTAAAAAATTGTCTAATTTCAAAAGTCACATAAATGGTTAATTGTGATAATTATTGCATCCATTTATTAAATTTGTTTTTCATTCCTTTTTATTTTCACCATACATTATCACTCATGACGAATTATTTAACATACAAGTCATGTTTCAGACCCTTCCTTTGGAATACCTACCTATCGCCTTCTAAAATACACATTAATAAAATACTAAAAATTAATGGCAAAAATATTATGAATTTAACTTCTAATTAACAACTGAATACAAAAATAATCTCTAATTTTCTATTAGCATGATATAGATAGTAAGAAAATTTTATGAAATATTTCAAGTTCTGCAGTGTTGTGTGAATAGAAACTTTTTAATAAACATAAAGGAAGGAATTGTATAATTTTTTTTTGAATTAAATATTTTTGAAATATTTGATTTTTAGTGTATTTCAGTTTATTTTCTTCAAACATTTTATTTATCAGAAGTTTTGTCAAGAGAATCATTAAAACTTAAATTTCATTAAGAAATTTTCCAAATCATGTAATAAAGTTTACTAATTCAGTTCTTCTTTTCAGGCCACCATTTACTGGTCCTGATCCTATGAGAACGTATAATATAATCTTGAAAGGAATCGACATAGTTGAGTTTCCTAGATCAGTATCTAGACATGCAGCAAATTTGATAAAGCGATTATGTCGGTATGCTTCTTTCATTATGTATATTTGTGACTTTATTGCCATGTAATCTTTTCATATTTTGCTATTAATAATATAATCTCACTGTGTCTCCTACGATTTCTATGCTTTTATATACCATTTAATCATCAAGCTAAAGGTACCATTTCCTGAAACCCAAAAATAAGAATATCATGGTACACTGTCTATATCTTGAAATATAAAAATGAGGGCACAAGACCAATCACCTTAAATTACATTTTATAAATGCAAATTAACTCAGTAAATGAAAATTATTTAATTTAAAACAGTTGAAATGGATGTTTAATGGGCAGCATAAAATATTATAATTTGACTGTATATGGAAATAAATAAAACTGCAGCAATAAACTTGTTTAATTAAATGTCATTCATTTATGTCTGAGTAGAAGATAATTCACTTAAGTAGACCTAAATATGTCTATGTTGATTTGATTAAACATAATTTATTTAGATTACAATGAATTTCAATTAATCATTTCAATATATATAATGAAAATTCTAAGTAATAAGTTAAAAAGCCAAATACTTATGCTAAGCTGCAAACAGTAAATAATTAAAAAAGTTTTTTTTAATATATATAATCTATTACTTTTAGGTACTGGATAAATAAGTGCATAAAAAGGTATATTAAAAATATGTAAAATATGTTTTGGAAAATAGTTAGCCTTGAAAACAGCTTTATAATTTTTCTTGACCATCAGAGCATAAAAACCATAATGAAGTCATTCCATTCAAGGCAGGAAATCTCACTGTTAAGTATGAGAAGAAAATAGGCTAGTAGTGCCAATTCTTAGAAATATTCAGAAATATAAAAAATAATCGTGGAATAAAATGAGATGTATAAGCAGAGATGAGTTAACTTTCAGCAATGCAATTTTGCTCTTTGTTGTATGACGTGATGCTGACCGTCCAGGCACAAAAAAGCTGAATATGTGAAATTCTACGCCGACCAAAAAGGGGTAAGACTGTAGAAATAAAATGCTTGCTGTTGTCACTGTTAATTCCTTTTTTATTTAGTCGATCAATAATTTGGCCAATTTACATGAAAAGTTTTTAGGAACAAGGAAACTTCTAAAATGGCTCAGTGTACATACTGTGATGCTTACTTAACACAGTTTCATGCGGCTGGTACACAAAATTAAACACAAGAGCAATTGGACTGTATATTTTTCACTTTTATTAATTACACTTATTCTAATAATACGAAAATTACTACAACATAGCGAGCCATTGCACACGGCTATCACAAGAACGAAGTTCTATCCAACACTAGTTTAGTTGCCACATGCAGCAAGTATTAAAGAGAAACATTCCAAAACAATAAATTACAGATTAATTACCTTACACTTCTGGTTGGAGCGGAGTGATGAGCCATCAAATAAAAACCAAACGATCTTATTTTATTAGCTTGCAATACTCACATGAACGTCCTGGCCCCTGTTGAAATCCCAGGGGATTTCAACAATTGGTGACTTTTGCAAGGTCTTATTCTATAATGAAAGTACACTGTTGGCCACTGTAAATGCAATGCCCTGAAGGAAGCATGTAAATAACATGAAATTTACAACATGCATTATCGGAGATGAGATATGCAAATGATTAGAATTTCAGCACAGACGCACATCACGTACGCCTGTGGCACCACTTCAAAGCGCTATTTAAGGCTTGGAGTTTTCGACGATTTCAAATTCGACAATTATTTTTTTCTTGTTGCTTTTTTCAAAAAAAAAAAAAAAACTATCAGTTATGCCTCGTAGTAAACAGCGATCATCTTTTGATTAAGTATTCGAGTTCGACAGAGGAAGGATAGTGTCCTACCAGGAGTGTGGATTATTTTTCAGAGAAATTGGTAGTCGTGTTGGACGAAACCAAACAACTGTATTGTGGATATGTGACTGTTGAATGCAGGAGGGTACAACGGACCGACATGTTCGATCGCATGCATCTCAGCGCACCACTTCACAGGATGACATGAACATTGTGCACATGGCAGTGACGGATTGCTCGGTCACATCACGAACCATAGCACAGCACATTCAGTCTGTAACGCATCATCCAGTGTCTGCGCATACCATTCGACGGCATTTACAGTAGAGTGATCTGTCCGCAAGACATCCATTGCTTCTACTAGGAAATGACCGGGTGTCAATGTCATTAAATCAATGGGATCAGACGATATTGGACACAATGGCCTAGAGTTGAGACACGCCTCAACTTGCATTATCAAAGTTTGAAATTCAGGCTATGTCAGCACAGTATCACCAACAGTTCAGATGTTCAGTTCCAACAGCTCTTCAGATAAAATTTCATTGACTTTACAGCTGATTTCCATAATCCACCAAAATGAGGAAATGAAGATGGATTAAATGTCCATTTTATTTCCTTTAAAGGAAAAAAGTCGTGAATTCCTTGATTTTGCTTGCACTGCAAGAAACATTTTCTAAAACATTCTCTGCACCTTTAAAGCTCGTACCACAGTCATTGTAAATCTCACTTGGCTTCCCTCTTCTTGAGATAAATCGTTTCAATGCACTTAAAAATGCCTTTTTTGAGAGATCTTCTACTACTTCAAGATGTACTGCTTTGACTACAAAGCACACAAATAAGCACATGTAGCATTTAAATGATTTTTGTCCACGTCCTGCATGATGTTTGATCATGAATGGTCCTGAATAGTCTATTCCAATTCTATGAAATGGTTACGATTGTGTTACTCTAGATATTGGTAGATCAGCCATTATTTGACTTGCCGTTTGAGCTCTATGTTAGCAACATGCAACACAAGTCTTTACTAATTTAAAAATAACAGATCTAGCAGCTATGATCCAAAACTGCTGTCTGATTAAAGATAGAAGAAGTTCTGGTGCTGCATGTAGATATTTGTCATGAAAGTGCCTAATTATGATTTTCATCATATTGTGTTTTGAAGACAATAAGATTGGATGTTTTTCATTTTTTGATAGATGCACATTTTTCAATCTTCCTCTTAGTCGTAACACTTTTTTATCATCTAAAAATGGACTCAAGCTAAGGAGATTGCTGTTTTTAGGTAAATCCTTTCCCATCTCCAAATACTGAATTTCTTTAATGAAGTTCAATCATTGTACTATTAAAATAATACACAGTGTTGCAGATCGAATTTCATTGGTAGATAAAAATGACATACTTCTCTCCAGACATGCTACCATTGAATTTGATATGAATCTTAATATCCAAGCAAATGTGTTGTAACTTCGAAAATGAAGATATCTTTGATGTAACAGTAAGTACCTGCACAGGGCCAGAAACTACAAATTATACTGTTTTATGTGCTTCTGGTAGTGTTTTCTCATTGACAGGGATATGTTTAAACAAAGGAACTTCATTGCACATTAACCAAGGAGGTCCATTCCACCTTTCTTTCTTTCTTCAGAAATTCTTCAGAAAGTAGTTCTGCAGGAAATAACCCACGAGAAGCACAATCAGCAGGATTTTCCTTTCCATCAACATGACTCCAATTCTCAGATGGTAAAATGGTTTGTATTTCAGAAACTCTGTTGGATACGAATACTTGCCACTTTTTAGGATCTGACCTTAGCCATGACAATACGATTTGTGAATCACTCCACGCATGCACTGAATCAAAATTTATAACTAATGCAGCTCGAACAGCCTGAATCAAGCGTGCTAACAGTACTGCTGCACATAATTCTAGTCTTGGAATTGTGATAGGTTTCAGTGGTGCTGCACGAGTTTTAGCTATTACAAGTTTAATGCTAGCGTTGTTACAAGTTTTGACATAAATAACCGCAAGCCTTTTTCACACGTGCCGCAAAATCCGTGAAGTTCGCATCGGAAATAATCAGGTAACGGTACTTTTCTAAGTACACTTATGGAATTCAAATTTTAATTTCTCTACATAAACCTCTCCAATTTTGATCAATCTCTTCTGGTACAGGATCATCCCATGACAAATGTAATTTCCAGAGTTGCTGAAGGATAATTTTAGCTAGAATTACAAAAGGCGCTATCCGCCCCAACGGATCGAATAACCTTGATACAAATGACAAAATAATCCTTTTAGTCGGAACACCTTGATAATCTATTACACCGAAATTACATTTGAATTCATCATTGTCAGAATGCCATTCCAATCTCAGAACCTTTAATGTTTTACCCTCTATTATGCGATGAATATTGTCACTATCTGTGTTTATTAAACCAACAGTTTTTAACAACGATGGCTTGCTTGTTGACCATTTATGGAGCTCAAAGCCACCCTTTTGTAGCAATTGCTGCAATTCATCTATCAAAGCGATACCTTCTGAACTATCCTTAACACCAGTTAGTACATCATCAACGTAAAAATCTCTTAAAACTACACTCTTTTCCTTTGGAAAATTCAGTCCTTCATCAATCACTAATTGACTCAAAACTTTGGTTGCAAGATATGGAGCAGCTGCAGTTCCATCTGTGACAATATTTAAATGGCAAACTTGTATTTGTTTATCTGGGCTATCTCTCCACAATATTTTCTGAAAGTCTCGGATCTTGTTGGTGAACCCTTATTTGTCTACACACCATTCGAATATCAGCAGTTATTGCAATATTATGAAGTCTAAATCTTAATAAAATACAAATTAGATTATCTTGTGTTTTTGGACCTATCATTAATGTATCATTTAAAAAAACACCTGTGGTTGTTTTAACACTCCCATCAAAGACGACTCTAAATTTTGTTGTTAAGCTAGATTCTTTCAATATGAAGTTATGTGGTATATAATAGTGTTTATTCTCTAATTCACGATCTGTGTTTGACACTATTCCTACATGTCCCATTGAATAATATTCTTTCATAAATTGAATATACTGGTTGTAAATTTCTGTCATAGATAGCAGTCTCTTCTCTAAATACTGAAATCTTGTATACGCCATTTCACGTGAATTACCTAACACAGCTCTATTATGTTTGAATGGTAATGCAACAGAATAATGGCCTGTTTTATCTCTAAAATGAGAACTTTCAAAATGTTCTTCACAACGTTTTTCTTCATTTGTTAAAGGCTGTACATTTGGAAAATTTTCCAACTCCCAAAAAGAATTTATTAATTCATCTGTATTTGCATTCACATGATTTACATATACTGGCTCAGTTGTATGTGACTCATATTTTGTAGTACCTGAAATTAACCATCCCAGCCTCGAATTAATTGCGAAAGGAAGATCTGGACTGCGTTTGACAATTTCTCCCATCATTAAATGCAGAAACACATTTACACCAAGTAAAATGTCAATTAATTTGTTGTGACATGTAAAATAATGGCTCAGCTAACTTTAAATCACTGAAGTTATCAAAGATAACTGGTGGTAAAGACACGTAGGGAATATTACCTGTCATCTTATCCAATACAAATGCTGATGTTGATATGCGAATATCATTGTTAAAATGAGAAGTGAATAATAAATCGACTTCCCCATTATTCACAGTATTAAATTCTCCTAAACAAGACACAGAAATGGAATTATGTTTCACTCGTAATCCTAAATCCTTCATACAGTCTCTTGAAATAAATGATCTCTGAGATCCAATGCCACATAAACATCTACACTTCACAAACTGTTGTTCAGAATTTTGAACTTTTATCAATGCAGTACACAACAAAATATGACTAGTTTGATTACTTTTTGCATTCAAATCATAATGAGAGGCACAAACTGTTGATGAAGCATCTTTAACATTCGTTGACTCATTACTTTTAGGGATAAATTGTGTATGCGGAGACATGCTGTTTAACTGGGTTTTGTTCTTTGAATTATTTACAATATGCAAAATACTGTGATGCTTCTTAAAGCAATGTTGACACGTATTTAAACTCTTACATTTTTTGAGAAAGTGCATATTAGATAAACAGTTAAAACAGTAATGATTAGATTTTACAAAGTCTATTCTTTGCTGAGCCGATAAATTAAAAAATTTCGAGCATTTGGCTAAACTATGATCTTCTTTGCAATAACCAGAACCCAACATAGTTACCAAAACATTACTCTTATACTGAGATGCTGATTTAGGTATCTTATTATTTGTTGATTCGCTGTTTTGAAGTGTTCTTGCATAGTTCTTTAGGAATTCAATTAATGTCGTAAGTTTCGGAATCTCATTACATTTTAGCTGATGTTCCCACCACAATTTTGTAGAAGGATCTAACTTTTGTAAAATTAAATAAGTCATTAAAGTGTCTCCAAAATGATCATTGGTTTGATTCAACACTTCTAAAGAGCAAATTACTTCATTAATGTTGTCAACTAAATTTAAAATAGCAATAGCTGATTCATTTTGAATAGTTGGTAAACTTAGGAAATGTTTAATATAGGCAAATATTTGTTATCTTTTGTTTGAATATCTTTTGTCTAAAAGATTCCATGCTATTTCAAAATTACAATGATGCGATAAGCTTCACCTTTTAACGAAGCCTTCAAATATTGTATTTTTTTAGCATTGGATAAATTTGTATTATTTCTTACACATGCACTGAACAGGTCCTTAAAAGCTATCCATTCTGTAATATTACCTCCAAAGGTCCGTAATGATAACTTTGGTAATTTAATATTGTCATAAGCCTGTTCTGAAATTACACTATCAGATTTATTTTTACTACTTTGATTTTTTAATAGTTTTTCACCTTTAAATTTCTATAAATGAATGTTATCTGCATATTCCTGAACTCTATCTATTCCGGTTTCTAATTCTTTAGTGTCTGTAATTAAACCTTCAATTTCAAAATCAAGCTTCTTTAATTCAGTTTCTTTTTGTTTTAATAATTCAACACATTCTTCTAGTTCTATTAAATTTATTTCATCAGCTGTTATGATAACTTCTATTTTCTTAATGTAATTAGAGACACTTCTACGTAAAGAAGTTTTTTTTTGTTTTAAAGGTTATAAGTTCACTCATAATTACTCAAAACAAAAACCAAAATTGTTCTCGAATTACTTTACACCAACATTAAGATGAAATCAAAACACTTCTATCTTTCTTTATAACAATGTTCTTAAAAATCAGATATAAAGCAAATTCTTCTTAAATAGAATATAAATGTTCAGTATGCACTTACCTCACAAATTGAAGTAAGCTTTTACCGCCAATATGCACAGTTACCATGCATTTCGAACAATCAGTCACTATTTTCACTAGCACTCCGCTTAGACTTCAACCAAAAAAAAAAAAAAAATGATGCTAACTTAACACAGTTTCACGCAGCTGGTACACAAAATTAAACACAAGAGAAATGGGACTGTATATTTTTCACTTTTATTTAATTACACTTATTCTAATAATGCGAAAATTACTACAACATAGCGAGCCATTCCACACGGCTATCACAAGAACGAAGTTCTATTCAACACTAGTTTAGTCGCCACATGCAACAAGTATTAAAGAGAAACATTCCAAAACGATAAATTACAGTTCAACACAAGAGCATTCAACACAACACCCGTACAACTTCCGGTTGGAGCAGAGTGATCAGCCGTCAAATAAAAACCAAACGATCTTATTTTATAAGCTCGTAATACTCACATGAACATACTGAATATTCTAAGAAACCACCATAAAGATTCTTGACAGCATTTTCTAAATGTTTATTCTCTGCTTTAAAACCTTTATCTCTCGTCTTTAAGTAAATCATTAACTTTCATTGTTTGAAAGCCATGCATTTAAACAAAAATTAAAACCCACAGATTAAAATTTTAGACATTTGCTTTGACCCTGAGAATTCCTTCAAGCCATTAATTTAATTCTTGAAAATGAGGACATGCCTGAAGAATGTAAACATTGACTAAAGCTTTAATAGAAAGGCCAAAAATTTAAACACTAATATTAATTTTTACAAGATTTTAAGGAAGTTAATTTGAAGTAATACTTCCTTATTTGATATAAATTTTTGAATGTTGGAAAATTTTAATCCTTTTTTCCCTGAAAATATTTTACATTTAATTATTTCTTTGTTGCATGTATTATTTTATGTTTTTACTTTGTTGTTTGTGTTATTTTATGTTGTTATGATAGTTGTACTTGATTTGACCAGCCATACAAATGGTCTCAATACCATATGAGAGTATCCATATGAGCATTTAAATTCTGTATGTATTTCATTTTAATATGTATTTCATTTTAAAATTTCTATATTTAAATTTTTAAAGCAGTTTTTTATGCGCTTGCACCAAAATATCAATGATACTAATTTTTTTTGCTCGGAAAATTATTTTACATCTTGATTAAAATAAGCTGACAGAGTTAATGTGTAAAGAATTATCACGTCCTTCTGTATCTGCTTCCATAATCTAACAGTAATATCCAGTGGTCCATGTAGTGTATAGGGGTTGATTAGAATATTCATTGTTCAAATACTGGTGAGGGCACTGTTGATTTTTCATGTTTTCTTATTTGAAAGAAAACCTGATAATCTCTACAGGCTGCCTGAATTAAAAATATGGTAGTCGATAATTTGTTACTGCCTGGGTTTGGTTCAATGAGTCGCCATTTGGCAGAGCATGTAAGTAATTATCACTTGCTTGTATGGTGTAAGTGATAGCATCCCCAGCTGACATTTGAAAGATGTAATATGTGAATTCCGATCAGGGCACAGTTGTTTTATCCCATTTCCTGCTTTGAAAATAATAATAATAATAATAATAATAATAATAATCCGTATAACTGAATTCATTTTAATTATTAGTTAGTGTAGAATATAAAATTTTGTATTTCTGCATATGTTATTTAGATTTCTTGCATATTGTTATGATGCTATTTTTGAGCTACAGTGAAATAATAGAATTAATTAATTTCAGTTTCTCTATTACTGCTGAAAACAAATTTGTACTTCTGGCATATTAAGAATTTAAAATAGGCTTTTGCCCATTATATGTTAAATTAGTCTGTGTTTGCAATAATTCTGTAACCAAGATAAACTATTACTTAATATAATTAGTGAGCAGAGTGATATTGACTTATCACATTTGTGTTCAATCTGTTAATTTCTGCTTTAAATTCAAAATCACATTTTAAGTACAAGTTAATCTGAATCAATAAATATATAAAATTCTGAATAGAGGAAATATTTTAAAAGATAAATTAGTTTCTATGAAATATTAAGTTATTAGATGTTGATTTTTCATTATCAAAACAGGGAACAACTCAGACATTCTAATGTTAAACTTTTCACAGTAATGAAATATATTTGTGATCATTGACCTTTTCAAAAGAATGACAGCTTAGAATGTTTTCATTTCAGGGACAATCCTTCAGAAAGAATAGGTTATCAAAAAGGTGGCATCAAAGAATTACAGAAACACAAGTAAGTTTATATGTTATTGTTGGTTTACAATTCTATAGAAACATAAATTTTCATTATTATTATTATTATTTTGAGAAATGTTTAATTAAAAATCTTACAAAACCATTTTTCTCATTTTTTTCTTCTTTTCAAAAATTTTCTTTGAAAATACTGCTTTAAAAAAAAGCTGAAACGTTCCAGATCTTAAAGGTCATCCAAAAAGATTTTTTAAGGTTTTATATACTTTTCCTGACCTCATAGTCTACAAGTATGCTATTTCAAAACAGTCAAAGCACATTCAAAGCAGTCACTCCTACTAACTCGTGTTTTTTTCTGTCTTTTTAGCTTTATTATTAAACATCATTTTCTTCAAAATACCATAACAGAAAAATTACAAAAATTTTAAAAGCAGCATAGCAGTATACATTAAAAATTTCTGATGCAGCAATTAGCATACATTTTTTCTCCCAGTCTTTTCTCAATTCATCATATTAATGTTCAGTTTTCTTACTAAGATGGCTGCACAAGCTTTTTTTTTTTTTTGTCTTTTTATTATTAATGTTCTGTGTGTTTACTTTATTAAATATTGTGTTCTTTGAGCTTACACCACATAAAATTCTATTCAACTGCAAAATCACAAAATATTTAAAAACAGCATATACTTAGAATTTCTTATAGACAGTCTCATGCGCTGGCGATAAAAATGTTTTATTCCGCACAGTGTTGCCACTGCTTGCTTTGAAATAGTTGAGTTTATTAATGAAAAATTCATTAAAGTTTTACAAGATATGGAATAGATAATAAAACAAATTCAAACTTTGGGTTTCCAGGTGCCCATATTTGGATGGAGGACTATGTTATTCAAACTTGATGGCTCTAGCTACCTATGTTTTTTCACAGTGTGAGAAACATATATGCATTCATGCGGATTCTTCAACATTTAGTTTCTTTGAATATAATACAGGGGCATAATATTTAGTAGCAACAATTTGAGCATTGATACATCATTTTTAGTGATTCAATGTAAAATGCTATTTCAAGACTAAAATTCCATTCAGGACTAACATCCCTCTTGGCCTTAAAAAAAGGAAGGAGGGGGACTATTTTTAAGTGTTACATACCCATAATGGCTAAATAATGTACAAAATATTTTTAATTCTTTGATTAATTTCTGGTGTACCATTTCTATCAACAATTAATATATTGATGTATATTTTATTAGGTGGTTTGATGGATTCAATTGGGATGGCTTGTGCAATAGAAATTTAATGCCTCCTATTTTACCTAGGGTATGTCTTCATAACTTTATTTTAAACTGCAATATTGTGCTGAGAATATTAACAAATCTGCTTTTAATTTTTTACAACTAGTCTTCATTCAAAAAATATTATAATTGATTCCTAACAAAATCTTGTCTTGTTGTTGTTTTTATAATTAATATTTTTATATTTTGTGTAACTAGTATTTCATATCAGGCACTTGAATTTTAAATAATTTAGTAAAAAAACATGTTTTTATTATGAAAAACTATGATTGATGTGTATTAATCAGCATTGTGATGGTAAAGTAGCAGTTCAAGGAACAGAGAAAAGACCTTTTTGTTAAGTTTCAAAAACAAGATTTGAAAATTAAAAAATTATAATGATTCTGTTTCAGAAGTTGTTATATAGAAGTGTAAAATAATATGTGAAATAAATTCACATGAAAAAATTAAGAAAATAAATCTCTTTTGTTAAAGTGGAAAGAAAAATTTCATAAGAATTGAAATTTTTATTTATGAACTTCTGGCCATCCAAAATGCAACACCATGAAGGAAGTATCCAAACAGCATTAAACTTGCATCATGTTGATAGCAAATGAATCAGGTGCTGTGACAGCTGATCTGACAATCACTCTGACCTCCTGATCTGTTGTGGCCCTACGTTATCTGCTACCATTATGATGCTGCAATCTACTATTGTCCACCTATTCTTGTCAGCATCTTCTAATCGCCGCATCGATTCGACTCATATGACAAGTGATTCTATCCAACCTGCCTTTTTCAATCTAATGATATGACCTCTTTGAAACTCTGACAGTTGCTCATAATTAGCTTGGATCCCGCGGTGAGGCATTTTTTCAGTTGTTGAAAGGTACCCTAAATCGCAATGCAACAGAAATTTTTAACAACAATTCAAGAATAACTGCGTATATACATTTGCGGGATCTGCAGTTCTGATGCCCTGACATTGCAGTATTCATTTATTGGACACCAAATTTTAATTATTTGCATATTTGGTCAAAACATTTATGCGTATGAAATTTCAAAGCAATCGAATGAATTCTTCTTTAGTGCATGGTTTTTTTTCTTATAGATTGTATATTTTACTTATAAAAGCCAAGTAGCTTTTATAAAACTAGGCAGATTCAAGCGAAAATGAGAAAGATTTATGCAGAAAGTATCTAAAAATGAATAAAAACTTTTATAAATTGCATGTAAGGCAGTTTAAAAGAAATAAGCAAATGTATACTAAAAGAAAGAATATTTAAAATACAATAAAATCTTAAAAGTTTTATACATTTCTTAATTGACATTACACTACAAATAATGTTTTATTTTTGAAATAAAGCATTTTTTTTCCTTTATAGGTCAGAAATTGTTTTGATACTGGTAATTTTGATCATTATCCCCCAGATGCTAGTGGCCCTCCAGTAGATGATGTTACAGGTTGGGATGCAGAATTCTAGAAGAAATTTGTATGCATTTTGTTCAGTGTTTGATTTCAGCTGGCTCTGATTGCTCAGACTGCTGAAGCTACTATCTTTAAAATGTACTATTAGACTTTCTGTACGAGGACAAAGGCTTCCTTAGTTGTTAACTACTAACCCGTGCTTAGTTGTTATTTACTAACCCATGCTGTTATTCCTTTGGAATAACTACTTTTTCCATGGGACATTATGGATTCAGTTATAAGTAATAGTGGTTGTTCACTGGATAACTATGAAAGCTGAAATTTGAAATTGTTGATTGTTTGAAGTAGATTTTCTATTTTGCATCTCAATGACTTGTTTGATTTTTAATAGTATACATTATTTGAATTTTTTAAAAATTCTTTTGTATAAATGCATATATTATTTAAAACATAATTAAAAATCTGCAAAATTTTAATTTCAGTAATCCACTTTTTGTTTCAAGCATGAATTTACATTCCTTTACGTGATAAGTTCATGAATAACTTTTGATAAAATTCTAATTTGTAAAAATTATTGTGTATTATCACTGTAGCTAATTTTTCTAAAACTGATTTAGTTCCTACAAATATATTATTGTAATTTATATACTAAGGCAGTCAAATTATATTTAATTTAAATGTATTATAATTATTACTGGTATTTTTAAACTAGATGAAATCAATTAGAATGAATATTATTTTTAAATGTTTTCATGAATAATATTTGTGATTACAAAAACTATTCTACGCATAACTTTATTATGTTTGTAGCTATGACGTTTTTATATTTATAATTTTAAATTATTAGTTAAAATAAGTGTCCTATGAAGACAGTGTGCATTCATTTAGCAGCACTTATTTATATATATATATAACTTTTTTAAAGGAGGAATGGTGCAATTTATGAAAAATACAGTAATTTATAATAAAATATTTCATTGAGCTTCTCTGGTATCAACTGTGATGGAACAATCATATTAATCCAAAAATAGCATTCTGATGTACATTTTTGGTGTATATGTTATATTGCTGTCTGTTAATTTTAAGTTTGTTAAATATTTATAAAGACATGACTTATCATTTTAGTCATGGTCAAACTTGAACTGTATAAATTGTACATATGAAACGCTTGTACAAAAGTGCTCAAACTGATCAAGAGAAATATTGATTGCTTTTATCCACAAACTGACAAAGTTTGCTGTTATTTATGTGGGTGATTAATAGAAGATACTTAACAAATGAAGTAATTTGCAGTTTGTTGGGAAAGTAGTTGTGTAAAAAGAAATATAAAACTTGTTTATTTTGTTAATAATATAGAAGATATATGTGATATTATGTGTATATTCTACTGTATTGTAATTTTAAATAAAGAGTTTTCATTGTTTTAGTATGGTTGGCAGATTATTTGAATTATTTAAAGCAGTTAAAAGTAGAACTGAAAATACATTGTGTATGTTATAATTGCAGTATTAAATGAGCAGCCCTGATCAAAAGTGTGATTAATATTTGTAAGGGATTTTGCAGTAGAATTAATATTTTAGGGAATCTTACATAAGATAAAACATAATGTAATGAAAGATTGAACTGCTTATGTAGTCCCATAATTAAGAAATACGTGTTTCCTAAGGGCCAAACAGTTTTTCAAACCATGACTAAAGAAGATAAATTCATAACATTCAGCAACAGTATTCGGCAACCTATATTAAAATATCAGATATGAGTTTTAATTCTGCACATCATGTTTATAACCTTTGGATTCAGTTGACAGTCATAGTTGTGGTGCTATGTGCACGGAACTTCACGCGTAAGTATCAATTAATTTCACTTTCGAATTTAATGTTTCTGCCTTTTACCCACAGAATGATAAGGAAATGTTTTTTGGTTGATTAAGAAAATACTGGTCTGCAGTTAATTTGATAATGTTTGGATATAGCTGTTTTAACATAAACTGAATGAACATTCAGTGTTGAGAATAGTGCCAATGTAATTTAACTAATTTAATGAAAATATACTTAAATTAAAAAAGGCATACTTTTTATAGGATATTAATTAGAAATAAAAGCTCAGTTTGCTTGCAGTTGTTATACAAACTATATTTGTGACTAGTTTATACTCAAAATGTTTTTAGAAATTATTTGACTGTTGAGATTTATCTATAATCTTAATGAGAGGAGAGAACTACTAAGGAATTCTGATCAGTTTTACCCTTTTCAGTTAACTTCTCAAGCTAGGATCAGTTTTGAAAAGTAAAAGGCTGAATCTGAAAGGTTTCAGATTTTAAATTACGTCCAAAGGGGTGTTAAGTTTTGTGTGGTACCTTTAGTTATTAAACATTATGTTCTTCGCACTCGAACCATAAAATTCAGTTCAACAGCAATATTGCAAAATAATTTTAAAATCATAGAGTGTTGTCGTTGCTCGCTTTTAAGTCGTTTGAGTTTTTTTCACCAAAAATTCGTTAAAGTTTTACAAAATATGAAATAGATAATAAAACAAATTCCAAATTTGGGCTTCCAGATGCGCATATTTGGATGGAAACGTACGTTATTCAAAATTGGATGGCTCTAGTACCGTTGTTTTATAGCATTTGAAGAAATATATATGTATAACATTTATGCAGAATCTTCATTATTTAATTTCTTTAAATATAATACAGAGCTACAAGATTTGGTGACAACAGTTTGAAAAGTGATTCAGACTTTTAATGTTTCGAACGCACAATGGCAAAACAAAAAAAATAGTCCTTCAGGGACAATGGTAACACACAAAATGTTAAAAAAACGCCCCTTTTGACGTAATTTAAAATCTGAAACATTTCAGATTTTTTTACCCTTTTTTTTATTAATTATAATCTTACAAGATCAAAAGAGTTTTATGCAGAAATCAAGAAAAGCACATTGCTGCTAATAACAAGTAACTAAGAACGAAATTTATTTTATGAGACGTTAGACTATAAAATATTCGACAATTGAAGCTACTACAATAGTAATAAAATCAGCTGACCGTTACATTTTCAGAATTTTTATTCTGGTTGCCAAGTTTGAAAAGGAATTCTTTTACTTTTTTTTAAAGGTAAACAATGTGACGACCTCCAAGCACACCGCCGGAAATCGGGCTATTTC
This sequence comes from Stegodyphus mimosarum, assembly GCA_000611955.2. Lineage (NCBI taxonomy): Eukaryota > Metazoa > Arthropoda > Arachnida > Araneae > Eresidae > Stegodyphus > Stegodyphus mimosarum. The sequence continues at coordinate 14,363 of KK113561.1, read as the reverse complement.
AGCGTTTCAAAATAAACATGCTAAAAGGAATTCTAAACAGTATGACAAAAATCTGTAATAATATCATGAGTCAATAAATAGTTAAAATAAACTAAGAATTACCTAAAACAACAGTTTCTCACTGGACAGGCAATAGAAAAATTTTTTAAATACATCTTTTAAAAGTACCACTTTGCGTTCTTTTGATCACCACACGAAATTTTTTTACCAGGACTAGTTATTACTTCTGTTCGAAAAAGGCCTTTCTCAGGATTATTGTCAAAACTTCTTGAGCTAACTGAAGCATAGAAAATTCTTCGACCAATTAACATAGTATAATACACTGTATAGAAATTGCAGGTCAATTAGTATTTTCGAGATCACATACGCTGCGGTCTGATAAACTTAAAAACTGTTAAACAGATTTGCGGGCAGATCATCTAAGAGCAGTTGGAGATTTCATTTCAAAGTACAACAAAATCATCTCGCCCTCATATAACCAGATAGCTTTCAAATTTTAAATGGAAAACGGATCTTCTTCCTTTAATAAAAGCTCATCATCAGATTCTTTCGCAAGAAGAAGACATCCTCAAATAACAGTTAGAATTTCATTTGGACTGTTCGAATATATTCATGCCATTGTTTCGCTAAATACAGCGGCTTGCTTTTCAACTTTTTTTGCACCAAATTCTCCAAGGAGTAGACTGTTGCGGTTTCAACAGCGTATTCGATCAAGGATATCATCTAAGAGTTCTTCAAACCCAAAATAATAAAGAAACTTCGCCTTTTATCCCTGTTGAGTTTTGCAGTCGATCTAATCCTCATGTGGCACACACCCAAGGTATTCTAAATGAATATTTAAAGAGATTACTGACAAAGCTTAAACGTAAAATGAAATGGTCGAAGGCTGTGAATGTAGCACTTCCTTAGAGTACGTCTGATTTGGTCGAGAGGGCAATACTCTCTCATCCATCTCCAGGAACATTACTGGCAGGTGTAGCTTTAGGTATAGTTATGGATTCAGCACTGCGAGTAACAAGTGCATGAATCCTAGCAAGCACTCATGTATTATTCTAAAAATGATTCACCTATACAGGAAAAATATAGTGTGTATGGCAGAGAGTTTTAGGAAGCTTACTCATCCATCAAGTATTTCCTTCATATGGTTGACAATTTACTTTGCTTACGACCCAAAATAAAAAAAGGAAAATGCTCCCCGCGCGAGTTACGGCAAACGCATAATTTACGACTGAAATCTGTGATGTTAAAAAACGAAACATTGTGGTGGCAGGCACACTATCTCCATGTGAATGGACACACTTTCCTGTATAGATTTCTTGCACGTGGCTAAGGAAAAAAAAAGAGCAATAACGAAATAAAGGACTTATCAAATACTGTTGTTCTTCGCTAGGGTTAAGAGCACTGCCTGGAAATAATTCTTCGCTAAGTTTACGTTGTTGTGTTTCTATTGGTAGACTTCCGCAATAATTCCTATATCAAAATTTCTGTTTTTTCTATATAAACTTTCTTCTTTCATCTAAAGATTTGATTAGATTTTGGGTAAAATTGGAAAACCGAAAGTGGTGCTCTATTTGAAGCCCATAACGGTTTTTAATGGACAAATGGAAGTGATACTTTATTTGAAGTCTATAATAGTTTTAAATAAAAAATTATATTAAGATAAATTTCAAAACTTTTCAATTTTAATGTTTAATATTTTTACACCAATAGGAACAACATATTAGATTTCGGCTAAATTTGATAAACCGGAAGTGATATTTTGCTAGACATTCTGAGCAGACATTCCTAAAAAAATATACCATGAGATAATCCAAAACTTCTTAAGTTTGGTATATAAAATAGGTATGTGATTAAGATTACATTTATAAGCACTAAATGTATTCTTGGAACAACGTAAAATACAACGAGAAGAAGTACATTATGAAGATGGGTTTTCGTTATGAAACAGTTAAATGTAAATACTAGCCTCTCTCCTCAATTTTGTGTTCAGTTCATTGTTGTGTCGAATCACTTTTCAAACAAAAGGATGTTGCCAGGGAATATTATCGTTATATATTATTTTTCAAGAAATAATATAATGAATATGAAACGAAATGTATGGAAACACTTAACACTCTATCAAGAATTATAAGATATGGTGCTTTTAAAAATTTTGTGATTTTTAAGTAATTGATCTGTGAATCTGAAACTCTCTATATGACAAGATACGATATTATCAAATCAAAGCATCAGAAGGGATGAATTCAAGAGCATGTATACTTATCATTGTTCGTTGTATAGGACAACAGAATAATAAAACACAAGTAGTGTTTCTATTTAACATTAAGCTATAAATTTTATACAGAAATTAGGTTCATTTACAAATGATCAACTGGAAGTTATAGTTTACTTAAGCTGTCCGAGCTCGTTGCTCTTCCGCCAATTCCATGTCTTAATATGTCATGTGTTGGCCACATCAGACATTTTTAAATATATTGCGGCGGACCACACAGAGATGAGAAAATCGTGTGTGCGGTCCCCGCAAGTCACTGTTTCCAAGCTCTTATGACATGCCATACGACATAGTCTGACATCGCAAACGCAATAATTCGTTCCAGTTGACAATACAAAAGACCAGTGTCAAGAATTTTAGCGTTCTGCACTGTGTCTGTCGTCAGAGCCTCTTTCAGGAGGGCTGACGAACCAATGATCTTGGTTATCCTCTGATATCGTTCCAGATATAACGAATCAGAGGATGCAAAATACTACTGAGAAATTAAGGAGGCGTGGCAAAATCAGTTTGAAGATTTTTTCCATCGGAACAAGACCTCAAAATGCGCTTGAACTCTCTGCTAGAGAGACCGTCGCTGGCAAGCTCCTCACGTGACGAGGACTGTAATTCACTTCCATAACTATTCTATACTATCCATGAATTATATATATTTGTAAAGAACTTCTCGTAATCGTAATAAATATTTTTTGAGTTCAATACTGCAGTAAGTATTACGCAACCTCACAAATGTGCTAATTATTATAAGGAGTCAGATGCGCTACCTGCCGCCACTCCACACAGTCACCACACAATATGAATATATTTGCTCACGCATCATTTAGTCAGTAAACGAATAATGGCTATACTTTGATAGTGTATAGTTTGCGAGGTCTGTTTAAAAATATTCTAGACCCGTTAGTAGTCTCAATTTTTTTAAACCTAGGGATGTGCCACAGGTATGACAAATATCTAGATTGAATATACTATAGAAAATGCTTTTCCTAGCAATCTGGACTTAAGATTACTTAGCTTTAAGATTTTCACTAATCTCTAGCAAAATGAATCTTCAGCATGTATGAGAGATACCGTGAATGTAAATAGCAAAGGCAACTTAACGCAGAGATTTGAAATGATTCATATTCTTGTACTTAAGGGCTACTTCTCAGATTCTGCTGCGTAATAAGTTACTTTGTTTTATGATTGCCTTCGTTGCTAGTATCGCCAAGTGCGCGATGTCACGGTGTAAGAAAGAATCTATTCGATTGTGGAAATAAAAATTTTCTTTATTAAGATGTCGTTTCTGGAAGTCAGATACACGAATTATGATTACAAACTCCTCAAAATACACGATAACGAAAAATGTTCATGCACTTTCAACCGGTTTAACAAGTTCAATTTATTTCGAATATTTCTGATTCTTCGACAGATTAATTTATAAATTTTGCTTCAGTTAAATGTTTCTGATATATATTTGCACCTATTTTACTTTTGTATTTCACATGTTTTAGTTAAAACAGCAAAATATTTACTGAAGTTCAATTTTGGGCTGGAATGATGATGGTTTTTCTCATTTTTTCTCAAACAGGAATTTCAGTAGCTGCTCAAACACAGGCATCAGAGTGAATTAATAAGTATACTCGTGTGCCAAGCTAAGAGAATTTGCACATTATGTCGGATTTCTGAAAAACTAATGAACAAGTTTTAATGAAATTTGGTATGAATATTCATTTATACCAGAGAAAAAGATGTACCATTCAAAAGTAATTTTATGTACTCATGATTATCAGTAAGCTAAGAGAACAGGAATGTGCAAAAAAACCACGTTATGATATCTAACTGAAAATGAGTCTAATGTGGGGTATGATCCCCTCTCACATTCAGACAAGTTGCACAGCGTGACGGTGTATTGGATAGGGGGTAGTTAAAGAATCCCTGTGGCAGCCGAGCCCACGCCTGCAAGAAGATAGTTACAGCTCCGGGATGGTTCTTGGAGGAGGATGGCAACATGAAATTGCCCTCCTAGGATTGTCCCATACAAGCTCTATTGAGTTTGGTGAAGAGATTCGACTTGCAAATCCATGCGACGAATATCTACACTTTCCAAATAATCGTTCACTAGCTGAGCCCTATGTGGACGAGCCTTGTCGTTCATTAACAGGAACCCAGGCCTTTGTCAAAGATATGCAACGGTGTGTAGCCGTCCAACACAATGCCTGCACAGACCATACATCTCCACACCGTAATGATCCTTTTCCCTGATGAGGGAGAGGTGATATCGTGTTACAGACTCTCTCCTGATATAGATACGCCGAAAATCTATTTCCAGGCTGAATCTTGACTTATCTGTAAAAAGCACGGTGCTCTACTCAAGTTTGGTCCAAGGAGCGTGTTACTTTGCACTATGCTAAACGCGTTCTTTTATCGGCTGTAGTAAATGGGACGCAAACAGCGGGTCTTCTGGCACACAGCACTACCTCATGGAAACTTCAGGCAACTGTACATCGTGAAACTCTGGTTCCAGTGCCCGCATATAGCTCAAGTGAGAGCTGTGAAGCTGTAGCAATCCTGCGTCGTCGAGCAGAAAATGACAAATAATGATCCCCGTTCATTATTGTGGTTCTTGATCGACCTTATTCAAGTCTTTTGGATATGGATCGAGTGTCCCGAAACTATTTCCATAAATTGCAGACGACACTGAGTGTCACACTGAGCTCTGCATTCGCCTGCGCTTGTGATCGACCTGCCTCCAATCTGCCGACAATTCTCCATCTTATTCTGTCATCCATCCGTTAGTGGCCTCTCATTTTACCTGATACCTTGTGAGAAACACAGCGAATATCGTGAAGGAGTACCAGCACACCAGTCGCCGAAGACTTGTCGTGCGCCTATATCTCCTGCATAATCACAGCTCTGCAGACACGCACGTGTAGCCTTTCGTATTCGACTCTGAATACTTGCGTAATTTTTGGCAACAAAATTAATAATTTTAGTTCGATACGTTACATAAAAATAGGCATTGTGGTTTTTATTTTATTTTCCTAACAGTTAATCTTATTTTGGAAATAGTCTTCCCTTTAATCCTTCATTTTCCTACCCATGCTTTCCTGTCAGAACGAGTTTTCAGTTTTACGCTTCCTGCAAAATAGCCTAGAAATTACTGTTTAAGCTGAGGTCTGAGCTGCTTCAGAATAGCGTGTTCTGCCTTTAGGTCGCGTTGTTGCTGCGAGCTAAAGCTTGCTATTTTACGGCCGTGCATATTAATTGCCCGTTGATCTACCTCGGGGATATTAGCCAAACAGCCAAGTACGCGTTAAAGTTTTAGCCATAAACATACGCAGCTTCGTCTGATTATGCAATTCAGAATTAGTTTTTTTGTTTTCTACTTTTAATTTAAAGCTATTTGTACGCCTAAGTAGGGTCAGATGTGAATATGTTTGAGTTAAAATAAGGATATTTTAACCTTCTTCTGTTGTTAACTGACCTAGTAGAGCTCAGTGAATAGTCGCTTACAGTCCTAGTAGGTTCTAGTATTCAAGTAACTTTAATTTCGCTGGAACGCTATAACATAATATACAAGCTCTGTTAATATTGCACATGAGTGTATATATAGCCACAGTATTCCAGTTTGAAGGAACGCTTGTTTGCAAATATGGAAACAGAGCGGTTGTGATCGATACCTAATCAAAGTCTTTGCACAGGTGCCAAGATACAGTAAAAGTTTCTGTGCAGCAAATGGTATCAGTACTTTCTGATCATTCGCACTCTCATCGATGAGTTGCGAATTCGTTGAGAACTTTGTAGAGCATTCGCGAAAACTCTGGAGATCTGAAGTTTCGCTAAGCTAATGGGCGAAATGCAGATGATTTTCAAAATGGCGGCACAGTAAGAATTTCATACAAGAGTTATCAGGCCTACCAGCCTCAGAGTGACAAAGTCGCTGAATGCTGGTATTTCGGTTTCTTCAGTTTTCTGACTTCGAAAAATTCTCAGTGACCCTGCAAGGCGTCCCGAACTAAAAAAGGCGGTGGACGATAATTCGTCATGATCAGGATTTAACAACTGGGTCTTCTAATCCTCAGATGCCCTTTAAAATATAGAGTATATAATGTATTTCCTCCCTCCATTTCGCGCCCACAAGCGGTCGAGCGGTAAAGTCGCTGAGCACTGGTGATTCGTCGGGGGTTCGAATCCCGGCGAACGAGCTAGCTATATGGGCGTTTTCGTGGGTTTCGTGTGTAACGTGTACACGAGTCAATTTCTTTCAGAAACTCCTCCACTAAGTCATCTCTTCCCTCCCTCCCCTCAGGCAGATAGCCTGTGGGTGCTTTCCATAACCAAAAGAATCCAAAACTAAAACTAAGGGCTTTCAATCAATAAAATTAAAGAAGCGTGAAAAAACGGTGATAAAACGCGTGCCTTATTCGACAAATTATTCCTTTTTGCCCTGCTATTCTCCTCATATACACAGCGATCTGTTTTTGCTTAAAAAAGGAGAGAATTGCAGAAACTCGGCACATACAACTTCGGTATTTCGCATCGCTAAAACTGACATGTGCTTTGCGAATTGCTGGATTGCCACATAAATATATTTTGGCAACATAGTGAGTTGTCCTGTAACTATTTTGGCGACATATTGCTTTGCCTCATGAACACTCTTCGCGACTTCATGGCAGCGGTGCAGATAATCAGAAAATATCGTGATGGTATCTGACAGTGGCACTGCATATATCAGTTACTCGTCCCCTTTCAACCATAAAGGCACCCAGACTAAGGAAAGGCAATCAGACCAGGAAACTTAATAAGAAATTACTAGTCATCGGTTTTAGATGGTATAATAAGAGTTCTTATCTTTAGACAAAAACTTAAGATTAATTGTTGGTAAAAGCAGACTAGCACAAGCTTGTTATTCTATGTCTCTTCTGCCGCCATCACATTTGCAAACCTCTCCATTAGCATAACATTACAAGCAATTTCTTTATTTTCAGAGCCAAGAAATTGCTTTAAATGGTAAGCTATGCTTAGCAACTCTGCTTATCGAAACTGAAGACAGGGAAAGGATCACGAGAATTTTTGATATCTCACTCATCTCAGAGACTAAGGATTACGGTCTGTTGCTTTAAATTAAGCACACCAAGATCGTATCAACCCTTCCTTCATTTACGTGTGTTGTCATTAGGATACGGAGGAAATTAGAGCAGTTTAGATATTTAGAAGACTTGACATTTTTTACCTTTTTTTCCACAGCTCTTTTTACTATTGATATGAATCATGATTTCGGGGAGAAACGGCCTTGAAGTGCCTTTTCTAAAATAACATTAAGTAATGCCAGTTTCTTTGCTTGGAAAGACGCTTAACATGACAGCGGTTTTACACAAGACATTTTAATCACAGAGAAAGTCTGACTTTATTATTTTGTAGAAATCAAAAATAAATTTCAAGTAATGCTTTGTGTTTTCTTACCAAAGAAAAGACTGGATGACTTAAAATTTCTGAAATTTACATATCAGCATAAATGATGATGCTTTCCGAAATTATGCTTTTCTTGCACCTATCAACAGCCACTTTATAATTATTAATGTAACTAATAACATATTTTTCCCTAATACCTTAGTTTTCCATAAATTAGCACGTTAAAAAATTAAATGGTTCAGATTCAAAACGTACTTTTAAACTGATATTTATCAGATAAATTACCAATGAGTATAATTTTTCATAACCTAAACTCAGCGCTTAATCATTACTAAACAAAATACAAATATTTTTAAACATCGTTAGCAAATCCTTTTTTTTTAATTGTAAAAATGTCTTAATTGATATAACTGCAATTAATCAGTTTTTATGTAGCTTAAAGCGATCTAATTACGTAGAAAAGAAATCAAAGAAAATAATTAAAAAAAGTAGTTATAAAATATGGGATATGTAATAATGCAAGGATGCCTAAATCAGGTGGGAAAAAAATGATGAGCGTTTTACACCTTAAGAAAATGAATAACAAGTTAAAAGTGAAAATAAATGAGGAGGAAAAATAGTTTCACTTTCAGGTAGGAGCATTTAAGTGTTCAATTAATTATTCCAAGTAATTAAACTTTCAAATTAGGTGGAGAGCCGGTTAATACGAATTCCTTACCACCAGATGGCGTAAGGTGCTAATTATATCAGTGGCGTGTTGACTCTGAAATTACTGGAGGCTTTTATATTTAAGTTAACAATGTGTAATTTTGCGTTAACTCAGTTAAATCTGTTAGGGAAAAAAATGTACAGCAAGAATTGCTAACATTAATTTTAAAAGAAATTTATAACGACGAACTTCTGTCACAAAGCTGTTATTAGCATTCGAGAATATTTTTTGTGAGTGCAAGAATGTTAAGCCACTTTAAAGGTAAGTTAAACTCATAGTTCAGTTTTGGTTATTTTCTCAATTAAGCTTCATTTGTACTCAATATTGCAGGTAAAATAACAACCACATACTAAATATACATTAATTACAGGCAACAATTAATTACAACAATTCCAACAATTAATTACAAGCACATATTAAACATACATTTGAGGAATTTTTGCTGTGTTCTAATGTTCGAAATAAGAATTTTTTTACAAGCAAAAGAAATTTTTTAAATATTGTCTTCAAAAATAAATAAAATGCAATCAGAAAATTTCAGATTGTACTTTAACAGCTCGAAGCTTCAAAACGTTCAAATATGTATATAAACATTAAAAAATACAAATATGATGAGATTAAATCCTCCGGAGAAAATTTCTCCCTCCAAATGCCAATTAAGAAGAGATGCTTATTGTAGCATTTAGTAAGCGAATTTCATGCTCTGGTAAATTAAAAGATTGTCACTTGAAAGAAATACTTGCTACAAATCTCAAGTGTAAGCGATCCAGTAGGTTAGGTTAGGTTATTCAGTTATGGCAAAGCACACGAGGGCTATCTGCCTAAGGGGAGGGATGCCTTAGTGGAGCACTTTCTAAGGGAAACTGGCTCGTATACACGTTACACATGGGAAAAACCACGAAAACGCCCATGCAGCCAGCCCGTTCGCGGGATTCGAAACTCGGACCGAACTACCAGTGTTCAGCGTCTTTACCGCTCGGCCGCTGGTGGGCAAGTGATCCAGTAAGCTTAATGCAGTCTGCTATTAGAAGTTTCGGAGCTGATTGTAACAGACGAAATTGCCTTCTTTTCTTTGTCAACACAACTTAAGATGTTGAAATCTGAAAAAAATTTATGAGCTTTTTTTATGTCCTGGAAAATTTGTTCTGTCTATTGAATGGATTTCTAAAATTTTTCTTTGGCATCACAGTTGCTGAATGCGTTTCGAGTAAGCTCGTTTGTTTTAAAGCCCGGATTTTCTGCAGGTTTCTCTTTTGAATGAGATCTTCGTCAGTAGCCGAGTGGTAAAGCCCGCTGAATATTTGGAGTTCGTGCCAAGCGAACGGGCTGGCTGCATGCTGGTTTTCCTTATGTGAAACGGGAGACTTCCAAAAAGCCTTCGATAACTTTGGTGACTGAAGGTTTTGGGCACACTGAAAGACATAAACTCTCCTAAAAACTTCTATGAAATTTTTTAAGATTACTTTACCAACAGACGCAGCGTAATTATAACTAACGGCAGTATAACGGAAGACGTACAAGTCAGAGGCTGTCCGCAGAGCTTATGTTTAGGTGCAGAATTTTGGAACTTGGCGTTTGACAAAATCATAAGCACAAATGGCCCCAATACTCTAAATGCATAGCTTTTGCGGGTGATGTGGCCTTTGTCGTGAGTGGTAGCTCCAGAGACGAAGTACAAGGAAAAAATAAACAGTACACTAGAAAATTTCAGTTCTCTATGCAAATAGCAAAAACTACTCATTTTTCAAGAAACCTTCCAAGCCCTAATTATCCACAAACGCTCGCAAAAGATAACAAGACTTTCAAGATTCGAAATCGAATCCTCAAAATCATTGATATTGATATTGGGTATCATCATTGATAAAAAGCTTAACTTTATAGACTATCTAGACTACATTAAAAGCAAGACATCCAAAATCACAGCCCATCTAAAGCGAATGAATGGAATAGGATGGGGAATCAGAAAAGCAATCCTAAAACTCATCTACCATACAATAATTGAGAAGATTGCCCTATACGAGGTAGCCATATAGGCAGAACCTTTTGCAGCTTCGCAAGAAACTAAAGAACAACATTAGTTGCAGCCCTGTTTCAAATCGTTAATAGCACAACGCTTTTTATTCGAGCTTAATAAGAATTCCACAAGATAACAGAAAGAATACGAAAGAATAGCTACTGCAACTGCCTAGAACATGACATTAAGCATGAAAAAGGAAATTAAAAGAAATTTCCTCTTTTCTATACAGACGATTCTGGCCTAGAAGTAAAAGCAGGGTAAAAGCAGCGCAATCAAAACTTTCTTAGACTCCAACTCGACAAATGAACAAAGGTTCCACTTATAACCAACAAAACAGTGTGTTCCAAGCGGGATCAGTAGGGCTTCTGGATAAAATAAAATACAGCATCACAAACTCCGTAAAAACATCACATATCTTAACAGACAGTCTTTCAGCGAAGCCCGCCATCGCGATCCCGCACTACAGATCAAAATTAATCCAAGAGATTGCAGAAAGAACTTCAACATCACAAAATCAACATTTCTCTGTCACTTGGCTGAAAGCACATGCGGGAACAAAAGGCAACGAGGACGTTGACATCCTAGCCAAAGAATCAGCTAGAGATCAAAATGCGCAAAACTTGACAGTGCCATGACCTGGCTCGCATCTCAAAACCTCATAAGCAACGAATCTAAAGCTGAACGGCAGAACTGGTGGGACAACACTGAACAAGACAGAAGGACCTATTAGCTGTTTCCAAAAATAAGCACTGTACCCGGTTCAATAACAAGACAAGATGTAACAAGATGTAACACAGCATCAAAGACCACAAGTCAAGATGTAACACAGCATCAAAGACCGCAACACCTGACAACACAGCAACGTTTGGCGGGGCTCCTTGTGGGCCCTATGAAGAGCAGTTATCTGAATAATTAGTGCGGCTGGACAATACCCACATTGCCTATGGCTAAACAATGGGTGTCCACCACATTTTACCATATCCATATGTGTAAAGGGAATACGAGCCACTTTCTCTTAGAAGGTCCTCGACTAAAGCATCCATCCCCTTAAGCTTATAGACCTTGTGCACTGTATCCTAACCAGCTTTCGACCCAAGTTTTCTGAAATTGGTTATTTTCAATTCTAAAAATACGCGCACAAATGAGTGCTTTTTTGAATGGAAGCATTCCAGCCTTTCCAATTCGCAGTATGTTTTCCAAACAATTTACAGAAATACGATTATTCACAGTTTTGACTAGGATGAATAAAATTTCTTTTTCTAACCATCATCTTCAAATTTTACTTATTGTTGGTGCATTATACCGGGTTTCTACTACAATGTGACTCAAAGATCAACCGGCCGCTTCTTCATATAATAGATATATTACCTAAAAACTCGTATGTTTGATGAAAGCATAGATTCATTTTCTTCCCCTTTAATTTCCTCCCCCACACATAAAAAGTGAAAAAAAAGCAGTTTCATTATCCTCCAGAAAGTCTCAAAATGAATTCAACAGACCAGTTTTCCCGCTTCATCAAGCTTCCAGAACACCTGATCGATTTGAAATATTGCAAGAGTTGTAAAATTTGTTAGCTTTAATACACCTTAAAATTTACAAGAATCTTGATTCCAAAAACCATTTTCATCAATTTTTTTTTACCACTACTGTATTAATTTGCTACCACTGTAATATGTATTATATTTACCACCACTGTCATCTTAAGCGAAACTTTCGCTACTGTTTATGCGAATCGCAAGAATGTTCATTAGAAGCAAATTCATATTTCTTGGAGTCAAAATTTGTTTTTCATTTCGAGAATGAAAACTCAAATGAAAGAGAACAAAAAACAACGAGCACGAAGGGGTTTATGATTCTCGGTGCTGATTATTCAGAAACAAATGGCACCATGGGAAAAACGATTCTACGGAGCGTTGCCACCGTCATTTATAATAACTAGAAATTGAACAAAGAAAATCGGTGTAAAGAATGCACGCTAAATTATGTGGATCGAATTAAATTATTGTCCAAACTTCCTCTGCTATAAATTTCCCAAGAGCGAGCATGGGTTAATGTTCTTATTTATGCTCTTTTCTCTGTTTTGCATAAGTAATTCGCGATAAATCATTCCCGCAGTTGCAGGCAAGTATCAGCTCTGTTTCGGGTGTAATGAAAAGCGTTATAATTTAATATACGTCTCTTAACTTCGGAAGGGAGGTAAAAAAATTGCAAAACATGGCGCCGCCCATCATTGTGAAAGTGGAAAAGATCGTTTAAAAATGGCCTAGAAATGTAAATTAATTTTTTGAGTATAAAGGATAAGTAATGTTTATTGAGATGGCAAAGAATAAAGCATTATACGATAAGCGATATCTGCGCAAAGTGCACATAATTCAGTTTAGAAAAATCCATTAGCGTAATAAAAATGCAATCGAAGCGATTTCACTGCTATACTTGAGTAGCCAATTTGCCTAGAATTGTTTTGAATGGAAAGAAGATTTTAATGCCATTCTGTAAACGAAATATTCTTTCTTTCATAGATACTTAAGTTTATCGAAATTTATTTAAGATTGATTTAAAATTTATGTACCCAAAGAAAGTTATTTAATATTTATTCTTGTATTGATAACGCAAGTACAGGGCAGTCACATTTTTCTGAGCTCACTGGGAGGGGGGGAGGGAAGAACATATTTTAAAGGTGCACATCGTTCAATAAATAAATTTGCGTGTGAGGAAAGCTTGCCAAATTGGCAAGAAACAAAAAATTTACAGAATGAAAAAATTGCATTATACTGTGTTTGAGCTTTGGATAGCAATGAGCATTGAAGCCACAATAAAAGTATTTCAGACGTATAATTAGGAATACGTTCCTACTATTATAGTCTGTTCTTTAAAATAAGCACTTCAAGGTCCTTTGACCCTCCTTATTTGTGATCATAGTGAGAATTGTCATCATCTCACAACAATCATTTTCTCCATCTCATTTAAGACTACATTTAATTCACATGAGCCTTCATTCAGGCGTATTTCATTTAATAAAACAAGTGAAATGGGGGGGGACAATAGTGATCTTCACAATCTTTCGCATCTATTGTTATAGTTACGAGGTAATCGGGATACAGAAAATAACCTTAAAGAGCTTCTTTTAAATTAAGACTATATATAGCACAGTAAAAGAATTGATTTGGCATTTGATGAGCTCCGCTTTAGATAAGCCTATAACGAAAATTGATATCATGCGTAAATCATTTATTCATGCGAAATCTCACTTAATTGAATACTTTTGTAATCTAACGTGTTTTACATTTGTTTACATTTGCATTATTATGTTTTATTTGCACATATTTACATGGTTTGATTCGCATCATTGATTCAACTTGCGTTTTGTTCTAACGGTTTTTTTAGCATTTAAATAATGTTTTTCATTTTATATGATGTTTCAAATAACTTTAAAATTGATTTACACGTAGGGGAATTCATGATATGCATATGAGTTTGCTCATGGGGAATTAAATGTTTACGTATAATTTTTATTTTTAATTTGCATACGAAATACGATGTCTGGAAGGAGTGTGAATAAGCTAATTCTTCCTGAAGAGTTATTATTGTTCCGCTATGTAATTAATGACGCAGCGATGCGGATTAATAACAACAAGCAATGTACTGTATTAAAATGCGATTTTACTCTCAAGCTAAAAAAAAATTGCGTTGCGAATTCAGCTAAAACAAAATATCTGCTCTCTACTCCAAAGTACAAGTAGTCACGTGATTGACTTCATAAATCTGCGTTCGTAATAGCAGCGTCATCTACTAACTTAAATTTAATAATAACATACCGCACCCCTTGTAGCAGTCCAAGAGCTTCAAATGAAAATACAAGATAACCTGAAAAATTGTACGAAAATATTAATGACAAAGCATAAAAGAAAAGTTGTATACACTTCTCGACATTCAAAATGCAACACCAAGAAGGAGTGGTCAGAAAGTGATGAAATTTG
>KK113560.1:284241-296122 GCA_000611955.2 Stegodyphus mimosarum | reverse complement strand
TCCTCAACAGACTGAATGACGTCGTAATACGGATCCGTAAGTCTCCCAATTCCAAACCTAAGATTGTACATTATGATAGGTTAGCTCCATACTATGGCCATAGTAATTAGTGATAGTTATTTTTGTTATGGGTACCCCGTATTTCGTAATGTTTTTATGTTTAATTGTATGATTTATGCATAGTTGCTTGTACATAGATCTTTGTAATTAGTGTAAATGTTTTTGTTATTTGTAAATACTGTAAATATTTGCAAATTTTGTTATTATTGAAATTTATTTATTTGTTTTGTAGCTTGTTCGATTATTTCTTTTTGGCTCCCAACCTGGGATTGTACTGCCCGGGACGTGCAGTCCTTGGGAGGGGGCAGTGTTGCGAAAAATTCGGCGGTTGCGCCTGTACGTAAGCTTTCCGGCATAGCACTAGGGTTGCCATAAAATAATGTATGGTAGGGTTGCAAGATTGGCGACTTTATCGCCGATTTGGCGACCAAATCGGCGATATCCCATGGTCCAATCGGGAAGCTTCTAGAATAACTTCCTGTCGAGATATTTCTCGAAACATGTGGAACTTAAGGAAAAGCTATATAAACCCTTGCGTTTCGGACAGCCAGCGTTGCGAGAGTGTGATTAAGAGTGTGATTAAGTGTGATTAGTTGTGAGAAGTCTGAGAATAGCTGCTTACTGTGAGTGCTAAGCTACGCGAGAGTTTTGGTGAACGGAAAGCGATCGAGATAGTGCTTTGCGGTGAAGCTACCTTTACAGTATAGCTTGACAGTGGATTGGTGATTGTTCCACGGTGTTTATTAGAAGTTTAGTGTTGCCGTGAAGCTACCTTTACAGTTACAGCCTGAAGCTGTGTTTTTGATTGCTTCAGCGTATTTATTGTAGATTTTCGACGCTTTTAAAGGTAATTTTGGAACTGTGCTGTAAATAGTGATTCTTGTAAAATTGTACTTTTTATTGTTCCGCATCGTGTTTTCATCCGATACTCTCAAATCCACGAACCCGTAAAACGCAACAATACTATATGTATATAAACTGACTATAAAACTTTTGAATGTAGGTATACTATTCAGCTTGGGAACTATAAAGAATTCAAGCCAAAGAGAAATCTCTTTTTTCAACCTAGATTGACATGAATGATTGCGCAAACATTCATTAACGGTGAAATCCTGTTAATACGGTACTATTATATGGAAAGTCTTTATGATAAAAACTCTTTTTGAATGTCCTATGCTGTTTATGATTTGGATGAAAATTAAATCTCAGGTCAAGAATTGCAGCAAAGAGATTGAGTCTGCAAACCAGAAAAGTGATAGGATGGTTATGCATTTTATAATTTTAATTAAAAATTGGCAAGTTACATTAAGGATTAACAGTTACTATACAAAGAAAAAAATATTGTTGTCATTTAAAGTATATTATAAACAGCACTGGATGAGATTAACGTAATTTAATTTTAGCAAAGTAGGAAGGTCAAAAGTAGGTGCGCAGTACGTGCACGCAGGCAGTTGATTTGTTATTGTATAGAGTAATTCCTTCAATTGACTCTAAACAAACATGTATTAAGTATAACTTACATATAAAGAGATAACATAGTTTTTATCAGGGAGATGTCAAGACATGAGTCTACAAAGCCCATACACACACACACACACACACACATATATATATATATATATATATTTTTTATATATATATATATATCACTAATATCACTGATATCAGTGTTGTCAGTGATGTGTTTTTGAGTTATATATATATATATAAAGTCTATGCATAATTTCGCCTTTGCATGCTGTATTTGTGTTTTATTGTATGATTTACAAAAAATTACCTTTATTCTGAAGTTATTTTTAATTTTGAAAAAATTTATTTTTATAACGATTATATTCGCTTTTATTTCTCTTTATCTCCTTTAGGTATGAATTTAAAACCCTCTAGGTATGAATATGTTTAGTAGAATTTATGGGGTGGCATAAGTCGCAACCGAAAGACTTCCGAGTTTCAAGGAGTCTCCAACCAATTTGTTGATACAAAAAAAGTACATGTATCTCATAAGAATCTTCTCCAAAACCAGAACAGGTGGTTTTTAATATTATGTTGTTTGTATCATAAGCATAATCTCAACCTAATGTACAAATGTGTAATAACAATCTTAAACATTATAATCGTGCATAAGTCCAAATAATACTGAACACACTAAAGCAATCTTATCTTATCTTGAAAAATTACGTTAAACACAATTCAATAGCTTGTGATGTCCCTGGCGCTTTGTTTATGATAAAACATTGAGGAACCTAGTGAAATAAGCAGCGACTAATCTCTGAACTCTGACAACTGAGACGTATACTTGATAAGAGTTAACATACCCTTTTATTTCATAACAGCTTTAATAATGAATTAACCAGAAGGCAAACACGTGCCACCTAGGACTCCTGGCACTCTCTATCGAAGATAGTTGAACTTCCAATAAACACTATTCCTAACTCATTTGCATTCAACCCGATTCTAAAAACTCATTCTGGTAGAGTTGTAGATGGGAAACAAGAATTGAAAGGAAAGGATTTCAAAATTAATATAACTGTTATAAAATTAAAACTGGTTTGGTTCTTGGATCACCTCAAAAGAGGAGGAATTGTTTAAGCTCGGAATCCGTATGCTACCTGAAGTATGGCGAATAATTTCTGAAATCCGTGAAATAATTCTTCCAATTTCTCTGAATAAAGCTTCGAAGCTAGAAAAAACTCCCAAAACTTATTTGTAAACCTGATAGGTGAGTATGAATTGTTATTTTGTATTCCAAAACTGAAACGTACAGTCTCAATAAAGTAATGATAACATTAGGGTTTAGTGTCTAAAATTAGATATCCCGGTGCCTTATTGAAAGCGACCAGGTAAACTAAATAAATTGAAATAAGTAAAAGAACAAATAGTAAAACTAAATAAAATGTAAGTAATTAAATAAAATATTAATAAATAAAAAGATTAAATTTATGATGTGCTGTTAACCAATAAATTAAAGCACCGAAATTTATCTTATTTCGATTTCTAGTTGAAGTTAAGCCCTGAACAACAATAATAGGATTACTAATAATTGCTACAGAGGGGAACCAAAATACGTTTTTACATTTTATTGTTCGTTATTTTTCCACAATCCAAAAATAGCATTTTTTACTTAATAAAAAGCTTAAAAAGCTTGATAAAAAACTTATTTTCTCTTGAAGTATAACTCAGAGAGTTTACACCCAGGACATTAATAAAATATCTAAAAAAAGGATTAAATATAAGGACATTAGTGTCATAAAAAAAGACACATTTCGAACCATTTTTAATTCCGATGAAAACAATTTCTCTAAAATAACGCGCTCCTCTGGGAAATTCACTGTTAGCTAATTTGAAACAAAGTATTTTCTAAATCGAAGTGCTATATTCTTCATGAGGGGGAGGAGTAACACGAATGTTGCAACAATTCCGTTAAAGCTTTGAAAAATAATCTTGTACAATCGATAATACGACCTTCGGGATAAAATCGATCTTTCTTAGAAAGCAAAATCTGGACATTTCAGTTTTAAGAAAGTTGAAACCTCTTATCCTTATCTTCTGCAACTGCCATTTGCTTCAATGCTGTCATTGTGAATTTAATTTTCCCATTAAACGTACACTCAACTAACAACTCAGCCTAATAGGCAGTTATGAAGAAAATCAAGAATCAGTCAATATTTTTTATGTAATTACAATGAAAAGCGTACATTTGAGTGCAGTTAAGCAATATTCTCTAATAAAAATTTGGGACAACAAAGACCAACATGTTTTATAAATAAGTTTGGGAGTAATTTAGTGAATCGTAAATTGTTGTTTAACTAGCTCCCATAGAACCTCCGTAATGCTATTAATAACGTTATGCCGAGTTAACTCAAACTCACGATTAATCTAAGTGCGGTCAAAAATACAGTCAAAAAAGGAAAACTTCTAATTAACCGATAAGTATCGTACAATAAATTTTATGGCATTTGCTTAATTATCAAATTTGGCTTTACTAGGATAGCTAATAAATAATCAATAACCCATTCTTTAAACTACAAGTGATCCCGAAAACAGTACAGTTGAGAGAAGAAAAAATTGAATAAGAAAAAAATCTAAGGATTAATTCAAGATGCTATGAGCTCAAGAGGCTCATTTTTCGTAAATATAGCCTTCCCTTTCAAGTTCGGATGAATAATGCTCCATTTTGCAATGCTGCTTTCCTATTGGAAGATTATCAGGACTTCGTGTTCTGTGCATCCTTTTTGGAAACATGGTAAATTCTGTAAAGGGTTCTTAACCTCCAATAATCAGTCCTGAACTGGAACAGGGAGCGGAAGGTACGCTATGTTCTGATGTATCTGCTGGGCTGGATAATAACTGCACGTGAAGGGATTTGAAAATCCTCTTTTATTCAATCACTATTAAATACAAACTTCCCAACTCGGGAGAGATACAGAACGTAAAAAGACCGCTCTTGGGTCGAACTTAACAATCAAATAAATTAAAATAAATACCTAAATAGAAATTAAATTAAACTTTGCTTCGCAGAGCAATTCGCGGAAGTTGGCCTCTACCGAAAAGGGTGCGTAGCAAGGTATACTAAATACTACCGCACTTTAATTTGTTTTACAATGCAATCACGTGGTAAGCACTATAGCTTATAAAATTTAAGCTGCTAACTGGTCAGACGAACGTTGAGCGGCGTGACCGTGATCTGAGGCTAAGCTCTCACACACCGAGAGGTTTCTACCTCTGGCTTAAATAGTGCTTGGCTGTATTTCAAAATTAGCATAAGCTAAAAACGCGCGCTTCTTCTGACAGGAAGTTGAAACAGAGAGGAGATAGAAAAGATTTAAATTAAAATAAAACTTGGTTAGTTTAACTAAAACCTTACAAGATTACTTGCCATCTCGAGCATGGCATCTGAGAATACCATCTTCTCTTTACCATCTTCAATCTTCCTAATGGTATAAGTTAACTTCACGCTTATTCGCTGTCATGTGCTTTCAGCGGCTTATCATTTAACTTATAACTGCTCTACCTAGACCTATAAAAGCAAAGATTATAACGAATCAATATATCTTATTGCTTATTTCGTGGTGTAATTGGTACCACGACTGACTAGAAACTGAAGGTTCGAAGACAGGCGAGGGCTTAGCTAACTTTCATATTTAATGATTTAAGTAAATACCTAATAATTTTACAATTGCTGACCTCTTTATCTATACTTTCAAAGCGGTTTAGGCTGGTAAGTAAATTTAGTCAGTATTCAAAATGTAAAAGAACACAGTACAAAGAGTAAACGTAATTGCAAATGAAATATTAAGCTGTCAATGGTATTTATGAAATCCATTTACAATAGAAATTGAATAATGCCATTGAGAGAAATCTGAGGGAGAAAAAATAGCTAGAAATGTTTTAGTGTAATATTTATACATTCTGCATTAAGTACAATTAAATTGCGTTTCATTTTGCCTTAAAAAGCAGTTCTCAAACACTGCGACGTCATCTGATATCACTTCTCTTACCCTGTGCTCTTTTCTTCTCCTTTTCCTATTTCCATAGACAGTACCGTAAACCATGTTATAGGCAGCTGCATTGTAATAATTTTACTTCCTTAACTATACCATGGAAAATTCTGTCATCTGTCATACGATATTCAAATAGATGTTCCAGCGGAATAGCGGCATTTATAACAAAATCAGAAGTTTACAATGCATAAAATTTTGTACAATAATTACGGAGTACTATTATAATGCTATATGATTAACAATAAAATTATTGTTTTGTTTCTTACATGTGTTTAGCGGACTGCTTTGAAATAATGAAAGCAAAACAACAAAAGCCAACTAATGAGTTATATAGCGTAGTTTTTGTCTCCTGTTAAGTAAAACCTAAATATTATTTTGCATATATACATAAGATAAACTAAGGGAATAAATTATAAAACTTGAAAAGAAGGAAACTTAATATTCTAGTCAAATATTTCTAATATTCTAACATATTGCATAGTTCAGATCGAACATCTAAACAAAGAAAGCCGAACTGCTAATAATTTCATATTCTCATAACGTCCAGACAGGGAGGAGCTAAAGAATCGAACAGACGGACTACAACGTCATTTTTTGATAATATCAATAAAAATTCTAAACAACACATACTCCGTGTTAAACAGAGATATTATAATTTTAGCCGTCACTGTTGGTGCATTTTGTTCTTTTATTTATACAAATTTTCGTCTGTAATTGCTTAAGACATTCATTTCTTTCTCGTTTCTGTTTCGCTTTTTTTTTTTTCACCAATTGTCCTGTTACAAAACTATACGATTTGATATTATGTATTACAAATTTCATAATGCAGATTTTATAGTACGACTAAGTTTAAAAAACAAAGTGCAGATTCTTAATATTTAAAATGAGCATGATTTCAGCCAGATAAATAGCTCAGCAATTTTAAAGCTTGCCGTAAAACGTAATATTTGTTATTACACTCCTGCTTACACCCCATAAACTTATTATGCTTTATTTACTCGTTATTACACTATACAAAACACTGTCCACTTTGTGGTTTTGCAACTCTAGCAGACTATGTTCTTTATATACACAGCAAACACATACTGTTCACTATGATTATCATAGTGTGGACCTTCGTTAATTCGAACTAATCCAAAGGCTCTCAGAAACTTGTATTGGAATTAATGTAAAAATATCTCAGTAATTCAAACTAAACTTGTATCACTTCTAATTCTTAATTTGAACAAAAAATTTGACAAAAAGCAAATTTTGTTTTTTGTTTTCCTCGCTTAACCGAGAAAATACGCGATGTATTTTCTTAATTTTTGTGTCAAAATCATACATAATTATTTTAGAGTAAAGAGGCATATGCCTGCACTACTAGACTACTGCATTTACACTAATCGCTAGTGGCTATTCTCCTACTAGTATTCATGTCTTATCAGTGCTTAACTCTTTCCTTGGATTCATTCAGAATTCTTTATGAAATAGTCGAGGTAGAGAGAGAATCATTTGCTTACTTGTGCGAGAACACAATTTTCTCACTGATGGATTTAATCGTCATCCATTTAATGGCAAATTGAATCGTTATCGAATAGCTAACTCTAGAATAAATTCTCTCGGAAATGATTTTTCTCCCTCCTTCTGACGACGACTCCAGGCTGGAAACTGGGATTTGGACCCTCGCTCTTCCCGCAGTCGAGTTCGAGAAGGAACTAGGAGTTGAGACTTAATAAAAAGCACAAGGTGAGAAAACGGGAAAAAGATCAAGTCTGCATGCTCTAAAATGTTTTCGAAGTGATAATCTTCGACAACATGTGTGTGTTACATCGTGGTCTTATATTTTTGCAATTTTTATGTATTCCCTCGTCATGATTGAAGCACGTGATGCGCACTTTGTGAAACGTATGATGTAGCTGTAAAAGGCCTAATGCTCGAGCTTAAAACATGAAGGGAATTCCAGTAAACAAATCTCTTTTGCGGAATCGCGAGCAGCTTGACTGCACCAGTGCAAGTAAAAATGTATTAATATTTCCAAAGAGAGATAACCTGCAATATGGTGGGGGATTACTTTCGAAAGTAACTAGTTGCATGTGTAGATTTTGTTTGCTATGATAATGTTCTTATACTTCATATTTAACCGGGAATAAAATGATATTCATTCATGAATGATATAATAAATTAATGTGATGCAAATACAAGTGTATTTATTGAAAAGGCGCTATGCATCATAGGGTAAGTGAAATGTTTTACGTATTTCTCTTTCTAGGGTTATTAACCCAATGTACTAAAATTTAATGTAGGCTAGCAATTATTGGGCTCATGTGACTCTCATTTAGACGCCTAGAGCGCATGTTGTTTAGTATCAGTTACACACCACTACTTAATGACGCTACACCATCACAATTTGTTATAAATTTTCTTAGAATTTCAGAAAACCCAGTCTTTGCTACAGATTCCAAAGAGCTGCGTCAGTAATGCCTGCAATGCAGACAAGTTAAATTGGTCTAGTTTTTCTTCATTGTGTGGTGTGAGCATGTAAGAATTCAGAATGTCCTCACCTGGAAAGTAGAAACTCTAACTTTGGAGACAAAGATAGAAAATTTAAAGAAAGCAGAGAATCGCGAATGTAAAACAATTAGCAGCTGCCTTTGGAATACAAAAATACCTTGTTAACTTACTTAAAAAGCAAAGAACCAGTTTTAGATTCATGGTAAAAATATAAATTTTCTAGAGGAAGGAAACGCAAGAGGAATGCATCCCAAGAAGATCCAGAAAAAGCTCTACTGCTATAGTTCCAGAAGGCTAGATCTCGAATTTGACATAAATGGCGATTCTTCCGATGGCCTTCTCGATTTCAAGGGCTATCAAACTGCCAATATATCAAGGGCTTATCAAACTGCTAACACAATATTTCTTTTCAAATTGTATGTGGCCACATTTCTGATATAAACAAAGACGTATGTACTAACTTCGGTAGGAAGCTGCCAGATCCTTTATCTACTTACCTGCCGAAAGATATTTTTAATTCGGACGAAAATCCATTTTTTTATAAACTCTTGCCAACCAAGACATTGCATTTTAAACGGGATGCTTACGCAACAGGTAAAAGCAGTAAACAGAGGATTACAGCTTTAGTTTGCGCTAGTGTGGATGACAGCGAAAAGCTTAAATTGTTAATGACTGGAAAGTTCAAGAAACCGCTGTGTTTCAAAGGAATTCGAACATTGCCTGTCGATAATGTATCGAACACAAAAGCATGGATGACAGAGGAATCTTAAATAAATTATTAAAAGGAATAAATAAGCAGTTTTCGAGGAAAAAGCCATAATTTTTTCTAATTGTGGATAACACAAACTGCCACAATAAACTTCCAGAATTGAGTTCCATACAGGTTGAATATTTACCGCCAAACACAACTGCATAGCTATAGCCAATAGACCAATGAATCATCCAGAATCTTAAAATAAATTGTAGTAAAAGCCCTTTACAACATATCGTTTCTTCTTTAGACTGTGGGGAAATCTACGACATTACTCTGCTGACAGCCATAAATGATCTATAAGGTATATGAGAGGCTGTTCAAGAAAGCACAATTAGTAATTGCTTTCATATCGAAGAGTCTCTCTCTCTCTGGATGAGAGAATCGAAGAATGTGACGATATTAATACAGCTTTTCCTGAATGGAAAAAAATAATGTGATAATGTTACTTTTTCTGATTATATAAGGGTAGATGAAGACTTGAATGTTTGTGGAAAGCTGAGAGCCGACGAAAAAATAAAAACTATCCGAGATGATGCAAACGAAGAGCCCCTAATCGGATTCTGAAGAGACTGCAGAAACTGCTAAGCATCCTAATAATCAAGCCAAAATGGACTCTTTTAAAAACTCTGAAGGCATTTATTCAGAAAGAACCTTCCTCTGAAAATGAATTCAAATATCTACTTCCATTAGAGCAACTGGCTGAAAAATGTAGGCATAATAAACAAAATCAAACATCCATTTTATAGTGTAATTTATAAATTTAATTGAAGTTTACTTTCTACTGCATATCTTCTGCTTCATTTCATGATTAAGGTAAGTCTTTATTGCTTTTCAATATGTTAATTTTAGATAGCATAGCATAATATATTTTCTTGGGTTATATATATTAGGAGATTTTTCTGATTCAGTGATATACTTTTAAAGCTCTATTTCCTCTTAATTATAAAATTATAATTCGAATGCAAAAAAAAAAAAAAAAAAAAAAAAAAAAAAACCTTCGAATGCATAAGAACCTTTGAGTTCGAATTAACGAGCGTTAACTGTACTTTATGTCAGTAGTTTCAAACTAGCTGCCCCAGATCAATTTCATGCGGTAGTAATTTTTATCCAATGTTACAAAATTTATGTATGTCGGAACGCCATGAGGTATTGTAAAACAAAGACACTACAATTATTTGTATAAAACATTTATCTTTTCTGGATATATATATATATATGCTTTGATAGATATCTATTATTTTTTAACTTTAGTAAAGAAATTGCTTCGTTAACAAAGAATCCCCCTCCCAAAAAACAAGACTTTTTTTAAATAAAATTAATTTCTTTTTGCACTACATTTATAAGTGTGTTTTTACAAATATGTGTTTAAATTTAGTTAATAAATATTGTTTTGTTAAAAATATTTTTTTCATTTTAATAAAAGCGGCAATATTTTTTTTTATTTTTTGCTGTGGGCCGTAAACAGTTTGAGTTCTTGACCAGTATTTAATGTTATATGCTCTGGTTAACATGTGGCATTCTATTTGTCGCACACTAATTATTTTTCCCGATTAGCAATAAATATTACAAATGCCAGATATTTCTTATTACATGCTACACCTACCATTTATACATTAGAACAATGGACTTAAAGTTATTTGTATTGATACCCATATTATTTGAGAGATGTAATGTCCATCTGATGAACATTATGATGCCCTAAATCAGTAAGAGAGAAACCTAAGAATTATTTCATCCAATCAGCACTTCCTGTTTCTTCCTATTACTTATATTTGTACCAAATATACGCATTACAAATGTATTTTCCATACATAATTTGGTTTGGGATAATGATACTTCCCTTCGTCCGAATAAACAAACTTATTATCTTTTTTACACTGCGCCCAATGATTTTTAATTCTGATTATGCAACCTTGATTACTCAGGCATTTCCTGTAATTATACCGAATTAAATCCCCAAATTTGTTTGTGAAATCTCGTGAAACCTTTGAAAAGCAATTCATTTGCTGATCACAAAAAACATTTGGAAGGTCATAATTGTTCGAGACTGTAATTAAATACAGGCTAATCTGTATTTAAATGTTGTGTATCTGAGGCGTTTTCTTCAGCTTTTAATAAGATATGTCGTTTTTCTCACATTTATTTTAAATCTTTGGCTCTTCAAATGAAATTATATGTGTAGTTTGGAATGTATATTTAGTTCTTCAGTATCTGCAGAACCTAATTCGGAACGCAGTGAATAATTGGTAACTATGTATGAAAACATGTAATAACCTTCTGAAAGTACAGATAATACCATAATTACGGTAGATCTACTATTTAACGGGAAAACAGAGAAAAAGAATGAGGAAATAAAAATATGAAATACTCGTGAATTTAATACATGACGCCTCAAACGCCAAGTTTTAATTAAAATTCTTTAATGAAATGAAAATGTCACTGTAGCATTTTAAAATCTGAGAAATTTTAAGAATTCCAGTTATTTAGGCAGAAAAAA
The DNA here is from genome assembly GCA_000611955.2 of Stegodyphus mimosarum. Taxonomy (NCBI): domain Eukaryota; kingdom Metazoa; phylum Arthropoda; class Arachnida; order Araneae; family Eresidae; genus Stegodyphus; species Stegodyphus mimosarum. The sequence continues at coordinate 284,820 of KK113560.1, read as the reverse complement.
GTTTTCAGTCATCTGAAACCGGATCTTTTAAAATGCGTGAATGTGATTCCGTTATTTATTCTTATGTATAAAACCTTTACTTCAAATTTCAAAAACGTAAAAATTTCTTAGAATTTGAAGTCCGTTTTCTCATTACTTCGCTTACCCTATGTACTCTATTTCAAATAAATTTATTAAAAGTAAAAATAAACTTTTAAAATTAGTTATAATTTATTTTGCATTTTTCCAAATTTATGGAAAACATAAATCTAAAGCAATTTAACAAGAACAGGTGTTAACAGTTGTTTTCAGTAATTGAAATTTCTAACCACAATTAATTAACAAAATTAGCAGCATTAGGAAAGGCCTTGCGCTTATCCCAGCAATTCATTACGAGAGCCATTAATCTGACGATAAATGCCCGAGCTCTACTTGAAGCTTAAATGGTAGTTATAATTAAAAATAATAAGCGAAAAGAAATTACGTCGAGAAACGTAGCTGAGGTTACCCAAATTCAACTGATACAAGGGAGAATTTTTGTTGATTGTGTCTGAGATTGAATGAGGTTTTCTTTTTTATCGTTTAATTATATCTTACATA
>KK113560.1:239992-284152 GCA_000611955.2 Stegodyphus mimosarum | reverse complement strand
GCCAGCATTTCTGCAAATGATTTGATAAAAATTTTCTTTTCTCCAAATGCCCGTGTTGCTCTAATTAGTACTTAAGCAAATGAGTTCAACCGTTGCGTAATTTGTTTGATATGAACTAAGTACTTTAGTGCAAAGGTTTCATCACTTTGATTAAAGAAATTTTCTCGGATGCAAAATGTGCTAAGTTACTTCATATGAAAGGAAATTAAGACTCGCCTTTTAATATCATTTCCTACAAGGAATTGGAACTTTGCCGCTTACAAATTCGCAGCAAATTAAATCTGAATACATTCGAAAATGTAGTAAAGTAACCTATTTGTTTTGTATTTCAGAGAAGCATTTTATCCTCTTTATAGTCTAATAGTTGCAAAATCAAAAGGCCGCTTTCACGTCTAAATGTTTTAGATAGTAACAGTAAATTAGTGTATAGAAACTGTAAAAATATTACAACAAATTAGAGACAAATAGGAGAATAACAAAGTAATAGAATTTCAAAATTGAATAAGAAAGGGCGACCTTTAAATAATTTTTAGCAGTTTAAATTCAGAAAATGCATTGCTTTTGAAGTATGTGTTACTAACAGAGTTTTATAAAAACGTTAGAAGTTAATACTAGTATAATAAGCGAAGTGAATGCAGGGGAAAATGAAATAATGTAAATTAGCTAAGTAGTATGGGCTGCCTTCTGCGATGCTTAACCCGCAAGAAGGTGTGTCATGAAAATTTTGCTCGAGGGGTCTCATAGGCCTAATGCTTAAAATACAATAGGCCTAATGCTTCCAATCCTAATGCTTAAAATACAATACAGATAATAAAAGAGGCAAATCGACAACCTTGTATTCGGTTTAGATTTTGTAAAATCCCAATCTATTTCGAAGACGAAACGGATCCCCCTGCATCAGGAGCAAAAAATTCTGCAAAAGCGAGAAAGCGAACGTCGATCATATTTATACCCACAAGCAACCAGTGGAAGAGCCGATAGCGCCTTCTATCGGCAGAAATAGTAACTAAAATGAAGGGTTAAGTTAGTAAAATTTTGAAGGCATTAGGCAAGACTGGATTGGAATTGAAATCATTGACTAAACAGGATAAATTTTTGTGAATGTGAAAAGCTTTAAGAAAATCCACTTCTCTAATAGAACCAGCTTTCTGGATAATTTTAGCAGAACCCAAATCAAAATTGTGATTAATTTCCAACTATGATTAACTATTGAAGATTTGTTAATTTCGCCTTTTCAGATGTAAGATTCATGTTCTTTTATGAAAAACTATAATGATCTTTTCTTTTGGACAATATAACTTTAAAAGCATGAGTAACTCGTTCGTTTAGACAATATAACTTAACTCAGTTCCACCCCCAATACTGTTGGAGAGCACTCCAGGGAACGGGTTCGAGGGTCTCAAAGCTCTCTCCCCTTCCACAAACCACACGAGAAGACTTTCAGCTCCCCGCATATTTAAAGCGCGGCCATGCCGCACCGACACTATACATATACAAGCATCCAATCGACACGGGCCCTTCCGCATGGTAGTCAGCGACACTAACCACTAGACCAGTTGAGCGGAATTAATTTATATACAATTAAAATTAATTACTCTAAAAGAAAATACTAATAACAGAAACATCATACCTCTGCGTTTTATTGCATCTTCAAAACAGATTGCTTATGTTATCTGCGTTCAGTTTGAACAAAATACATTCATCTTTTCTTGACAAAGAAACATTTTAAACATCCTATTCGACCTTCTGCGTCCTTAGTTTGATGGCATTAGTCACATTTCTTACATGAAATCCTTTCGGATTATTTGGATTCAGTTGAAATATCTGCTCTTCCTTTGCGTATAGCAGCACCTAAACTCCTTAACTAAGAAATCCAATTGTGTTCAATACGATATTTCATTAGCTGTAATGCAGAGTCCTTCAAAATCAGATGTTTGCTTCTATATTTGGTTGGTGAACTAGAAAGTTTAAAGCAATAGGATTCGATTATTGTTGCAACATTACCCGCAATGCTCCTTTAGTCATGTTATTTAAGGTTAGGTTAGGTTAGGTTATTCAATTATGGCAAAGCACACGAGGGCTATCTGCCTAAGGGGAGGCATGCCTTCGTGGAGGACTTTCTAAGGGAAACTGGCTCGTATACACGTTACACATAAGGAAAACCACGAAAACGCCCATGCAGCCAGCCCGTTCGCGGGATTCGAACCTCGGACCGAACTACCAGTGTTCAGCGTCTTTACCGCTCGGCCGCTGGTGGGCCATGTTATTTAAGAGTTATTATTTCAGGATTTTTCATTTCTGCGGCAGAAAGACCTATCGCCTCGTCGTTATGCAATGTTGAAAGTATGAGAACTGTTTTTGCCCATTTTGTCGAATATAAGAAATCAATTTTTTATCTTTTTGGAAAGAAAGCAGCTATAGAAAATATATCTCTCCCTTCAGAAGTGGTAGAACGCCATATGAGCGTTGTTCTTGAGGTGGCGTGCTGCTTGTGATCGGCATATGGTATTTGCCTTGCAGCTTGTTCCAGGCTGCTTAGTTAAGTTGTTTGCTGTTACTAGAAATAATCATGCAAATGTAGTTGTATTAGTCTTGTTTTAAAAGCCAAGTACTGACTTTACTGTAGGTCGTACGGTTGAGCCAGTACTGGACTTTACAGTAAAACCAGTGCAGATCACCACCCCTTTTTGTTTCTTTTATTTAACGTTATTGTAAAGTTAATAAATATTGTCAAGTTTTTAATGTAAATATTTTAAACTTCATTGGTAAGCTAATAAAATTTCTCTTGCTACAGCCTGGTTTTCAGGATAATTTTGTTTCTAGGTTTAAGCATACGAACAGAAAACTCCCGAAGCAGCGACGTGAAATAGGGTTACAGATAAGCTGGAACACGTTTCTTCATTACTCGTTAGATTTTGCTTTTGGTATGAAATTGATGACGCAAGTGTTAAAAGGTTTTGCGGCCGTGCTAAAGGCATTATTAGCTAGAATGCATTGTGCATATAAACTTGTATTAAAATCATCTAGTGGTTAGGATTTGAAGAATTGATAATACTTTTACAGCGTCTGAAAGGTACGATTGTTTGTTAAGTGTAGACGTCTCTGATATAGAGGAGTTCAATGAAAAATATTATGCGGTTAATGTACATTGCAAAAGCACGTTTGATAAATTAGCAGAAGGTTCTTACGTTAATAGAAAAACTGACATAAATCTTCTGCGATTAAGTATAAATCCATTTCAGGGAAATTATCAAGAATGTGCTTCATTTTAGAATTTATTTCTATCAACAATGCATAGCAGTAAATCGCTAGCTAAACTTCAGAAATTTTGGTACCTTAGAGGTTCGCTGCTTGAAGATGCAGCAAAATCGACTAAAATATTCCTCTTTCAGAAAATGCCTATGAAGAAGCTTGAACTAAACTGTGTAAGCGATATGATGAAAAAAGCAGATAGTTATATCGTTGTTGAAAACGTTTTTGGATCACCCATTCATTATTCATGCCAATCATTTAAGCAGAAAGCGTTTAGCGGATATTTTTAAAGAGCTAATTATGAGTTTAGATTCATTGCATGCAAAAGCTTCAAAAATGATCCTTGGTGAATATTTATGTTGCTACCAAAGCCTGGTCCTGAAACTCGTTACTTACGTTTCAAAATGCAATTAATAGTGACTTTCCTACATTTGATGATTTTTTAGAACTTTTGAGTGATATATGAGCTTCGTTGAAATTTACAATTCTGAATGCGGAAGAAAACCTTTGGTCAAGGATTAAAGTAGTTCTAAACTTATTTACAATCCAAGTGTAACGAAAGCCAGAGCTAAAACTGTTTCTTACAAATATACAGAAGTTAAGTGCAATTGCTGCAATGGAATTCATTCTTTAAACAAGAATAAGAAATTTAAAGAATACCAAGAATCAAACCAAGAAATTTAAAGAATACCAAGAATCATACCAAGAAACAAAATCCAGTAAAAAGGCAATTTGTGCTTTAATTGAATTAGTAACAAGAAGTCAATTTCTCCATTCAGCATTTATTAAGTTCGAATACAGCGTCACCTATTGCAAGGACAAAAATACTCTCGCTTCATCAGCTGTATTGGTTCAAGCAACATGTCAAAGCATAGTGGTACTTAATTAGTAATTACCGTTAGTAAAGTTGTTTGTATTTTTTGTATGCAGTCCACATATATCATCTACGAATTATAGCAATATAGTGCGTTGGTCCGTCGAGCCGAAGTAGAGAAAAATGCTGGCATTGAATCGAAATAAAATAGATTTAACAGCGAAACTAACTCTCGCTTCATCAGCTGTATCGCTTCATCAGCGAAAAAATACTCTCGCTTCATCAGCTGTATTGGTTCAAGCAACATGTCAAAGCATAGTGGTACTTAATTAGTAATTACCGTTAGTAAAGTTGTTTGTATTTTTTGTATGCAGTCCATATATATCATCTACGAATTATAGCAATATAGTGCGTTGGTCCGTCGAGCCGAAGTAGAGAAAAATGCTGGCATTGAATCGAAATAAAATAGATTTAACAGCGAAACTAACTAAATTAGAAAGTGTGCTATAGGAATATGACGATTTCTTAAACAAAAACGGAATTCAAGTAAAGTATAGATCACTTCAAAGTATTCAAATGGACATCAGAAACTTAAGAAAGTGTGTTTCAAAACAGTTAACGAGAAAGAAGATGTCTCAGCCTTCGATGAAGAAATCGCCGAAATAGAAGAAAGAACGGATGTTTTGGAGGTAAGAATTATGGAAATTCTAACATAAATTATACATTCTGAATATGAAAGTGATTGCAGTAAATTTTATTCTAAAATACAATAACGTTTGCCAAACTGGAATACACCTCTTCCTAAAAATGACTGCTAAGTCATGGAAATGGTCATAATGGAAGGCAGTACTGCATAAGTCTCAGAATTGTCAATTATTACTGAAATTTATGCGGTGCTTTTTATGTGAAATGTGTGTCATCTCCAAGTGAATGTTTATCAATACTTCTATCCAACAAGTCTCGTGTTTCACTTTTGCATTTAATTACCATTCATCGTTTGGAACTTTCTGATGCAGTCCTGTTCGTAAAGCTAATGAAAAGAATTTTAGAGGCCACTCCACTACCCATTATAGACAAGGTGTATTTGACGCTTCAGTAGTGTTAACATGGATTAAGAAAGAACCTTATCAACTAAAAATACTTGTTGCTAATAGAGTGTCTGTATTTGATATCATGCGAAGCTGAACCTAAGGATCTCCTTCATGATGATTTATGATGGTATAGACCAATGTTCTTGACTAAGCAGAAACCGAAGCCTTGTGAAAAAATTTTATCTTATATGGTTGATGTGGAATATGTCAAGGAATTCAAACTTGAAGACTGAATTAATTAATCTAAATGTGAACTCTATTTCCCTTGTTTTAGAATCATACTATGTTAGTAATAACTATTTTAACATTATACTTGTATTAAGTTTTATTTTTTCATATTTATAGCCAACTGTAAAGGGAACAAATTTAATACGTCCTCCAACTGTTAAAAAATTGCCAAACACTTGAGAAAATCTTCATAAGATACTCCGTACAATCACATTTGGACTAGGTGTTGTCTTCTTAAAAAGCCTGAATTGTGTTTTTGTTAAAAATGTTATGTTGATAATAGTTTGAATTTTCGTTTACGAAAGAGATTAATTTAATAACGTTTCTTATCTATAAAAATCTTAATTTTTATTTAACTCTTTAAATTAGTAATTTAATATTTCATTATTTATGATTAATTCAATATTCGGTCATGTAAATTCTTTAATTTTGGGGTAAAACAGATGCTTCAATGAATTTTTATTATTTTTTTTTTCTTTTATTTGAATTTAATCAAGATTTCTGTGTTTTGTGAAAAGATCAAGGAAAGGGGGCGAATTTTTACTTAGACATTCTCTCGCTCAGGTGGCGTTACTTCCTGAGAGGTTTCTAGAAGGAAATTGCTTTACTTGCTTGTCCTTGCAGGACAGGAAGTACTTGACGAAAGGTCGAAGATTATCATTTTCACCTGCTGCAAAGGTCACTGTTTTGGCGATTTAAGTGTCCTGTTTGGCTCCGGGTTTTTGAATAGTTGCGCATGCGCAATCAGCACGTTGTTGTCTTTTAGGGCGAAAAGTGGAAATCGGTCTCTAATCAGGGGCGAAAATCTAGTTTTGTGGTAGCCTGTGTCTTTTTGTGATGGGAAGGTAATTTTGAGTACGAAAGAGTTGTTTTTGAGTCGCCTAGAGATGAAATAGTTTTTTTTTCCGACTGGCAGTTGTTAAGGCGGGGAGCAGTTACACTCCTTGTCGGTCGATAGCTTGGATATCATCGAGATTAATAAGGCTTCTGCACTTTAATGCAGGGTGACGGTGATAGGAGGTAGCTTTGTTTTCTGGAGTTGGTAACACAGAGGGACAATAACGCCCTTATGTAATATGCATTCTCGTTACTACTTTGTTGAAGCGGTTAGTAGTTTGAGATAAATAATACTGTGTTACCGGAAACCCAGGAAGTTGAAAAAGATGCAATTCTACCCACGGGTCATTGTAATGTCTGAATGTGTATGTGAGGCTCGCAGTCGTCATCTTGAAGCATCGTCCTGATATTGCCAATACCTTACTAAGATTTTTTGTGTGGAGTATTCTCTTCAACCTCCAGGTGGAAATCTGACTGTAAGTTAGCCAGTCTGATTCAACATCTTATTCTTCATACCTGCGTCACGCACGTGTTTCTTCCAAAAAGTCTCGATATGTTATATCAAGAACCATATTTGACTGTCCAGATACCAGAAGTCGAAATCCTAATAGTTTTGCTCCCCCGTGTTCCTGACTATGTTTCTCTTTTTTTCGGAGACGCTAAACTCTCGCAGAGTTGGTTTTTTTCTCTACAGCGGACATACCTGTTCCAGTCTTTCTTCGGGTTCATTTGAGTAGAGGTTCTCATCCTGGCAAAAATGTCGTCTACCCCCTTGGATCATCTAGATATGTTTTATATATATATATGACGTATTAAAATTTAAAGTCAGACGTGTCTAGTAACTCAATTACTGAATAAGTTATTTGAGTAACTTCATCTGGAAAAAATCATTTGCTCTAAATTAAAATAAAGATATGCTGTTAAAAGTGAAAGTCCTGAGTCGTATTTTTTCTCCGTGGTTCAATCATCCCAGCTCCATCAAACATCTGCCAAAACGTGTAATGGAATAGCCTCAACATTCACCCACGATGTGTTGGAATAACTAAAATATTACATATATATAATTCTTTAGTCTGGAAAGTTTCCTAAAATTCTTAACTATACCTAATTTGAATAAATATAGTAAGGTTTAGTATGAATGACCATTTAAATTTAATTATTATAGAGAAGTGGAATGCCTTATGCATTAGCGAACTGTTTTGAATAAAAAAAGAGAAAAAATGTTGCTTACTTGTGTAAAATTACTAACTTGCCTAATGCGTATACATTTATGTGTTACTTATTAATTAGCCTAGAACTGAAAGTTAAATCAATATCAGAGAGAAATGTCTGGTGGAGTTTCATTGCCTCCTGTTGTTAAACTAATGTTGAAAACCAAATGGAAGGTAAAACATGTGTACTATACCTGTTTCAAGTATCTTAATAGCGGTATGTAAAATAGTAAATCAGTATGTCTTCTGTTATATTTGGTTGCCTAAGGTTAAAGTCAACAGATAGTATAAGTGGAAGTAACAATGGATTAGTCACTAAAATTGAAATGTGAACTTAAGCCTTAACTTAGACTATAAATAAAAGGGCTGATTTAGTTTGAATTTATTTTATGTATGTTTAAGTACATTTCATCTTATTTTTCTTTTGTGTCCGATCTCTTCACAGCACGGTCCCGGAAAGACATTACTCATAACGCGGTGTCTATAAATATATACGATCACATGGAAATGCTTACTGACTAGTTAATTAAGTTTTATTTAACGGAGTACTATTAATATTCACGGATTCACTAAGATAATATTGTGAGTGCTCCAAATATCACAATGTTACAAAAATAAGTTAAATCTTACTTTTAAAATTCCATTTCTAGACGAGCAATTCCTTTTCATGTCCATTTCTAGACAAAGATTCTGTTCTGAGAGCAGAAGGCTGACTTTCAAAGAGTAATTTTAATTACAGCCAAAAAACATGATGACGTTCCATATTTCATTCCGGAGCTTGATTTGGCTACGTTACGAATAATAGACACTCTAAGGGGCAGATTATTACCACGCTTATTCAGATTATATTTGGAAACGTTGCTAAACTGATTATTTAAATCATCTTCAACAACGCAACAAAAGGTTTATTAATAAAGAAAATTTATAGAAAGTCATGTTTCTTGTGTTAAAGGAAAATAACCTTCCCTATTTTAAATAGAATTTAGCTACAGTATGTTTAGAATAGAAGTTTAACCTGATAATGATAATAAAACCGTTAAAGTGAAAACATCAGACTTATTATATTTTCGATGTAGTCGTAAAATGTGTTTACTATCTATTAAGGATAACAATTCTAGGCTTTATATTACTGTATTCTTATTGAATTTATGCTTTACATTTAAATGGGACTACTTTAAAAAAGCAGGTAATATCATAGCATAATGAATTAGCTTATGGTGCTTACAACGTTTATCTTATTTCGTAACATATTTCACGATGGTAAACTACCTATTAGATTTTCATATTAGAGCTGTAGAGCTAGTTGTCATTGAAATTGCTAAATTGTATGTTTATAGTAAACATAATGAAGTTAATAATTTCAATGATAGCGGCGTGCTAAATTAGAAAACAGTGCCATCTTTGGTAGAGAGATTAAAATCTTTTACTCGGCCAACTGGATTCGGCTAAGCAACATGTCAGAGCATGTAGTGGTACTTATAATTACCGTTAATAAATTGGTACTACTAATTACCATTAATAAAGTTCTTTCAATTCTTTTGTATAAAGTCCGCTAATTTAATCGGGAAATTATGGCAGTAGAGTACAGCATTCCATCAGAAAATTACTAAAATGGAAATGAACATTGAATGTGTCACTTTCAACGAAATACTAACAGCTCCTGTTCTAAATACATCTATCTCTGTACTCCAGTTTTGAAGGGGAATGACGTTAAAAACTCAGTTACTCAATGCAATAAGGAAATCTCGATTTCGCGATTTGGGAATATGCTACATTTTTTAGTGTGGCACGTACATGAGCTTTCTCGCGGATTATATACTTCGGGTATTCTCCACGTACTTTATTCTAGCTAGTATGTCTTCCATTTTATTTAGTTAATACTTTTATTTCCCAGTACTTGCGCATGGAATCATTCACGTTATATAAAAAGCGCTATGCGTGCGAAGATGCTAGGAGATAATCACATGCATAACCGTGACTTATAGACTGACTTTATACAATCTACAATATAGAATGCACCTCAGAGTGGCTGCTACAAAGATATCTGTCAGCAACTTAGCTGTTCCTGATAATTTCTTTTGACTGTTAGGAACCTCATTAACATTTTTCTAATTGAACAGTAACTTTCCATACCTGAGATTCTTTAATCACCACTTTTGAGGCAATTTTAGGTTATCTGAATGATGTATTATTTATTAGATCCTACTCAACTGTAAGCTAAAACGATTTTAGCATGGAGTTTCAAACCATTCCGTTCAATCGCTGTCTTTATTTGCATAATATATTTTTATTTGCTGTAAATGGCACATATGCATTCTTTTCGGAATCGTCATATTCCTACACAGCAAAATTTTCATTGCTGTTTCAACTGTGAGTGTGGTGCATATTAAATTCTGTTAGTTATCTCTTAATTTAAGTAATGTGATGTAATGTAGGTAATGTGATGCTGAATTTTAGAGAACTGATAACACCGAATTATCGCATATCTATACTATAAAAATCTGTGTGCATCTGTCTGTCGGTTTGTTTGTTTGTGGCATTATCTCCTACGGTCCGGCGAGGAGTTGATTTTCATGCATGCTCTAACACACATAATGTTCATGTCTTCATCTTCACAACAATATAATTGTTCTTGCTGAAGTGAATGATAGCCAGTGAAAAGAAGTATTCCAATAAATTTTTAGGCAATTATTAGAAAGCTGAAATTGATGATTGTTTTTCTGTCTGGCGTATATTACAAACTGCTGGACAATATAGGTGACAGTTTCATTATCAAAAAGTATTTCAAAACACTCTACCGGGGATTTTCCCCTGAGTTTTCTAATGACATCATTTCGCCTTGTCTCTATAACGTCAGAATTTTCATATAGTTTCGAGTACTTAGGTTGCTTCTTTTTCCGATGGGAAGTCAATACTTCTTTTCTCTTTTTAGCAGGTGGTAAGCCGGTACCTTTTGTTACTTCATTTGCTGAAGATTCAGTTGCATTCACTAAAACATTTTCTTCAAATTCTGCCAATTTCAACAATTCGGGAACATCAAGTGGTTCTTCATTATCAATTACGTTGTCATCCATGTCCTCATTATCTGAAATCTCATCAACCCGCTCTGAACAATATCTATGGGGCTATTACCGTCTTCATCGTCAGATGCAAAAAAATTATCAGAATTTACAATTTCTTCTATTTCTTTTAAAGAAATATATCTTTTACGCGACATTCCCTGGAAAAAAAGAAAAACAGTTCTTTTTTTTACAATTTTAGTCAGTATCAGCCATGATCCCCAAATGGGGATCGATATATCTAGGTTCATTGTACCCATGCAAATTACAGTATGAGGATAAATAATATATAAATACATTAATTACTTATAAATGATCAAAGGAAATTGAGTACAACAAAAATAATTGTTCCTAAGTAACTTTTTCGTGCTTTGAAAATAACCGTATTATTTTTCTCGTGAAAAGTAACGAGAGAGCAAGAAAAATAAACGTGAGCGCAACTAACTGAGTCCACGTGTTTATTTAAGATTTCTACTCTTAGTTGCAATCTTCAGGAAAGCATGACCCCCGTAAGGGACCACCCAGGTGCAACATGACGTCACAATGTATACAAATGTAGGCGATCCCCACATGGGGATCATGACAGGGAATGGGTTAACGTTAACTTTGCATATCTTTATTGATACGGGTAACATGACCTAACATATTCTAGTCAAATGGACTAAATTTGTATCATTTCTTAAAATGGATCAATGGTTTTGCAGTCACTTCCATAGATATTTAGCAGTGCAATAATAAAAATAAAAACATGAAAAAAGAGAGTACTATTGCTCACTTCTAACCCAAATGCACAAAACGAAAATTTCATTATTACTGAAATTAAAGTTTAGATTAGCTTACAAAATTCGTAGGAAACTAGGAATAATATGAAGTTCAGCATTAATTAATTAATTAGTAGTTTTATTCTGTGATCAAAACAAGCGAGCTAATCATGATAATTGATTCACAGACATGAATTTGAAATTAAATTTTAGCAAACAGTACATTCTATTTCTTTCCTAGTAAATACTTATCGCTCTTATTTTGTTATTCGAAACGGCTTACTTTCTCAAGACAGCTTATGCACGTTGCACGTATGCAGGTAGCGTAGTATAGCTAATATGCTCAATGCTTCAAAATTGAAGCACATTATTTTGAATGACTTACATAACTGAGATTATTCTCCATTAATATCCATCGCTAAACAAGTCACTTTGACATTTCAATATTTTTTATCTCGTTTGAGAAATTTAGAGAAAATAAGTTTACGTAAACTTGCAATTAATTTTCACTGGAACCCAGCTAATAAGGATTGCGCCATGCCATAAAATTTAAGGATTGCAAAGAGTCCTTTACCATGCGATCACAAAATTGCTCTAAGCTGCGTACTAGTGCATTTGCTGCGAACTATATTGCATATGACCTTTGTTCATATCCATTCTATAGTATTAACACTAGGTTTAAGATATTTCTGTATAGATATATTCACGGACATCCGTCAAATGAGTAGAGAAAACCACGTATTTTCTAAAAATGAAACACGTAATTTAATTTTAAAGCACTGACAATCATAATACTAGAATCACCAATAACCGTGAGTGTGACAGATTTGTAGTTGTTTTTATCAGTGTAAAAAAGGTTGCGTTCGTGTTAGTGTTAACAAACTCAAGAGCTTGTACCTGAGCGATCTTTCAGCATTTCTTCTTGAATTACTCGTGATGACTAAATAACGATATTTCGCCAGAATAAAGAAAATTGGGCACTTTCGTCTAATTCTATAATGATATTGCTAATAATAATCTAATACTTTCTTCTCGATCATCTTCCCTCACTGACACTTTTTCTAAAGCATCTTGACACATTGACAGGAACTCTAGCAAATCTTTCCTTACTCTAGAGCCTGAAGCTTTATGTTTATGCACTAGGCACGTATTGTTGACAATAATTATACGTGACATATCCTTTACTATGGTGACCAACGGTGCGTTGATATAGGTTTCGAAGTTATAGAAAGATATTTCTGATGAATTATGATATTTATTTAATATCCATGTTCTAACTACTTTTACATTTGACAGCAGAAAATTAATTTCATAAAAAAAGGTTTATTATGATTAACTGTAAAACTAGCTTATCTGTTATTTTTACGGTATCCATAGAGATAGGTGTAAATCATACAGAACTCTTAAAATTTAAAGGTTGAAAGAGAAATACTTTTGGATATATACTCGTCCTCATTACATAGATAATGTCAGCATAAATTAGAAACTTATGAAAATAATGTTTTTTACTTCGTTGTACGAAGTAAAGGAAGTATTGTAATCACGAAAAATTCTGGATATCATATTTCATTGAAATATCCATTTTGACCGCTATCGAATGCAATTTAAACATGTTTTAGCGTGACATCTGTATGTAAGGACAGAATGCAAAACGTTTTTTCCCAAAACGATTTATAAAACTGATTTAAAACGGATTCAGAAGAGATTTTTTCGTGGAGTCTCTATATACGCACGTATCTATTTATCTCGTAGAACTCAAGAGTAGACGCAAAACGTTGAAATTATGTATATAAGACTGCTATAACATTTAGTTGTGCTGCATCAAAAGTATATACCCACTCTGTTACTCGGCTCACCGAGCGCAGGTTTTTATTTTTGTATGTTAGTAAATCGTGCCTTGCTTGCTTTAAAAATGATTAAATTGTGTTGTTCTTATCTTCTGATTAATTTTTTATGCCTTTAGTTAATATGCATGCAATAGTTTTAGAAATTTCAGCAATTTGAATATTGTTCAAGTATTGCCAAGCCTTATTTCTTTTTTACCATATCAGCCATAGTTGTTTACATTTGAAACTGAGCAAAATAGTAAATCAAGTCTTTCTGCACTTTCAGTGTCTTTTTTCAGAGTGGGATCAAAAGCAAACTTTTAATTTTGTGCACCGAAATATCTGCCTTCTTGCCTGTTGGCCGAATTTCTTGTTTTTGCGGATAAACTGTAATTATAATTATAAACAGTGTTTTTTAATTGTTTTAACTGTATTTGGTGTTTTATGTTTTCCTACATCTTTCAGTTTTTAATGTAGATATGTTGAGTTTTATGTATTTGTTCCTTGCCGTGAAGTGAGAACTGAAATTATTGAATGAGAAATATGTCTCTAATAAAACTCCAGGAAACATGTTTAAATGAAATGCAGGAAAGAATGTGAATAATTTAATTTTCCGAACGAAGAAATCATGTGGTATACACATCAAAGTTTTCCAATTTTGGTCTTGAAGTCCAAACTCATTCCAAATGACGGGTGTAATATAATAATAGTTAAAAATATATTAATATATATTAAAATATATTAATAGTTACAATAGTAGTATTTATTTTCACAACAAATTTACATTTATAACAATTATTAATGAAATTTGTTTATTACTAGCATATATTAATTTTATCGATTACATACAAAAGTTCATTCGATCAATATTATAAACATTCGATCAATATGCATGTGATACCAAGTTATTCGTTTCTTTTGCTTCGTGCAAAAATTCTAGTAAGTTTTTCTATCTTATTTTATTTTTCTGAACCGTTCATTTTTCACTTTTAATATATTAGTTTGAATGGAATTTTCACTTAATATATACGTTTGAGTGGATTTGTAAAATACGATACTTATCTACAAATTTGTCTTTTAGGCTTTTAGCCATTCGGCAAAATAAATTACTTTAAAACATTTTGGTAAAAATTTTACGATTAAATTAACCGCTGTATTTTTACATTAAAAAAAACCTACTTAAAACTAGATTTTAAACTAGTTTTTATTCGAATTGTTTTATTTTGTAATTTTTATTTTTATTGCATACTGTAAAATTTAGTTTTTTGACTTACCCATTGACGCAATTGCTTGAGAATGAATGTAAATATTGTACAGAAATAGTTTTTATTCCTTTGTTATTTTCCTTTTAATAATTTTGTTCAAAAGTCAAATATAACGAGAGGTGAATTTAGTACACTTTGCTCAGATTTTAATACTTTAAATTATTACGCTTTGAGACGTCGAAATGAAGCTTTACACTATAAACGATATCTGGTTTTTCACTTAAAAAAATTAACTATTAATTTATTAATACCTATTTTATTATTTGTAACTTCTCTCGTGTAAGTGACTACACTACAAGTGAAATGTTTTATTTTGAATGATATTTCAGTTATATTGGAAGGATTAAATTCTGTTCAAAATCACACCAACACACACACACACACACACACACACAAAATTACAGTTCCATACAGTGTTTGAATTTCATTAACATCTTTAACTTCAGCTATGTCTCCGTATACAAAAGATTTACATAAACTTTGTCTAGTAGTTTTCGAATAACCTAATTAAATTTTTGATGAGGAAAACAACATATATTGCGTGTGCGTCTTTTTAATATTTATTTTAAATCAATTATTTAGTAATCATCCGTAACCACGATAAATTTAACACTCACAGTGAAATTGTTCTGAAATTGATGAAACAAATTTTTATTGGGGTGTTCTTTTGATTTTATTCAGAAACATTTCATTTAATCAAGAATTTCATATTCAATATATCCTATTAATTATTTGTATTAATTCTACATATCTTAATTTATAATTTAAATCATAAAACTTAAAATGTTATGTATTTATTTGGAAATAATGTATTAATTAACTTTATTACACTGTAGTGTACGAAGACAATTTATGAATGTGCTTTCTCATTCTAGACAGACGTGCTGTTTCAAATTCCTTGTCAAAAAATGTAAGAAACTTCCTTTGTACAAATTTAATTTCCGTTCCTTTTCTTGATCTAAGACAAAAGCTATTTTTATTTAATCCCTTAAATGTTTTACAAATTCACTCCTTTCATTCAAACAAGCTACTAATAGTGATTAAATAAATTCGTTTAGAAATCTCAGCTAGGATTAAACTAATTGGGCAACTAATATATCTTCAGTAAGGGCAAACCTACATCACGTAATCACTAAATCAATGATGGACCAATATCTGGTCCATTGACCATCTGCGCTCTCCCTCCCAATCATTAATTTCCCGAAAACGCCAAACGACAGGCGATACCCCCTCACCCCCTATTCCGCACCACCAGTTCTTACTCCATGCGCCGTTGAGTGGTTTGGTCTTCTGTGGCGTGCAGTGTGTGTGCAACAGCAAGTTTCTCAGAGTAGCTATTTTGTAGATTATTTCTTCTTGTTCTTATCCATTTATGTGGAGCCTTACTAAAAGACAAGCAACAAGCCCACAAAATGTGTCGTGTATGTCATTCACTAAGAGTTTTCACAAATGGGTTCGATAAAACACCCATTGCTTGTGGGATATTTATGTACAATCAAACCTCAGTAAAATGTCACGCTTTGGATTGGAAACAAAGTGGCATATTAAAATGTGTGACTTCTAAATTAAAGCATTATTTAAATGTTCACTAATTGAAGATACAATTTTATCTACAGAATAAGAGAAATATTACAGTTATTTTACTATTTTCAAATAGTTATCTATTCGGTTTAGATGATGTGTTGTTGTGATTTATCTCACTTGTCTGACAACAACATCAGAACAAGCCCACGAAATTCATCTTGGTAAGGAATGCAAGATTGTGCCTGTCGGTGGCAAGAGCCTTGAGCACATACAGGTGACAGTACGAGTTTTCTCAGTTTCGCCCCTAATTTTCATGGAAAGCACCCCCGGGGGGGAACGAGTCCGAGTGTCTTCCACCCTTCTTCCCTAACACATACCTCTCGAGAAGACTTTAGACTCTCTGCATATTTAGAGTGCTCCCATGCAACAGAGACACTGGGCAAAACATTCATGCCTTCTCAGGGTTTTGAACACGATCGCTTCGGTACGGTAATCGGCTTCGCTAACCACTCTCTTGGTTGGACGGCCGATTTATGTGTAGATTTAGAAACTAAAAATCACTGGAAACCATTTTGAAATTTGATGGTTTCAATTCTGATTTGATCAGTTATGATATACTAACCAGTTTTATGAGATATAATAATCAGTTTTTTTCTAAATTTTCATTTTTACGCTTCCACTGAAATCGTCAGATAAAGGCAATTTTAGTTTCACAATGTATACAAAATCGAAAAATTTACTGTGATACATTTAGAGATCCTAAATTAAATGTTGTCTATCTATGCTCGTTTGTTTAACCCTCACTTCTGTAGTTTTGTAACTAGCAGTGAATACGCAAATTGGGAAGGGTCGGAACTTTATTAACATTCTAATAGTAGTATTTAATTCAGCGTTTGCAAAAAGAGCTGAGTTTTGAGTGTCCGAATTCTTAAATTTTATTAGCAAAGAAATTCTGTTTACAGTTTCCTCTTAGCCAATTGCATGAAACAGTGAAAAATTTTCGGATTTTACAGACCATTTGCATGCCAGTAAAAGACTTACATCATTATTACAGTTTGAGTAACTACTTTTCTAGTAACAGATAACATAGAATAATGCAAGGCAAAAATTTGCTCGATACTCATAAAATTCTAGTCTTTTTCGAAGTTCATAATACATTAATTGGATTAAAGCTGCTGCTAGAATTTTGTAACACTTCAGTTAAAACATCAGAAACACTGAAAAACTTACAAAAAGTATTCCAAGAACAGAAAAGATTTTGAGAAATATAATTTAATTTTGTTTCTTAAAATGCAGTTCTTTGTTATTTTTGTTAGAGTGCTGATTACATTACATGACGGAAATGAAAACGTAAGATAATTTGTAATATAACACAGTCTGGCATTTCATCCGAGGCTATTTTGATGTTAAATAGCTTCAATAAACAATTCATTGATAATTCACTCAAATTGGAAAGGCAAAAGTAATAATTAGCTACAATTATGTTTCTGAAAAGAGAGAGAGAAAGTAAAAGTTACATTTCTGACGGGCTGAATGTAATGAGCTAAATTGATGGATTTGCCTCCAAGTGACTGCTCAAAACATTATGGCTATACGAGCAAACAAAAACTCAATAAATAGCACATCATGAGGTAGAGATTTACGTTACGTTATGCGCGTATTGGATTATCGAAGCAGAGAGAAGTTTAAGAAAAACGTTGCTTCTAGCAGGTTAACTTAAATTTCGACAATATACATACATATTATATACAGTGATTATATACCTATGACTTGTTAAATATTTCTTACATTAGTATCACAATTTTACAGAATGTTTTGTGTATAATAACTATGTAGAAATGCATTATACGAATTAAGCAATGTAAAGAATACATAGGGAATGTAATAAATGCTTAAAATTGGCTGTCAGAAACTGAGATGCCCTTTATAAGACATCATCCCTAAGTATACATTACATTTGCCAATAAACATTCCATAGGATTTAAAAATGAAAACCTGTAAAGTATAAAATGCTCTATCCAATTGCGCTTTTTCGTCATATAAAAAAGATATAAATTTCGAAACTCACCTCATCATGTGTTTGAGCAAAGGACGTTAATCACAGAGTGTTACATAAGAATGAAGGAACTAACAGTGGTATCTGGACACCACTCTACAGGATTCGAAAACGGAAATCTTCAAAGTATAAAATACACTATCCAATTGTATTTTATAGTTCTATAAAAAGGATGTAAATTTCGACCTCGCTTCATCATATGTTGGAGCAAAGGACGCTAATCACATTGTGTTACATAATGACGGAACTATGGTACCTGGACACCAATCACGACTTGCTGATATACACAACCGATTCTACTACACCTTCTTCCAATTTTGTGCATACTTTTCTTACTCCACCTAAACAGCAGCATTGTCTAGCTGTATAATGACTAAGTTTTATATATCTAGCTAAGTGATATCTCATTTTAAAATAACATAGTCGTTTTCTACTTTGTTTAAAAAGGTTAGGCGTCTAGATGTTTAAATATTTTACACAATGTGTGCTTTTATCATTCGTGTTCTGTAGCATGCATACAGAGCGATTCTGAAATAGCTGGAAAATATCTAAACACAGATAAAGGGGATAGAAATAATCAGAATTTGAAATGGAACGTATGTGTGTGGAAATGGAGTGTTGAGAGAGTAGAGGACGTCGTTGAGATCGGCAGGTGGAAACGTTCCCCCTGGCTTAAATCATCATTTCTTTTGGCGGATTTCGACTGGTCTAAATCGCTGTACCAATTTGGAGCTCGAGTATAATTATTTTATCAATGGAGTAGTTTCTCATAGTATGTATAGTATAGAGAATGATTCCCTAGCAGACTGCTGTCGAATCATGTTCCATTGTATTTACAGCCATCATCAATCTTCTATTACTGTGGTTGCACTTAAGAGCACATACTGTAAAAAGCTGAATCATCACCAGAATTGTTTGTTTTATTTGACTTTACATGCGTTTCTTACTTACCGATTGTTCTTACGTACCTTACATGTCAGCAATTACACATGTTATTTCTGTCCGCAGATTGTTATATAAACTGCTTGTTTAGTAGGCCTCTACCTCTAATTCTGTTATAGAATTTTAAAAATATACCTATCAAATTTATATTAAGTGCTATGAAATATGTGAAATCCAAGCAAATACTCCCCATCCAAATTTTTTTTTATCAATTTACAGAATAATCATACTATAGGAGTGTTTGTTTTCCATTGCGGCAATCGATATTTGCTAAAACGTTTTAATTCCACAGCTTATTATCAACACATTATGGGGAAAAATACTGCTTCCAAATGAAAAAACTAACTGAAAAAGAATCGAATAGTATTTTCATCGAATTTGGGTTTATTAAGTTCTTGACATATATAAATGAAATTTTAATATAAAAATGGAGATATCCATTTACAGAAAAATGCAAATCATAAATTAAATGGAAATATTTTCAATTTCCATTTTTGTATTACAACCATAAATGTATTATAATTTGTTTTCTATTGCATTTCCGAGTGTATTGAGGAATGCTTAAATTATTAAGACCAAATCTAAACTCTCACATTTTGCATGAGAATGAAAAAAGAATCTTAAATTTTTAATCAACAATACTTATGAGAATGCTTTACTAAATAAAACTAAAAGTGAAAAATTTTCGCTGTTATTTTAAATTACTTTACTTCTTATCAAGTGAATTCGAGTAAGTTAATAAATAATTAAATGTGTCAAATAAATCTGAACATACATACATAAATATGCGAGCAAGTAAATTAAAAATATATCCTTGGGAGGAAATAACATGAAGTCAGAATTAAAATGTTATAGTTTTTGAAACCATTAAACAATTCATTGATAATTTCACTAACTGTCATGAGTTACTTATTTAAAACTATATTTATTGACAAAAAGAAAATTTTCTGAT
Source organism: Stegodyphus mimosarum (assembly GCA_000611955.2). Lineage (NCBI taxonomy): Eukaryota > Metazoa > Arthropoda > Arachnida > Araneae > Eresidae > Stegodyphus > Stegodyphus mimosarum. Next base: position 264,334 of record KK113560.1, on the reverse strand, counting down.
TTGAATGAAAATATATCAAATTTTCTATGGCTGGAAATGATTCAAATCATTTATTAAAGTACTTAAGATCAAACAGTCTTAAGAGAATGAAATCACTGCATTGTTAAAATAAGACAGGTAATTAAATTTATTTAGAAACAGAACTTGTTGAACAGAACTAATTTAAATTTCTTGCAGATATTTGTAGAAGTTTATGTATAAAAACTATGCATTAAATATGCGTTCCGCTTGCGTAGCGAATGTATTGTATCCAAGAAAGAGGGAAAATGCAAGAGTTAAATTTAGTATTGTGTTTATTTATTTTAATTACATACGCATATTTTAATTAATACTTCAAATACTCTTTGTCGCTGTGCGACATCAAGTATGCTTTGATCTAATTCCTTTTCAGAAATACTTCTGAATTAATTAATAAATATAAGAATTTTTGTTTAGAATGTCATAATATTTATTAAACCGACGATGAATTTAAAGAATATTTTTGTGGAGAAGAAGGGATTAATTAAAGAGCATAAATGGGAAATCTTCAATTCAATTCTTGGAGTGTAACAGGCAGAAGAATAAATAAGTAATTTGGATGTTAAAATTTAGATTATTATTAGAATCTAAGGTCTCTAAACTAATCAGAGCTAATTTAAACGTTTATTCCCTGTTCTCAATGTAGTTGTCTCGCTGTGTACGTATTCAATATCCAAAAAACGCATTATAACAACAATAATAAATTATTCTTATATTCCATGCAGGTAATCCTCATGAAGCTACCGAAATTACTAGCTGAACTGAATTCAGAAATCTGGGTAGAATTAAATACTTGGCGTCGTCTTGAATGCGGTCAAAAACAGGAAAATGACTTTAACTAATGAATGAAAGATGACCTTAATAAAGGGAAATTAAACGGATGTGTTAGAAGTGATAAAGACACATATTTCTTTGTTGCTTTCAATGAAAACTAGAAAGGAGCTACAGAGAAAGCTCTCAAATATTCTTTTCTGTAAGTCAGCAGTTACCAAATGGGTATACGGATGTACATGGCACCAAAAGGGAGAGAAATTTCACAGGCGACAAAAAGTTTCGTAGTGCTCTTTTCTTTATTATTAAACAGTTTAATAATATATTAAGTATGCCAATTTTTGGATTATTAATAACATGCATCTACTTATAATTGCGAATTAAATTATAATTATCAGATGATTTTTTATTAATCTATTTGCTCATTAATAGTTCATTATTATATTATTTTCATCTAGGAATTTATTTTTTTTTCTCCTGGGCATTATCTACATATAAGTTCACAAGGCTGAAAACCTTGGAAAACGCTGCTATAAAACTTCTACCTTGAATTCTCCATAAATCCGCCTCTGAATTCGGCTAGAGGAGAGTGAATGAAAATAGTCCATTTACGTTATAAATTAAATAACTAAATAAGCTAACTGAAGTTTGATGGATCCTGAGTCTTATAAAAAATCGAGTTGTCTGTGTCGAAGGGAAGGAGAATGGAGAGGGAAGAAATCACAGTCATAGAACCATATAAAACGGTTGTATTCGGAAGAAATGAAACAAAGTAGAGTTTGAAAAAGTCAAGAAAAAGAAGTTAAATTTGTCCTGATGGTAAGCGATTTCTCTAAACGTGAATGATATACCAAAAGCTGAAGGCATCAAAGATACCATTAAATTATCTACAAAGTTCTTCACGATATGAATTTCAAGGTAATTCTGTGAGCAATGACAATATTGGCCAGCAAGATTTTACGTTTACTAAAAATTTATTTTACTATTTTATCTATGCCTCCACTTCTACTTTCGTCAGCTCCCACCGGGATACAAAGTACTTATGATATTTAAGCACAGATTTCTTGGGTTCAAGGAGAGATTGTGGCAACTCTGGCTAACTGTTACGCTATTACTTCTCCCGGAGGATAAGTTATTTAATTCGGTTTTAGCTTTGTTAGCAGTACATTGCTCGAGAAAGTTTAAGGACCTAAGCGAGAACTCATAAGCCCGCTTTACCTTTTAATTTCATACTTAAAGTCCTCTGACCGGCAACACTGTATAAATATATCGCATAGAATATTTTTGTGATGTTCTTAAGAAAGTATATCCGCGTGTACCTTGAAATATATATCCAACAATTTAAGGCAAATTATTAAAAGTTCATAAATCCATGTATAAAGTACCAGCGGAACTTTGGCATTGAAATGAAGAAAATACTTATTTTAGTGGCAGTTTTGGGAAATTTGGACATTTTAAGAAAATTCCGAGCCAGTCAAATGGTTACTTACATTTTTTGAGTATTTATTTATTTATGTACTTTCGTGAATTACCTTAAGACAAGGAGACTTGATTTTATGTTATTACATAGACTATGTAACTGTCAGACATATGACAAAATAAAAAGGTTTATTCCAAACCTTCTTTGAGTTACAATTATTTTGCAAAGACGTTAACACGAGGTAAAAAGTCATCTTGAAGTGTTTAAGCTTATAGAAATTAACATTTAAAATAACTAGATCTGAACAAGCTTTTTGAATTTGCCGAGAAATTTTGCTTAACGCTTGTTATCTGCGATCTTATTGCGAATACGTGTATTTATTTTATTTATTTATTAATTATTTCAAAAGAGCTTCTTGTTAGAAATTATTGTTTTTAAATTATCAGATTCCTAATGCTAAAGTAGGAATTATACTTTTTGAGAGAAATATTTGTTGCCAGCTTTAATGGCAATCATTGCAGATATACAAATGCGTGGTTCCTTCTTGAATAAACGTTCAATAACATTTTACTACGTATGCGAGAACAATTAATGAAGATCTAATTTTAAAGTAGCTTAAAGTTTTCTTATCATAATTGTTAACTTTGTTTAACAAAATCAATGAAAATTGTTTTCGAGGTTAAACTCATAACGTCAATAATATTTACTTTTTAAGGAAAATATAATTGTAATTGTTATGATTTACCTTCTAAATTATGTCAATAATTAAATCTTATCATTCACTGTTATTTTTATCCCAATTTAGACACATATTGACACTAATATTCCTATATTCTGTGGCGTAGAATTATGGCATTAAAAATGTTTTTATCAAATACTTAGAGCACATTAAATTTGAAAAATGAGTAGCTTGATAATTTGGAGCTGAACGAAATAAACGAAAACTGAATATTATCCCTAATACAGCAGAATTAAGTCATTAAAATTGAGGTTCTTGAATTTATAGGAATAAAAAATATCTTTGTTACAAGTAACATGACATTCATTCATACATATAATGAACGTTTTCTATTATAATGCATTTAGGCACATATAATTACTTCTGGTAATTGTAAAATTCCTCTAAAGATAATTTTCCTTGCCATCTAATCCTCTTAAAACTCATTAGTTAAATTATTGCAGCCAGTGCACACTAATTCAATTATGGTTTGCTAACGCCGCCATATATAATAATTGCTCTGACTATCCTATTTTATTTTTTTAAATTTATATCATATTTTCGAATTAATGCACATTAGCCTCATATATGTATATAATTTGAAATATGGCTCTTTTGAAATATGGCTCTTTTGAAGATTCTTTGGCTGATTCTTGAAAGAGAACAAGGATTGTAGCATATCTATGTATCTTATAATGTTTTGTTAATTTTATTTAAATGTTTTCTTTCAATATTGCAGAGTTTTTATTATTTAATTTTGGTATGCCGGTGTATTTCCTGCAGAATATTAACCTCTTTAATGATCTAATTTTGATTTAATTATTATCTCTTGATTATATATACATCTACAGGGTATTATTTCTTAACTCGCATTACTCAGAGCCATCTGTACCTCGATCTATCAGCTGGACATTTACCAAATTTGGTGGCATAACACCAAATTTGATAGAAGGAATAACGATGACATGGAAAAGAAGATTTTATCAAAAAATAACACCACAGCTGCCAGTACGGGAAAATGAGGCTCAGTTATAATCTACACAGTTAAGAACTGGACAAATTAATAATAAAGAAAACATTTCAGTGTATTACTGCTTTATTCCATTAAATTAACTGCGCAAAAATATTAGAGATGTGATATTTCAGTGCACTATAGCACTTTATTCAGTAAAAGTGCTTTCTTGGTGAAGGCATACGCCTTTCATAATATGAACACCCATCTAGCGATTCACACATTCTTGTAAAGCTGAACGTAATAGGTCACCAGGAATGTTCAGCACACCACATGATATGTTGAAAGGAGAGTCAAAAGGGGTCAAGTTTAAAAGGGGAGTCAGCACTTTTGCGCAGCACAAAAAGTGAGAATTTTGGCTATTTCAGAGTTTTAATAAGTCAAATTGCTATTGTCATAGATATATGAAATTTCACGTGTGTCATCTATATACACAGCTAATTACAATATGTTTCTTGATCTATTTTCCTCATAGTGTATGAAAATGTGTTTTATAAAGAAAAAAACAAACTGCATTTTCCGACAATTTAAAATTTGTATTGAAGCACTGCGTGCAAACTGACAGTAATACAAATTTAGTTGCAGTAATAATGTTTACAATTTTGTGATGAAACATCATTAGTTATGATTACTCACCCATTTAAATTTTAAAATATCAAAGAATATTAACACAATCACAATATAATATCTTAGAAAATGGAAAAAGCATAAAAACAATTTTAAGTAAAATTATATAAATACTTAAAAAATTATTTTTCAAAGAAAGTGGTAGGTGCATTTTTTCAGCAATATCATCAAGTACTTACCCTGTGTTCCGGGTGATTATTAAGTGGACTGTAACTCTAAATTAAACTAACTAATTAACATACTAAACTATAATATTTCATCATCTTTATTTTACTCATTTGTGGAAGACACTCTGGCAACCACACTCACTACGCTTCGCCATTGAAGACTCCCCAAACATTCTTTCGTAATTAGTAGAGATAGCAGTGCCATCTCACTTCAAAGGGATTTAACAACATCCTGATTTTCCTTATTTCAAGGTTAACATGTATGATGCATAGTAATTAAAAAGTTATGTGTTCTACATATCCCTTGAAATAGGTCTTTTCAAAGTTTAATATAATTACTGCTATTACAATATTAGAACAAACACAATTTTTCTTTTTACATATGCAATAATATAAGTTCAGTTTTCTATAGGAAGCACTGCGATCTTTGTGATCGCTATTTTTAATTCTCCTGATTTTGCTTTGATTTTAACAGTTCTTACGTTATTGTCAGATCCATGATAGACTTTTATAACTGGACCTAAAATCCATTTGCAGATTGGCAGATAGTCCTCTTTGACCAGTACCATACTACCAACAGAAATATTGTCTTTCTCTATCATCCAGTTGTTTCTCTGCTGCAGAGTTCTCATCAGAATCTTTATTCTTTTCTCTGCGACACCAAAATTGTCCCCTAAATGTTCCCAATTTTTCTTCCAGGGCAGGCTGACAACATACCGACCATCTTTGAATCTAACAGTTTTATTGAATATCTCTAATGCTTTATCTTCATCGTATGAATTGGGATCATCTCTAATACCAATTGATTCTAAGTCAAAAAACTTCTTCAACTGTGTTTCGACATTGTCATAAATTAACCCACAATGAATTAATTGTTTCTCATGTGGTAAATCTTCAATGCTCCCGCTCACTAAATACCCAAATGCTGAGTTTTGTAACACTAAATTAGTATTTGGTACATAGATTTGTCCAGAAATTATCAAATCGAAAAATATTTCAGATCCAAGAAGTAACTGAATTTTACCCGGTTTGTCAAAGTCTGGATCAGCTAATGTAACTCCTTGTGGAATCGCAATATTACAGAAATTAGTCTGTCTAGAAGGCGTCAAATGAGTAATTTTTGGAACTACGAAAAAATCTAGTTTACGACTATACGTTTTTTCTCTATTTAAAATAACCGCACTTATTTTTGATTTCACCGTTGTTGAAATCCCAGATAAACATCGTACTGATATGTTTACATTTTCCTTTTGCAAATGAAGCTTTTCAGATAATTCCGATGAACAAAGATGGATCATACTTCCACTGTCGAGCAAAGTTCTGGCTGGAAATATTTCTCCTTCATTTCCCTTAATATAAACAATCGCTGTCGATAATAGGACTCTATTAACTGCTTTACATTTTTTATTTACATTAGTAGCTGTCATAAAACACTCGTTATCCTTATTTACGAATGGCACGGCGTGAACGTTGAGTTTCGTGTTTTCCGTAGACTGACTGGCGTCCGACTTTTGATCGGATGGAGACGCGATTTCGCAACTGTTTTTATTTTGGGGAATCGAAACTTTTTCTCGCTCGTAACAGAGTAATGAATTATGCTTTTTTCTGCATAGCCTACAAGAGTAATTTGAAGGGCAGTTTCTCACTCCATGATTCCCGAAACAGCAGAAACATAAATTGTGCTTTTTCACATACTCGATTCTATCTTTTAAGTCGAATTTTTGAAATTTAAGACATTTAAATAATTTATGCTGCGCATTACACAGTTTACAAATACATACATGTTTCTCGTTGACACATGAAACCATTGAAGAAACTTTTGGTTGACTTCGTTTAGGCATTACTGGAATTCTGGAAGCGTTTAATGTCCTCGCGTGATCTTTTAAAAATTCTAATAAATCTGTAATGTGCGGTATTTTTTCTTTCTTTAAATTCCTTTCCCACCATAATTTAGTATTCTGATCAAGTTTCTGGCTAAGAATAAATCCAAATATAGTGGACGAAACCCCATCTAACTTTTGTTCTAGACATTCTAGCGATCTTACCACTTCACTTGTAACATCAATTAAATTTAGAATCGCGGAAGCTGACTCGTTTTGAATAGTGGGAATACTCATAAATCTTTTAAGATGTGCATACACTTGTTCTCTAGGGTTTGAGTATCTTTTCTCAAGAAGATACCATGCTAACTTATAATTATTATGCGTTATAGCTATCGTTTGGATTATTCTAAAGGCATCTCCTTTCAGTGCTGATTTTAAATACTGCAATTTTACAGCATCTGATAAACTTGGATTCTGATCAATACTCGCTTTGAAAATATCCTTAAAGGAAAGCCAAGAATGCATTTCCCCTGAAAATATCGGTAACGAAATCTTAGGTAAAGGAAAGCCAAGAATGCATTTCCCCAGAAAATGTCGGTAACGAAATCTTAGGTAAACGCACAATAGAATTTTCAGAAATTACTGTATTTTCCACTTTATTCGCTTCAACAACTTTCGACAATCTATTGTTTATTTCAAACTCTTTATCAATAATACTACTATTAATTTCATCTTGCTCACTGACTATTTTTTCCATATTTCCTTCATCACTTAAATTAATAATGGAATCAAAAATATTATCAAATTCATTTTGCAAATTGTTAAATTTACTTTTTAACAATTCTAAGTCACTAACACTTAAATCTGGCTCAGAAAGTTTCTTTTGCAACTTCGATAAGATAGTTTTTTGAGTTCTCTTTTTAGTGAGAACATCTTTCAATTTCGTAGCCATTTCCGCTACAGTTATCAATATAAAAAATTATCACAATACAAATTATCACACAAACTTAATTCAGAGTTTACTAAATGCAACAGTTAATAATGAATTGAGTTTCAAGGGTTACTTACCCCTTTCTTTCAACATCTACTGTAATCCAAAACACAAATTCTCCAAAAGCAAAATGGCAAAGTCCCTGTTCTATAACTAGATTATTTACTTAGCCGATATCGCTGCGGCTCTACAGGACCACTAAAAATGTTCCGGGTGATTATTAAGTGGACTGTAACTCTAAATTAAACTAACTAATTAACATACTAAACTATAATATTTCATCATCTTTATTTTACTCATTTGTGGAAGACACTCTGGCAACACACTCACTACGCTTCGCCATTGAAGACTCCCCCCATGTAATAACATTCTTTCGTAATTAGTAGCGATGACAGCGCCATCTCACTTCAAAGGGATTTAACACCCTGAAATTTTTAAATTAATAGCTATGATAGATTTTTTTTTAAAAAGTGCGCCGCAAATATGAAAATCACCATTTGGAGAAAAATGGTTTTAAAGTTTCAAAATTTTCAATATATTTTCTTTCAAATAACACTAAAATAGTTTAACACTGCCCAGCTATACGCTCCTCTTCTTCAATAGCTGTTTCTGCAACAAGTTTGGCTCTTTTTCTTGCTCTGTGAGCATCTGTTGTAGACATCTCTGCCTTTATTTAGGCTGACTGAATACGACGTTGATCAGTGTCTGCTGAAAACTTGACTGCATTATCAACTATTCGGTATCCAAGGGCATTCATAGTATGTAATTGCCCAGCTTGACCATCATTGTATATAATAACTTCCTCATTTACTGCTGTATTAATAATATTATAATCAGTCACGGAACTTTTAGGACACAATTTCCAAATCAAAGCATTCAAAACATTGATTTGTTTGGATTCTGTGTATGTCCTCCTAAAACCTTTTTCAGTAATAATGGCATGCTAAGATCTTTAAATATCTCTTTGGTAGCATCCATTACAGGTCGTGGAATTATGGTTGTATGATTTCAGATTTCCACTCGCACTCGCTTTTTGATATGCGCACCACGAATCCTGCCCTATTGGGCAAAAATTGTGAATAGATTCCAAGTCGGTTGAACGTTTGTCGTAAAATATTGCCCACACTGCCTTTTGTATATCTTTACAGAATTGCGATGTTTTCTAATAGCAGTTCCATAATAAATTGTCCGTTGGTTTATTCCGTTTAGGCGTCCTTTTCCACTGAGAGTTTTACCATCACTAAGTTACTTTCCCTTCATTTCTTGCTTTCACTTTCGTAATCTAGTGTCCATTCTTTTCTGAATATGTTCAACACATTCAATTTTACCAATAGCTAAATCTCTGCCGGAAGTTTCTGATAATTGAATAGAGCACTGAATGTTTTTGCATCACCATCATCAATATACTGTGTATATTATGTACAACACTGGAACGATGAAAAATTCGCTGGATCCCAACAACCTCCATCATTGCTGCAGAACCACTGTGGTTCTTTTGGCATTTACTGGAATCTTCTACCTACCACTTCTCATACTGTTCTCCAAATCTCGCATCTTTTGAATAATTGTAACCTTTGCAATATGAAGAAAGAACTTTCACATCAATCACTTTTCCACACGATGCTCCTATCACCGTACACACTCCAACTAAAGAAGTATGGTCACGGGTCTTCCACGTACCATCTTCACTGACGGTCAAATCGGAATTATTATTATTTCTCTTGATTTATTCTTTGACAGCAGAAGACATGCTTTTTAGCGACCATGAAAGAAGTTTCTTTTATTTGTTTATTTACTGAGTTGTAAGCTTTGATTGTAATAGGCGGAAACAAATCCATTATTCCACAAAATGTTTTTGCACCTGATAATCCTTGACCTAGAGCATGCATAGCATAAATAAACCTCGAATTTATTTCTGCCAAATTTTTTTGTTTGCCTAGCATTGCTGAGTTTCGACTGGATGACAGTTCTCGACAAAAATGACAAGAAATCCCAGTTTTAACAAAAGGTCCACCTACAATATTTGATGAAATTGTAATCGTTCCACCACAAATTTTGCATAAAACACAGTCTTGTATCATTTTGAAAACAATAGTTTGATAAGTAAATAACCCGTAAAATCTACATCACTCTGCATATCCGGGGAATTATCCAATTTTTTACTAGAAGCACTTAGACGTTTTGGAGCAGAGAACTTCTTAGTAAACAGGTTACCACGGAACCTATGCTTTTTAGGTCTTATTCCGGACTTTCGCTTGCGTGGTTCATTATCCATAGTTATAAATTATAATATCAAACACTGCACAAGTTTTAGGTAAGCAAAATGAAATAAATATAAGCGTGATAAGTAAGTCAAATACAAGCGCTTCTTCAGCACGTGAATTATAAACAAAATACTCGAATACTCGCTTTATAAATGAGGTTTACGAATCCTGTTCATAGAAGTATCTGTAAAAATAACATACATGATATTAATAGCAAAACTTAAAGCAATCTACGCGTTAACATTCGCAGCTGCGCGTACAAATATAAACAAACGTCAGGTGATGATTTAAATCCCCGATCTGGTAATATTTACCTCGGAATCGTTTCCTTTATTTCGTAATTTTTTAATGTTCTAATTCGAATGTCGTAACGCAGTTTGTTTTAACAGACTCAGAAAAGTCTGTAGTTTCTAAAACGCAAAAAATATGATAAATAAAATTTGATTTTTTGAATGTGTAAACGTGATGACTCCCCTTAAGATTGGGAAGGTCGGGATCCATCAAGGTGAGGTCGGAATCCCATCAATCTTGAAATTAGAATAGCACTCGTAGGGAAAAGTGAGATGGGGTTTAGGTCCCGGAAGCGAGGCAGTCATGTAAGTGGAAAACAGTGACATATGATCCTTTCTTCTGCAAATTCATGGCGCAATAGCCGCTGTACCGATAGATCAATCTGCGGTGGTGCTCCAAGCAGCGTTTTTGGTAGGTGTAAGTAAGATTTAATTGATAAGGAGACAACAGATAGTAGATAGACGTAGTAGAGTGTACATTGATATAATAGCTAATTTTAGACGCAGTAGATAAGGTCTTAGTAGTAAGAACTGCTTGGGATTGTTCAGACGCCTATATGTGAGAACTGTGAGGGTTAATAATCCGATTTACGGAAAGTATGCCACATCTCTGCAAAGAATTCTCCACGACCAAGTATTGTAGACCTCTATCCTAGCAAGAAATGTTAGAGCAAATGTCACCCTTTCGTTATAATCGTTGTGTTTCAATTCCAGCATGCGGTTTATCTGTTACGGCTGTGTAGTTACGCTGTCCATGTTAGAATTTTCTTAGATTATTTTCACTCTCCGGAGAGAAGAAGTTTTTTTAAAATTTTTAGTTGATATTGATTTCTCATAATTTGATCTGCTTTGACAAATAAACACTAAGGTTTTCCTTGAAAGTTAATACTGATTATTGTGTTTCTTTTTTTGAAATGTTTAGTTCCATTGATTCACTGGCATCAAGGTTCATGGGTTATTCACTTAAACTAATAAATTCACAACGAAATTGTTAAATTCGTTTGTGTTCTCTCCTTCTAGAGAGGCACAACCGCCTTCCGAATATGGGCACCTGGAAACCCGAATCTTGAATTTCGAATTTGTTTTATTATCAATTTCATATTTTTTAAACTTTAATGAATATTTTATTAAGAAACTCAACGATTTCAAAGCGATCAAAGAAAGCACACTGTATGGAATAAAATATTTTTCATTCCAGCGCGCGAAATTGTCTATCGGAAATTCTAAAGATGTGATGTATTTAAATATTTTTAGCCTAAATGGGTAATAGCCCAAACGTTCTCGAAACGTGTGTATGTTAAATACATTGTCATCGACAAATGATTTGTGCATAAAATTTAACTTTATGGTTTATTAGGAAGTACGGTAAAAATTTATGACACTATTTCACACGAAGTGAAAGAGCATAATAAACCGAATAAAAGTTTAGAAAAATAGATTTTATTGATAAAATTCGCAAACATACTATTTTCCTGTATTAAATGATTAAATATTTATAGTATAAAATACGTTTTTTGACGTTTGCATCAAACAATAAAGCTTAATTTGGATAATAGTTTTATTAATAAATTGTCATAAATATATCTGGTTTCATGGACGCATTTAGATATCATAACTACATTAAGAGAATTTTTAAATGTAAATGGAATATGAGTTAACCTTGCCAGTTAATTAAGTTCCGATTACTGAAATATATTTGCTTGGTTTGTGAGATAGGAACAGAAATTCGAGAATTTATATTCATAACTTATCTTTGCCGGTTACGTACAGAATACCAAAATACCTTTTCTTGGTTTTTAAAGACTGGGACTAAATTTCGAGCATTTTTACTCATACCTTATGAAACATATTCAGCCTATGTATACTTTTTTTCAGAAAATACGTGCATACATGCACAAAATTTCAGATGTCGGAAGGGTCTTTTTAAATTACATATAAGCCTTCATAAAAATAATGGCCTGTTCTTAGATTCTTCTATAAATTTAAGAATGTTCAAACATATTAGTTGACATTCTTGACAAAATATACGTTTTTTTATTTTACGTGAAGACTTCGTCAGTTATTTGCTGTCCTATTTATTTTATTTGTCTTACAGCGTCATTATGTACTCACCTTTCAATCTTAGACAATATTTTGTGCAGTTTACCATTTTCCAGCTAAAACAGTAGCAATTTGTCATTATTCCCTAAAACATATTAATAAAATACATTATTGCCTTACTGATGACGTAATCTGTATGATATTTTGGTCAATAATTAATTTATATTTCCTTAAATATAAATATATTCCTACTCATAAAGAGTTTTATGAGTAGCTTTTATATATATAATCATTTTTAAAACTATATAGTCTATCCAAACCGTAAAACATTTACTCATCTTCAAACCTGTTTGTTTCACAACAAAAAATATAAAATTCTTTTTTGTATACAAAGGTGCTAATTTTTGAGTTTTGTCATTATTTATCAATGGGAAATAAATCATTTTTATAACGATCTGCATATTTTTATTATCTCATAGACATAGTTATCATTCTTATTAATTCTGCTTTGAAAAATTAAAAACAATTAGAAAAGTCAATCAGTCCAAACTGTCCCGTATTAATAGAACCAAAAATGACATCTGTCATCGTTTAATAAATATTGGCATATTTTTCCATTCGGACACATTCATCTGTTTTATAAATCCCTTGAACAGCTTAAGTTGGCATAAGTTACCTTTCAACATTAATTAAGCTGGATTAAGCTTGAAAATGATGTTTTCCAAAAACGCATAAACATTGTTTATACAATGATCTACAACGTTTTGCATTGAAATATAGCTCAAGCGTTTCAGTGATGCTGCAAGCAAGACAGTGTTTAGCAAAATACGGCAGTTTGAGTGCACTGAAATATCGTCTGCGCGCGTGAAAAAGTTTGGTCAATTTATTGACGTTTGGAATTCAGTGACTTAACAAAGAAAATAAGATAATATTTTATATAGCGCAGAGTCTCGCAAACTTGACATAATGTAGACTGACAGATTGTCGAGTTTCCGAAAAGTCGAGTTTTACGGAATAAAGGGTGGGTTTTTCAGAACTCTTAATATTTAACCCTTAGATGCACGCGATATTATTTTTATAATGTTTTTAAAAATTTGGAAATCAAATATTATGATCCTAGAGACAAATAATATATGAAATAAAAAAATTCTACTCTTGCCCAATGATCTGGGGTGATAGTATCGCTTTTTCCATCTGTCGAGCCAGCTAGCACCAGCAGTAAATCCAGGCTCTGTTTCTTGAAATTCATCATAAAACTTTAGGGCTTTCTCTTGTAAAATTGATCCTGAAATTGGTGTTCCCTTTGCTGCCTAAACAACAAATAAAGCGCTTCACTCACTTTTTCGTATTCAACACCTTTCATGCTTTTACTTTTCTTTAAACTATCCGTACATGCTCTGTCCACACATCAGGACTCGATTTTAAACCTCTTTTTTTTCCGCCTTATCAAAGTAGTCCGTTCAATATCTAAATCCATGGTAATTTATTTTACAATTTCCCCTTTGGCCAGCCTCTTTAAGGGATCTAGTTCCATTTCCATTGATATGTAAGTTTTCTTTTCTTTTCGAACGACATTTTCTCTTCACTATATATCAAAACTTCTCGAAATTATGAAACACTTATACACCTGTATGTGAACTGAGGAGCGATACCCGCAATGAACTGGTGTAAGTTTAGTGGCTATAAGATGCAGGCACAAAACTTCAAACAAATCTTCTAACGTTTCGCAACAATAGAAAGGAATGTGAGTCAGCGGCCAGCCGCTATCTGACTTTCTTCGTATACTCGGAATAAGCAAATAGCGTTGCCAAGTATTATACCATATCTTGAAATTTATTAGACAGTTCCAATATTTAATAGTATAATGCGAAAATGGAAAAAATTACAGAAAAAGAACACTCAAACCTCTGAGCAGAACAGGAAAGAGATACGCATAAATAATAATTATATGTACTGCATGCAATTTTTGCTCTGTTTGGCCTAGAGATATCTTAAAAAAGTTCCTAAACTATTGTCGAGTTATATGGAATGTCGAGATATCGGGAGTCGATTTTGCGGGGCTCTACTGTAGAATGCAGCCATTACCAAGAAACTCACTACACACAAAAATATAACAACTTTTTGTTCAGATATTTTATTACATAGATTTGGTGATTGCGGACTATTTCCTGCTGCGTAAAGCAAAGTAATTTTGCGAGCTTTTATGAAATTTAGAAAATTGTAACTACAGGAAAGTGAGTCTGATCCAAATGTTGACGTCCATAAAGCAATCAGGAAAGCTTTATGAATATATTCAGATGTATGGAACAAGAAAGTAAACACATGTAGTAAACTATAATATAGTAGTTTACATAGGATAACGGGCATTTATGTGCTGAGTCCTAAAACTGTGACCTATTGGTAAATGAAATCAATCAAGATAATTGTTATACGCACTTATTTACTTTTTGTTTTACTGTATGCTAGATGCTACTAAAAATGATAGATGCCACCACATTGACTCAAATCTACCTGCAGTACCTAGCCAAAGAACGCTAGAATGTCACAAGAAGAAAAGATCTGGAAAAGAAATAAGTCGATTCTGGTTAATCGGACCACCTCTGGAAGCGATCGTTTTGGTCCTAATAACCCGGCTGGTCCGATTACATGAAGATGTCTTATGTTGTAAGACGGAACGTGCTATATGTAGCAAACAGTAAATGTACATGTTAATGTACTAAAATGTAATTATGATCTTTATTGTGCGGTATGTAAGTATGGCGAACATACATGTACAAACAAGAGCTACAGTCGAACTTTTTCCATTGAGAAAATTAATTTAGAAACAAATTCTAAGAAACGATCTCCACGATACTCAGCATGCGAAGCACGAAATCGCCACAAACATCTAACACAGCAATGTGATTGCCTTCTTTCCCTCCTGCATGAAATACCGACTCAAAGTTTTAATGCGTTTCCGTCGCATCCTATGTTGTCACTTGCACCAACTTATTAGTGGCATCATAATCATCACTTTCTTGGTCTTCCGCTGCTGTCGGATGTTTTGTTGCAACTCAAGCAACGATTGCAGAGTCGTAATCTTTATTTTCATCATAGCATTGAAGCTCGTTGTCGATGGATAAAAATTCTTTGCAATTTTGAACCTGTTGAATTTCCACATGTCCGTTATCATTTCCACTTTCAAAGAGCATGTCCACATCCATCTCCAAAACCAAGCGCTTAAAGCCACAGGGAGAAAAACTGTTCTGTTTCGCCAGCTGTCGGCCACAAATGTAACTGCTTGTTAAATGTTATTCTTTGCAATGACTGCGCTGGCTTTTGACGATGAGGTCAGCAATTTTTGATGATGCCCATGTCCATTGAGTGGACCGAATCTATGGTCGTGGGAGGGTAGAAATTTCAGTTGGATGTTCTTCAAGCAATCTAAATGAGGAAGTACTGCACAGTTGTCAAGAAGAAGCAGGACTTGCTGAAAAATTTTCAAGAAGCTCAGGCAGTTTTGTTGATTTCCATTCTTCAGCACCTGCATTATGAGCACTTTCTTTCTCGCCATGTGCTTTCTCGAATTTTATGTCATGTCTAGATTTTCATCGAGACAACCAACCATCCGTAACTTTAAAGTCATCGTGGCCCAGCTTTTTGGCGGGTTTTTTTCTGCATTGCATTTTAACATTGGGCCGCTTACTCGCACAGCTCGTCCAGTAACAATGGCAAACCATTCATTAAGGGCCTCATCGACGTCTGGATCCTTGCCTTTACGCTTCCGTTTTTTGGAAGTTTCTCTTCGTCCTTCACATTGTGCCCATTCTTCTCGCAGCTCATTCTCTTGTTTTATCAAGCGCAAAATTGTAGTCCTTGCCAATTCGGTAATTTCCACCAACCGACGTTGACTAGTGTTTCATGGTTGTTGCTTGATCTTATTCAGGAAACCAATTTTTTCCCGCTAACAGCAATCCCCGTCGTGGCATTTTGGCAGGGGGGACAAGATACGCGCACAGTTCAGCGAATAAAGTAGTCTGAAGAAACTTTGGTGTTTCGTGGTCAAGTTGTTGAGGTGAAGAAGGAACTAAAATGCTCGCCATTCAAAGCTTTGGCACTAAAATCATTCCAAAAAGGATGGTGAAATGATAGCTTTCTCGTGTAAACTTTAATCATGATCGACAGGCGAGAATTCCTTTCAGGTGGAGCCGGACAATCTATTGCTCATTCTTTGAAAATCGGAGACGCAGTGGGACCAATAACCTCGCTGGTGGCAACTGGTGGCTCTGTTTTAAGAAAGACCAAAGAAAATGTTGTGTATGTTCACCTTCCAGTGGTTTTGCTCTTGTCATACACTTTAAGGAATTCCTGACCTTTGATAAAAGATTCTCCTGGGAAGCGCAGCTTCAGACCACCTGTACTCAACATGAATTCCTGTACATCAGCTGCACGCGGCTGACTTGTGGCTTCTGTTTCTTATTAGCTCTCACGTTTTTGGTCCGATTAAACGGAATTTTGATTCAAATAAGCGAATAATATTAGGCTTATGTACATAGGATTTGTTTCGGTTATTCAGGATTCGGTCCGAAAAAATGACTGGTCTGATTATCCGCTGGTCCAATTAATCGGATTCGACTGTAGTTCTGAATACTGTTTTTCTTTACCTATCCATAAATGTAAATTTTGTTTATAAATATGAAACTGGAAACAAAATATAGCAGTTAATATGTAATAAAATATATTTATGGACATCTAAAATCAGTGAACATACTTAAATCGTCCGTCGGAAATAGAATTTAAGGATTTAATGTAATTGTTTAAAATAAAAAAAATAGATATATGATCGTGAACACCATATAAAAAGAGTATAATTAATGACTGTCATTCATTTCTGCACCTTCAATGCTATCTGCATACCAATATTGTACTGTATGCATTTACATGTATATTGCTACAAACTGACGAAATCAGCGGATAAAATGATTAGATCATTCTTACGTTAAACTTTCAAATAAAGAACGAGAAAACATTCTGTTTTCTGACTCAAACTTTGCTCCCTAGTCAGTACTGTCAAACATGAGTATTTAAAATATAATACAAATGCATCATTTAATTCACCATTCTTCAAGATCTAAATTTCCAATGCAGTTCCTCTAATTTTGACATACCGAATAGCAACATTGCACAAAGACCTCAGAAATATTTAATCTATAAGTATCCTATGCGTCATGTGTTCTCTGGGAGCATTTTGTCTTTGACTTTATAAGGTATTTCGCCCGTCGTCTTCGCATGATTTTGTGTTGTAGTGGTCAGCACGCTGGGTGCGTATTTCCAGAGGTTCGTGGTTCGAGTCCCGGCAAAGACGTTGCTCATTTTTCATGCTTCCTTCTTCAAAAAATCCTAGTGACTCTACAACTTGACATTATTTCTATGAACTACAGTTGCGTGCGTGCGAGTTCGTAATGCACTGAATGTACGCAGAAACCATGATAACTTGATCATTTTCCCAAAAGAAACAATCTACAGTTCCGGAACTCTCCACAGAAGCAATCGTACAGCTCCTTTCAGTATTACGAAGAATAATCAGTAGTTACACTTCAAAATAGTAAGAACGTAAACACTACGTAATGCAAAATTCATCTTAAAGGTGAAGCTCTTACAGGTATCTCCATACTCAGCTCTGAACTAACGACTAGGAAATGATGCTGTCTGAATGAAGTGGAAATGATGCATGTATAGTTTTACCCAGGCCGCTGAGAAATCTCTAGTGCCTTCCATTTCTCGAAATTACTGAAAGGCATGTACGGTTAAAGTTACGTATAAGGGATTTATTACAGTTATAAAGGGGCAGGAAAGATATGCCGCCAAATAATCAATATATTTGATTACTAATCTATTTCTCGCAAAATTTGCCAACAAAAATTAGTCGCTGAAATCATCGCCAACTTGGTGGTACTTCGCCAATTTTGCGAGATATTCATTTACCTCAGTGTCAAATATACTTGCCCTAATAAACTTATTTTTACTCCAGAAGTTCGGCACACAAGGACCGAGAGGTAAAATCGCTCAACACTGGTAATTTTGCCTTCAATTCAGTTGCAGGCGAAAGGGCTGACTGTATAAGCGTTTTCACGGTTTCCACGATTGTATAAGGCGTCATTCCCCTTAAACCGATAAACCTAGTATATTTATCATAATTTAGTAAGCCAAACCAAACAAACCAAGCGATCTCTTAAGAGATGTCTTCGTTAAGACATGTCTTAAGAGATGTGTGAAGCGATCTTCGCTCTCTTAAGACATTTGTTACATTACATAAGAGATACCAAAATGTTGCTCATTAGTTCACTATAATTATTTACATATATTCAAATTTTGAAACAATGCCTTCAATCAAATATTTTGTTATCAGTTTCCATTATTTAGAGTATATTAAATGAGTAGGGATCATTACCATAGAACAAAATTTTAAAACGGCAAGAAAGGGTATTTGGAATGCAGCCTGTTGTTTCATAAAAACGAATAATTTGGTACTTATGTATTATCTGAGCCACCTTAGTAAAGATCGCTAAATTTTTAGAAGTCGCCAAACTCTCCCAATCACAAGAATCTGATTTACATCAATATTATTGTACATTCTCACCTGATTAATCTCAATATTTTTCACAGAATCATTCTTCTTTTCGGACGATTCAAAGAAATCATTTATATGTTCAATGATTTCTTATGTAATCAACGTAGTAATTCTTCTGCTCGAATGCTATACATCAGAGTCCTGATCTAATTGCCCCAGAGCAGCTTCTTTCGCCATTGTGCCCACCCTCTCATTTTCAGCAAAACTCACGTGGGCCTCATTCCAATGTAAATAAAAATTCTAATTTTCATTCAAAAACGTTAAGACACTTTTAATCTGATTAGTCAGAATATTATCACAATAAGGATTGAAAATGGCTTTTAAAACTGACGACGCATCCGAATATATATGAATAGTGTGTTTATAGCTATTTTTTCATCGATTTCAAAGCATAAAAATGGGCCTCATTTCTGCGTGATAAATAGTATAAAAAGCCTGTTCTTGATAAAAGCCTGTCCAAACCATATTTCCTATTTCCAGTCTCGGCTCCTTAAAAATAAGGAAATAAAGTACATCCGACAACGCTGTCTGTTTCGAAGACATTCCAATATTTTTTCAATAACCTGTAAGGTTCTACTGTCTATCTGTTGTGTAGAATCTGCAGAAATAGTGATTGCACCGCAGAAGGGCTAAAATTGGCCCTTTATATAAACTCTTTAAATTATTTACAATGCATCAATTTGACGCTAACATACTATGCCTTTGCTTGGGCAGTAACTGAAACAGTAGAATCAAAACTCAAGAATTCAAGATTTTAACAAGTAGTGGAATTAAACTACAGGGCTCATACAATCCTGTATCCTACAGCGCGTAGATGAGTCTAGTGGCAGCAAGCTAATAGCTGTGAAGCCACGTCTAACCAGCAATAACTGCTAAGCGGAAGCTTGCGTACAACCACGCACAGAGATTTCTCAGACTCTCTCTAACTATCCTTACTAGAACATCGATATTTAAATTTTTTCTCCCACTGGTAGAATTTGCTTTCCTTACAAGCACTACCAAATTTAAATATTCTGGGACTGAAAATTGGGGGAATGAACGCTTATAGGAAAGTAATTTAAAATTAAATTTAACTGGTTATTTAAAATAAATATAGATCCCTACAAACTATAAAGTTTTTATCAAATGCATATGTAGCTGCTTTTGAGCCTTCATTGAAGGTTATTACTGCATGAACTTCTAAATTCATGCTTTCAGTGATCTTTATTCTTCAATGATTTTTCGAAAATCTTAAAACTCTAAAACACAGTTGCCTCGGAAAACTCGGAAATTAATTAAACGCAATAGCACACAAAGATATAGAAAACACAGTCTCTGCATTTTAAATATGTTGCGTATGAATTTTAACAAATTTGTTGCAGTTTTTGTACTAGTAAAATACAAATATTTAAAATCAAAGGCGTCTAGAAAAGTAAATCACTTAAATGAAATTAAACAACTAAATGAAAGACAAACAGTGCACTTATTATTTATACATAATTAAATTTCAAGTACGTTTTTGTTGCCCTGCGTTTCAGAAGCGGTCTACAAATATTTATCTAGTTCTACTACTACTTCCAAATATTAAATCACTTTGGATGCACTCAATACATAGTAAAATGTTGCTCATTAATTTCAATATTACTTTGTATAGAGTTTTCTAAAGAAAATTTAATTCTCGCAGTTCGGTAGCCAGTCTGCTGCTTCAGTTCAAGCAGAATATTTGGTATCTAGCACCAAACCGATCTGACATGCTTTGTATCTTTATGCATTGCGCAATTTATATCCTTACCTTTAATATAATTCGTCAGCTTTTATAAAGTCAGCTTTCCTTCTAATTCTTACCTTATCTAGCTTGACCAAAGTAGATTAGAATGGAAATCACTAGTTACTCATAACTATCTTTAAATCTAAATATGTAAGAATTCATCATAACTTCAATAATTCAAGATCAGGTCTTATTCTTTAATAACCACAGTTATATTATTTATGCGATGAGCAAATGTTGTTCGATATCACGCAAGTGGATGTTTTTACGGAAATCGCTTCCTCAGTGATTAAATGGATACATTGAATAATTAAGACGGAATTCACAAAACAGTTAACCTATGCCTAACAGAATCTTTCGGGAAGAATTAAAAAAAGGCTAATTATTTGAAGTAAAAAAAATTCAGAAAGAACAGCATGCATTAGTTATATTAACTAATAAAAAATATTAAATATATTAAGAATTTTCTTAACTCTTAGTTGAACAATTTAGAATATAAAGCGCATAAATGCAAAATCTCTAGAGAAAAGCTAAAACAATTTAAAATACTTTTTTTATAAAGGGAAGGTGTTAAGTCTTCTGGCTATGTAATATTACTTTTGGGCGTGCAATAGCTTTATTAAATAGCATAACATGCAGCAAAAGAAACAAATTAATAACGTGAATACTCTAGAAGGCATCATAAATTTTCTCAGAATATATTTTTTCCCCTAAAAAGCCATTTATTTCCTTTTGCTTTATTTTTTTTAGCTGCAAATCCTGAAACAATTTCTCCGCATAACTTCTTTACTCTTTGCATAAATTTTCATTCAGCTTCTAAGAAACAGCCACAGATTTTAGGCTTTGCACTCAAATAGTGGCTAGAAGGAAAAAAATAACAATAACATTATGCAAAGTCATACTATACAAACTCACAGGAAAAATAAGTAAGAGCAAATACTGTAATCTTTTAAGTTTTCTTCGAAGTTCCTACGTGCAAATTCTACTATCATCTAGGTATGTGCTCAAATTTCAATTTAATATACTTACTTAATTACTTTCTTTAATATACTTACGCTTTCCTTCCGGAGAGCTTCTCTTTTCAATAATTATAGTGCACAGTTAAAATTCTTTCATGACTACTTCAATAATTAAGTAAACCATTTATTACAATTTATCCAGATCTTTTATTTTTTATAAATTTTATCGGAACAGTAATATCTTCGAAGCAATATGGAAACCCCTCTAGTTCAAACGTTTTCTCTAATTCTTTCAGAAATGAATGATAAATCTGAATAAAAAATTATATGCTTAATAAAATCAAAATGCATTTTCTAAATATCAATTATTATAATATTGACAGTTCATTAATTAAATTATTTAAAAACATCACACAATTTATTACTTGTATCTGGACCGTTCTTGTGTTGTTGTCTTGTCCAAAATTAGTACAGAAAGTTTAAAAGCGACGTCGATTATCCTCGAAGAATATGGGGCCTGGGATTCCGGGATGGACAAAATCAATTCTGATGAGCTTGGCCAATACGGCAGGCCAGTCAAATATGTGTAATAGAAAACGTTATGCATCAGGACAGTGAAGGCAGCAATTATAACTTCGCTGAGGATACTAGATGAAATAATTCGCTTGTAGTTAGCACAGGAATAGAATTTTTCTTAACTTATTGTGAGGTGAGTCTTCGGCTAGCTATTGCTTCTCCATCGGGCAGGGTTAAACTGTTGGACAGTTAAGTACTATTTCGGACTTCCTCGGTAAGGTACTCGGCCTGTTCATTGCCAGAAATACTGACGTGAGCTTGAATCCACCGTAGGCTGCAAGGCTTTTGGGACAGCTATTACTGTCTATCAGGAGATCGTCTGGAGAGCAGATTTTAAATCAGAGAAAAGTTATGATGCCACTGGAATTTTGAATTGTTTTGAATTCAAAAATATCCAAAGTACCCCTGATAGCTACCAGTTCGCCGGTACAATTTGATGCAACTTCTCCAACCGAAATTTTATTGGCTAGATGTTTACATCAAATAGATGCCAGCGCCTCTTATGTTGAGGTCGATGGCTGAGCAATCCATCTGTATAGGTGATGGCTAGATTATGATCTACGTTTTTAAGCTCATTTATGGTGTAGGTGTCTTTCTCTTTAAGCAGTTCCATGTTACGTTTTTTAGTGCAAGGATATAAGAGATTTAATTTGGCAACTGCCTGTGGAGAGGAACGGAAGGAAACGAGAAATTCTCTAATTATATCAATAGCTTTATGATCAAGCCAGAACTTATGATGTATCCTTCTGTATCTAATAAAAGAATTCTGTTATTCATGCCAAAATCACTTAGAACACAGCGTGCAAAAATTCGCAACAATTTTGAACGTTTTTGAAATTGGAATGCTGCTCCCATTTGAAATACCTCACAGATTTTGCAAGTTCTAAAAGCCTTAAAAAGTCATCAAATTCATCAAAGCAGCTTTAATTTTTATTCTTAACATGAACACTCCAATGCAGTTTCCGCAATATATTTAATAATTTTGGAAACTCCCTCTGCAACGAAAAATTTCACTGCAAAACTCAGATTTAACAAGCCGTGAGCAAGCAGTTACAACAATGAGAAAATGTCATAGTTATTATAATTTGCTAACATTTTCAGGCAAAATAGTTAACGAGATTAATTAATAACCTTAACAAGTATGTGTTGTCAAGTAAGTCCTTGGGTCTCACTGTACAAGTAAGTCCTTGGGTCTCACTGTAATTTAATTTAACGTGCACTGCGGGGGGAGGACAGTTGTATATATCCCGTTCTACTGGGCCGATTGACGAAATTCAAATTGCGTTTTTCATGTCGCTAAAGCGCGACTTAAGATATATATTAGATTTATATATAGCATTGATCTAACATGGTTATTTTGACACAAAACGGTCCTTTTTCTGAAATAACATACCAATTCTTTTTCCATATTCGATTCTACGACTCAAATAATGCCTAAATATTAAATGTTGTAAAATTTGAGGCAAAATTTACAGAGAAATTCAAAATTTTTTTTTTCGGTTTTCGCCAAGAATAAGTCACTTGGTTAACTTCTTAATATATTGCAATCTATTTTTTTGTCCCTTCTATTGTGCAGGAGCGGAAAAAAAATCACATCGCTCCTATCTTTTTGCATTGTGCATGAGCGGAAAAAAAGTCACATCGTTTATATTTTCCTTTAGCAAAGGGCGTATATCGCTTTCAACAAATATGCCAAATTCAAAATGCGGCAACATATAAATTCACATATATCTTCGAAAATTTTGAATAAAAAGCTAATTTTTTGCAGATGTACTTAGAAATACATCTACTTTAAGTTGGTGGTAAAACTTTTATAGCTCGTAATTCAGAATCTTTTTCCAAACATTTATAAAAATTATTTTAAAATACAAATTTTAAAATTTCATCATAAAAGGGGTGAATTTTATTTGGAGTGAACCTAAATTCCGAACTGTGAGAGAAGGAATTAAGTAAGAGCAATAAAAAAAGAGATGTTTATAAATACATACCAAATTGAATTAACATTTAAGGGGCTAAAAGCTTGAGAGCTAATTTTTTAAAAACTACTCGTACGCTTTTTACAAAACTGGCAGTTTGGCAGAATTTGAGCCGTAGGTTTGAAATATTGAAAAACTTGATCTGTCATTCCAGAAAAAGTCAGAGTTTGTGTTAAAATGCCTATATTAGAACAATGCTATATATAAATCTAATACTTATCATAAGGCACGCTTTCGACATATGAAAAATGCAATTTGAATTTCGTCAATCTGCCCAGTGGAACGGGAGATATAGAACTGTCCCAATTTTTTTTTTTTTTTTTCAGTGGACAT
>KK113560.1:184717-234134 GCA_000611955.2 Stegodyphus mimosarum | reverse complement strand
GAATACATGCTGAGTGTGCAAACCATTACACCACGAAGCCACGCAGAAAGCAGCGCTTGAAAACAAGTATGGGAATACAATAGTAAACATTCTGATCTATACACCACATGACTTCCTTCTACGGAATATTAAATTATACGCATTTCGCGTTTCAATTAAGCTTATAGAATTGAATCATATCTAGTTCGTCGATAGCGCATAAGCCACAATAGAATAAATGTACTCTTTAAAATTCAGTATATTTGTTTACCATAGCCACACTCTGGCGCTAGATTCACTTAACAGCCTTAAATCTCATTCATTTTATAACTCAGAATGCACAAAAATTGCGTATATCATCTGCAGAGTTATCTAATCATTGCCACATGTTCTATTCAAATACTATGATAAATCTAAAACGGTGTATAAAAGAAATTAAACAAAAAAAAAAGAAGCAGTTTTTCACAGACGATTCAGTAGTTCTCATTCAATTAATTCAGATTTCACTTCGTGACAAGGAAAAAATACATAAAAGCTCAAAATATCTATATTAAAAATTACGAAATAAATCTCAAACACTTATTTACTCGAATAAATTTCAGAATGTTTTAAGCATGATTTAATTCACAGTAATAAAAAAAGGGTTTATCTTTGTTGTTGCGAAGCTTAGTTTCTCTAGATTGGCAACAAATCCATTATTCTGCTAAGTTTCAAGTAAACAAATATGGTCGCTATGGCCAAAATTATTATATGACCACTATGCCCATATAATAATTAATTGTCTGGCATGTATATCCAAAGTAATTAGGCTTAGCCGCAGTTAAACAGCTTTAGAATTGTTGATAATTTTGCAGTTATAACATGCATGTTAAGTAAAGGCGTAAAAACCTTAACCGGAACATAAGAACAACATAATTCAATCATTTTAAAGCAAAAAATGCACGTATTACAAACATATAAGAATAAAGCTCACTGAGAGGAGTAACAGAAGTGGATATATACATACATATATTTATATACTTTTGGAACGGCCGATTGCAGCTAAAATAGGATCTGCACATCTACATGTTATAGTAATCCGATATACAAAATTGCAACGTTCTGAGGATATTCGCGTTTGAGTTATACGAGATACATACGTACGTACGCACAGACGACACAAAAAATCTCTTCAGAATCCAATTTAAATCAGTGTTATAAATTTTTGGGGGGAAGACAGTCCTTTATTCTGTCCTTACGTTCACATATCACGCAGAAACATTCGATAGCGGTCAAAACAGATATTTTCTTTCGAATATGATACCCAAACTTTTTCGAGACTACAATACTTCCTCTTCACTTCGTACAAGGAAGTAAAAATCTGTTCTCTTTTAATTTCACAGATCTTTTACAAAAGCATGATTCCGCGTTTTCTATCGATCCTTGCCTAATAAAATGGCTCCTTGTGTTATCTCGGAAAAACACCCAACATGAAATCTCACCTCCTTTACCAACAGCCAAAATGCAGCCATCATTAAAGCATGGGATACTGCGCAATTCACACGTATAGTAAATAATAAAAGCAACCTTACCTTGAGCATAGAATAAATCTAGGCTACAAAATATTTGTCAAAAGTTTTAGACAAAACTTTGAAATGTTAGTATGGATGCTTTCGTAAAAAATTCTTAGAATAACTTAATTACGTTTGCATTATGCGTAATGAAAGCAGAGTAAAAAGTTATGCCGTTGGAGAATATGCATATACATATATTCCCCCACCCATATATATATACATATATCTATCTATATATATATAGATAGATATATGTGTGTGTGTAAAATATTACAAAATACAATAGCTGCTTTAAGAAATAATTGGCGACTTCAAAAGTAAGTATTCTAGATTTTACGTTCTCTATCATAAATTCATCTATTCTCTAAAATTCGAAATCTTCCATGTTACATAACGCTGCTTGAAAAAAGTAACTAAAACTAAAATTAACCAATCACAGCTTAGTGTACTTTCCGCATCTACTGTAATAAATACCGCTCACAAGTAATTACGCCATTCTTCCTTTTCCTAGCTTTCTACCTTGCTAACTTCTTCGTGTTGCTTCGCTTCTCAGTCTAAAATTCCTTCCTCTTACTTTAGAAACCAGTGTATATAAGAAATTAGTGCTATTGCTTATGGTCTAGAAATATTTTATATACTAAGAAATGATGATCCGTGAAAGTAAAGATTGGGATTTCTTCAAATTCATTTGAGTCAGCATCAACTTAACGTCTTTCCACTGGACTATCGAAAGCTGCTAAACATCCATCTATCTGACTGCGCATCGAAAATACTACATTTAATAAAGTCGACAAGATGACAGTGTAGAAATTTCCCCAGCGGATTTCCAGCGACTGCGAAAATAAACATTAAAAAGTGTTTTAATACCAGATTCAAAAGTGCTTCAAGGTCATCGAAGGGAGCGTCTTCACTAAAGTGTGTAATGCCGATTTCTGCGTATCATGTGTTTCACGCGCGTATCATGTGTTTATAATGAAAAAAGTGTCATCGAGTGTTCAAATACTGGTGATTCTAAAAGTGTGTTTCAGCGGTAATTAGTGTAAATTCTTCAGAAAAAATGTGCATCATTCTGCAAATTCTGCAGAAATTTCAGTGCAAAGTGATTAGTGTGATTTAGCTCCGTGTTTTGGTCTAAATGTTTCAGTAAAGAGTATAGTGTTTCAGTGCTTTATTTTGCAAATCCTCAATGGTGTGTTCTACTATTAAATATGCAAACTATGTCCAAAACAAAAATTGCTACAGAAAAAATAAAAATTACAATAGCAAGTACAGGTAAATTTCAGTATGCTGTGTTTGATCTGATATTCCAGTAGATAATTTTTTTATTCTATGAACGAAACAACATCATATTACCGTTTACGTCTTATTAAATATATTACTGAGAATGATAAACACTTGGTGTTTTCAGAATGTTTAAGAGGAGAAGCTTTAGCACTTTTGTTTCCGAGAGTGTGCCGAATTAGACTGGAAAGCTTTAAAAGATAAATTTCTTACTCATTCTTCAAGTGCTGACGCTGTTACTTTTAATGACTTTGTTGCAGTTACTTACTCTAAATTTAATGACATTGATCAGTATTTCCGACAAAAGTTATAACTACCATCCACTTTAAAATTAGATGATAAAATTATCACATACGCGTTGAAACAGGGTCTTCCAGAACAACAAAGGTTGTTGCTCACCTTGCAAAATTTAACAGCTTTAAAGGATTGGATTGCAACAGCTAAGAAATTGTTTCGTACAACAGGTTCATTGGAAGACCTTAATCAAACACCACAATTTTCAACTGCAAGGCAAAGTGTGCATCCAAATTTTTACTAGCCTCTGTACCATGCTCCAAGGCCTTTTTCTGCTCAATATTATGTTCCTCAAAATCAGGTCTGGAAAAATGGTATATTTTAAATGACTTATTATTTTAAATGAATGTTATTGTTTATACATGAATATGGACATAGTTTACAATTGAATTTGAATCCTTATGGTGGAAATATCTACAGCTTTGACCAAAAAAAGGTCCATCGTTTTTCAGATATTCTTATAATCAATAAATTTTGCCGAATACCTATTTAAAAATATAAGGAATCGAATAGAAGTTAAGCTGAATGATTAGCTAGAGCTAGCGAGTAGATTTCATCTATGTATTTGCCGCAAATACGGCATTGCAAATATTTCAGAGTTTAATTATTTGAAGTCCGAGTTTATATTATTTTCATCAAAATTAAAAACGAATGTTAATAACGTTCCAGAAAATTTATAAGTTGCGCTAATTAATTTGTGGTGTGACATAAATCTTTTTTCCAAAAATTAAAAAATATAAATTTCATTCGTACTTGTCATAAAAATAGGTGGTCTCAGTTTCGACTTTTTACATTCATTAAGAGTAATCTCTTTGTTTGGGAATGCATTTAGATGTAAAGAGCTCTTTTCCAAAGTTGAAAATTAATGAGAAAGTAACCCGAACGGCCAATGACCATCTACAGTTCGTGACGAAGATAATTTCTAATTCTTTTTTTCCAGTAGAAGGGTATTATATAAACAAAATTTTATATTTACATGTAGAATTTATAATTATTTGTTTACAAGAATATTTATTTTAGTCTACGTATCGAAGAAAATGGAAAAAAAGAAAAAGAGACTAGGTTGTCATTGTTTACTCTCATGTTTTGTCCCACTTTCTCTGAAAACCTGGAAAACTTTCATAATTTGTTTTTTTAATTTAAATTAAGGTTAGTTATTTAATGACTAAGTAAGCACATTAGAAACATCTGAAATAAATGGAAGTCTGAAATATTAATATTTAGCTGTCAATATTTTTGAATTACAAATTGTGATCAAGAACATTGTCGTGCGGTTACCAAACTTTAGACTTCAGGTAGAAAATAAATATAAATTTGAATTTTTCCTTCTAAACCTCATATTACTGTTTATGTATTTTTGATAAATATTTGTCAAGCAAAATTAAAAATGTAGTTAAAATGTTTTTAATTTTTTTCATAAAATTTTTCATTTTGATAAAAGAGAATTCTGGATGGTCAATTGTTTTTCAGATTTTACATTCGGCCTCTCTGTAGTTTGAAATCGTTGTTTTAGTATTTTCGACTATTTTAGTTCTCTAGCTAAGAAATTTCTGACGGAATTTGTTCCTGAATTATTCC
Organism: Stegodyphus mimosarum; assembly: GCA_000611955.2. Classification (NCBI taxonomy): domain Eukaryota; kingdom Metazoa; phylum Arthropoda; class Arachnida; order Araneae; family Eresidae; genus Stegodyphus; species Stegodyphus mimosarum. The sequence continues at coordinate 229,449 of KK113560.1, read as the reverse complement.
AAACCATTATCAAGGAATTTTGGCACAGATTTATTCAAAATTAGTTTCAATTAAACGTAGCTGCTTGCATTAGAGTAAGCGTAGGAACGCTATATGTAATAAAATGTCATTTTTAAAGAGTGCATTTTCTATTGAAACATAATAGTAATCTAAATTAAATCCCAAATTATTATTTATTGAATGCTACAGGTTGATTCATAGTAACTATAACATAATTCAAAATATCACTTCCTCAGTGATGAGATGAGCAAAAGCGTGCTGTGTATCAATCTTTTATTCTTTTCAAAATTAAGTAAAGATTGTTAAATGCCATCTACATCTATAAATAAATGTACGAAATTAGGCTCAGTTGAACTCCCGTCTAGAAGATGTCTCACCTAAGTAAAATTTAGCCAGTAAGCGTGTATCGATTCATAAAAGACTGAGAGTTTAAAAATAGTTAACAGGCTTATATATCACCCCTAAACAGGATGACTTTTGTTAAACAGAATGAGTGTTCCTATATTTCATAACTAATGTTTTGGAATGTTTTGACTCTAAAAAAAAAAAAAAAAAAAACAGCAGAAAAATATGTATGAAATTTAGGTGAGCGAAAAGACTTTTACAGCTTGCAAAAGTGCGAGTGGGCAATCCTTTGCCATGGTATATGTTTGAGCAAAAGGAATTCCTTTTTTTAAGACGTAAAATGAAAAGTTTAAGAGAATATGATATCAAAAGAAATTTGTATCTAATTTAACCCTTGAAGTTAAAAGTTTAACTCCAACGGGAGCTGTATACTACTAAATTGTATAACTTAGTAGACCCACATTGTGTGCCCGAAATGTTTATATATGAATTCAATGTAAAATTGTAATAACAGGCAGATTAACAGTTTTTGAATACTATTTGTGAAATAAAGAATAATGTAACGAAATTCATTCTCATGTATTAAGTGTTATCATGCATGTGTGATTTAAAATTCAATCTGAAATCATAATTGTCCCCTTGCTATCTTCTATTAACTAATATAATAATTATTTAAGTATAATCCATTACATTAATATTATCGATAAATTTATTTGAAAAAGGGATATAAGACCTTTATCAAACAGACTAAATGAACACTATGGACAAGGAAAAATTCAGCAAAACGATACATGATTTTCCGGAACATTTCAAAGAATAAGTTTCTTCAGCCGTAATATATATATCGGTTTCTTTAAGCTACAGAGTATTTGGAAATGTTCTATTTCCTTTCTTATAACAAAGTTTAAATCAGAAGAAAGGCTTAGAAATAGATATATTGACTAAATTATGCTTTATGGAGCGAAGCATAACTGATGGTTTGGATGTTTAAATATCCGTAAACGATTCATCCAGTATTGTAATAAATGGAAGGGATTAGAAAGAAAGAATAAGCAATCAGAAGTTAACCAAATTTTAATTTATAGCATTTCTTGCTTCTTATTTTTATGGACGTATAATTAAAAAATTAACTAAATTATTAATTTAAAACTATTTTCAGCATACTTCAAAATATTAACTTATATCCTTTGATTAAAAGCTATCCATTGATAATGCAGGATGTTACAGAAATGTTTTCAAAACCGTTGTGTTATATGTACAGTGCGCAGTCATTCGCAGATATTATCTTCATTTCTTGCTATTATGATTCAAATCAGATTCCGTTTTAGAGTATTAACTTTGACACTGATGTATTACTTCTGCTGCTCGAATCTTCTTTCATCTTTTAGCAATGGCATTTAAAGAACTGTGCCAAGCATGATGACATGGACATTCAAATAAGCTATATAGTTTTAAAATTTGAAGACTAGATGACATTTCTTAAAATCTCGGACATTAAGGATAAAAAATACATCCCTCAACCTTTTTGTGGCCAGAAACATTAATGAATCTCGCATTTGTTAGTACCAGAAAAATTCAAATCACGAGTTGCAATGTGCAAAATCACAGAATTCATAAGCAAGTATTTTAAAATTATTTTTTTATGGAGCTGCTTATCTGCCAAGGAAACAGCACGATTTTCGGCATTTTATATGAGATTTTAGTTCCTTTAGTCTTTATGCAACATAAATAGCAGTCAGTCGCTTTTATTATAACCTACACTAAGTCATAATTCCTCTTGGAAGGAAAGCTAAGTACATGTCTGGTATTCCTGGAGAAATTCAATCCCTTTGAAATTGAATCCTGTATCTTAATTTGACATTTTTATGTAGCAAGAGTAGGATTACAAGGTAATTTAATGCAGTCTGGTAGTTGTATGTCTCGGTAGTAAAATAGTACCCAAAAGAATTTTAATGTAGAAGTCTGGAGAAGAAATTCCTAATTCATAATCACAGTCAGCCAAAGAAAACACACAAAATATTCTGAAATAAAATATTCGCTAAAAAACACAGATTTTTAAAACGTGTTAACATCTGGATATAGTCCTATATATACAGTACGATTTTCTTCATAAATTTTGCTTTCTAAATTTGATAAGCTGTAACCCTTATTTTTTGGCATGATTAGTCCCATTAAGGCATATAGTAATCTCTTTCTTATTTTAAATACCAGTATAACGCCGGCACAACGCCGAAGATAGCATTCTGACTTACTGTAAATAATAAGAGAAGAAATGCATAACTGTTTCTTTGGATTAATTAACATGTGTAATACACTGCATATAATTAAAAATCCAGGTACATATGCGAATTATCAATGTTTCTCATAATAATATTGAAAGAAGTTGTATTGTTTTTTACATCTAACAAGTAACAGAATGTTGTTTGAATGTTAGTAACCCCTTTCGAATCAGTTCGTTATCTAGACGTAAAACCTTCCCCACCTACTACTACGACCGAAATATCTCTTCCTCGGACAGTTATGTTTGCGGAGAAGAGGGTCTCCAAAACATTAACTCTTCTCATTTCACAAGCACAGTCCATTAACACAAGCACATCACAATGTTAGACCCACTTCAAAAGAATACGGTTCTAGAAGATATAATATAAATAAGCAATAGTTTCATGCAAAAATGAACAATATTGTAAAACACTTTTCGGAACAAGGGCAAAATATTTGTGAGTAATAACTGTTACAAAAACTCTTTATATCAGTACACAAATTCTTCTAAATAACAACTGTGTAAGATTCTAGCTAATTTAAAGTTATTTGGAAGGCTAGATATTAACTTGAACTGCGAGAAAACTATTCGCTAATGTTATGTAACATTGTTTCTTAATTTTGATTATTAGTAATTACTGTTTTTAAATTTGATTTTCAGTAATTGAGTTTCAGTAATTTGATTTTATTTGTTCAGTTTAAAGTGATTGTTGTATGTTAATTTTTTGAAGTTGTAATTGTTAATTTAAAAATTTAGTTTGATAATGTTAACCTTATTATCCTTTGAAGGTGAAGTTTGGGTTTAACTTTAAGTTTCTCTGTTTTGGTTTGACCTTTAAGGTTATTTAACTTTATCAGGACTAAGTGTTCTGTGCATGTTCTTTGGAAACATGGTGAAGTACTTACAAGGGTTCTTCTTCTCAAGTCCTGAACTGGAACAGGGAGCGGAAAATACGCTATGTTCTGGTGTAGATACTGTATTGGCGAATAACTGCACTTGACAGGGATTTGAAATCCTCTTTTATTAAATCACTATTATTTACACACTTCCCAACTCGGGAGAGATACAGAAAGTAAAAGACCACACTTGGGCCTAACTTAACAATCAAATAAATTTAATACTAAACCTAAAATAGAAATGTAATTAAACTTTGCTTCGCAGAGCAAATCGCGGAGTTTGGCCTCTAACTAACTGGTGCGTAGCAAGAAATACTAATACTAGCGCACTTCAATTTATTTCAATATGCAATCGCGTAGTAAGCACTATGGCTTATAATTTTAACTGCTAGCTGGTCAGACGAACGTCGAGCAGACTGACCGTGATCTGAGACTAAAGCTCTCTCACACTCAGAGGTTTCTACCTCTGGTTTAAATAGTACTTGGCTGTACTTCAAATTAGCATAAGCTGAAAACGCGCGCTTCTTCTGACGGGAAGTTGAAACAGAGAAGAGATACAAAGATTTAAATTAAAATAAAACTTGGTTAGTTTAACTAAAACCTTACAACTTTTAAATTTTAAAGTTTTCTGTTTGTTACACTAGTTTGGTGTGTAAATTTAATTAGTTTTTTGTGTTGTTGTTTTTACTCCTCTTTCTGTTAGTTATGAATCCATATTTTCTGAGTCAGGTGGTAATTTCGACTGATGTAATGAAGAAATTTAATTAATGGAAAGGAATACTTTTCGGAATTACTGTGTAACGACAGTATTTTGACAGTCGTAATGAAAACATAGGTATTGGAACGATTTGAAACTTCAAGTTCTAGAATTAAAATTCAGTACATATAATTTGATTAATTGTGATGAACGAATTATGTAATAGAATTAATTTTAGTACTAATTGTTTACACTATTTTTTCAAGAATCTGATGTAACGGAAAACCTTCCTATTCTCAAAATTCGTTAAAGGCTATTTTCTTATCTCTGGTACGCAGCGTCGCTTGACTTAAAAGTGGCATTGTCGTAGTAAAACGTTTGGCCAAAGAATATGTACTGTTAAGAAGGAAAACTTCGCAAAAGCAGAAGTGGCTCCCTTCCAACGAAAAGGGAAACAACTGCGCATGCGTGAAATGTCTGTCGCCAAAAAGCGCCAAAGCTCGAAGCTGAATGTCGAAGTTGGTTTGGACAGGTTCAAACGTTACGTTTAGCAAGAGTTTAAACAAAGAATAGGTTCTTTGGTTTCAAGTAGTGATATGGACAATGGAAGTTCAACAGCCAGTGAAAGTGAAACTTCACTGGTGGACTAATATTTCATCATTTCCGAGTTTAAATTATAGCGACAAGTCAAAGAACGATTCATCTTAACCCGTGTTCCTCAATTTCCCATACACGTCACGGAGGGGAAAATGTCGGCTTGGTACCAAAGAACTGGCACATCACAGAAGGGAAATTCTCGCTAACAGATTTCGTCGTCAAATCCCTTGGCGAATGTTCCCTTTTCTTTGTAGCGGCGTTGCAGACAAAGTCGTTTACATTACGTCTATGGAGCCTTTCCTTCTTTACATAGAGGTTCTTTGGTTTGGCCATATGCGCGTATTTGCATATTCTACACTTTTCTTTTGCTAGGTTCTTTTGCTGTAAATTTATCACTGGGTGCGCTTGCGAGGGTAGGAAGTTTTGGCCGTTCAAAGTATTAGGCTGTTAGTTTTGCACCCTTGTCAAGGCTAACTGGTGTTATTTTGTTTACGTTGCTATTTGGTGGAGGGGTGTTTGACATCTCGGAGTAGTCTTGAGGTCTTGCATTGAAAATTGTGCGGAGACAAATTCAAGTTCGAGCTCAGAGGGTTGCTGGAATTGGGCGAATGTTTCTTCCCCTTTCTTCGTCAAGTTCAAGGTTCCCTCCAAATAGAGAAAAACGTTTGCGCGGGGTTTTCGAGCAGCGGTAGCTGGAACTGAAACGGTGAAGGAGGGTAGCACTTTCTTTCACAGCGACAAATCACATGTATATTTTTGAATCTCTGACGACGACTGGCTATCTCTTGGCACCATTGGACCCATCCGACGAACCAAGGAAAAAAGACGGACCAGGGCTGACTGTCGTGCAACCTGAAATTTAACAAATCTAATCTTCATATTTTTTCTTCGCTCTTTCTAGTTCAAGGCTCTGTACATATTACAGGTTTTGTAACATATTACAAGCTCTGTATTTAGGAATGACTTCCTCTCAGTCATTTCTCTGTCTCTGCGAAGTACGCAACTTACAACTTACAACTTTTCTTACAGTTTGAAATGTTTAAGTTCTTAAATTTGTTGTAGAGGAAATTATGAATGATTCTAATTATTTACTCCCGAAGTAAACCAGTTCCTACTAACATATTTGATTTTCTTTTCAGTATGTTAAAGAATTTGAGATTGCTAACCTCAACTAGAAATTGCTATTTAATGTGTCCCAGTGTCCACCGGTCTCTAATACCTTACTCTAAAACTGATTTCTTTATCTTATTTTACATTTGTAAGAGAGTATAAAAGTGTTTATTAGAGAGAACTGCTTGGTGTGGGCGCACCGATGGTAATCGTAATAGAAATGAAGGTATGTTTGATATTTTGTTATAGTTAACATTTTAAACGATTTTGCCACTTCGAAGATGAACACTTCAATGTAACTTTATATAACAAACCTAATGCTTTATTCTCTAAATAAATATTTGAGATTTATCTTACTTTATTTGTTCGTTTTATTTACTAGAATACACTGGACTAAATTAATATAAAGTGGGTTTTTATTGTAAATTTTATCATAACGCATTGCATGTACGTGTTATGTATTTGTATTAGATTTCTCTTTATTAAGTTATGACTATATTGTCGCACCATTCACACAAGATTGTGTATTTAAATACAACTCATACAGAATATTTTGGTATCATCAATATAGTAACCTTAAGTGGCATATAAGCAGAAAAGATTTGTTTACATGTAAGTCTTAACACTAAGTTCAACTTTATCAGCAATAAGACGTACGGACGTTAAAAAGACCTTTTTATTCGACTCAAAGAATAGGTATAGATGGCACTCCTGGTGCGTACAGTGCCTTCCCAATAATTTTGGCGGAAACGCAAAATAGAAAACGTAAAATCAAAGCTGATCCTAGGTTGAAAAATTTAGCCGAAGCTGCACAGAGATATTTAAACGCGTAGTTGGTTCTTGGCTATTACCACCGATGTAAATTGACCGACAAATAATACGTACGACAGTAAAATAGCAAGTACAGAAACAACGGGAGCGAAAGGCAGAGAACACTCTGAACACGTTCACAAAACTTTCTGTCTGAAGTAGCTGAGACACCGGCTGAAATTAGCTTCTTACCCTATTTTGCGTAATGCGCGAAACTAAAATCTCATTCTGGTAAGAAAGCGTGTGTTGAAAACGAGAGTTTATAGGAAAGGTTGCTTCCTGTAAACGAAATGTTTAAAATTTTTGTATGAAAATGTTTTGGAAAGTTTGCACGGGACTTCTGCAAGATGCTTCACTGGATCAATAGCTTCCCGAGGCAGTAACTGCATTACCATAAAGTAATTCTGCTATCCAGTATGCTTGTTTCTGTCCTTTCTATAGTATGAATTGCTTCAGTTTTTCTTCTTACGATGAACTTGTTGCGTATTACTTCTAAAGTTTTCAAATACAGGCCTTACTGCATAGTCTTTTAGGTTTTATTTCTTTAATAATACATTTATTTATTTAATTTCAGGTATATTAAATTTATAATATATCTATTTGATATTATATACGTTAGCAGCATTTTATAATAAAAGATGATTTTAATGCTCTACTATTTTTTACTTTAGATGCTTTCATAAATTTCTCACGCGAATTATGAAAATACTTTGCATGAAGTATAAGAATAAAAGATAAGTAAAATTTTACATGGGTTTTTGTGTTGTTTAGTTTTTAATAATCAAGCTACTTGTAATACTATAACTGATGAATAATATTTATAAACATTCCGCACTGATCATAAAAAAAGTTTCAACTGATATGTATTTAACTGTAGAATAACAGATTTTTTAATACATTGTGTCTTCATTAGTAATGTAGTTTTCTACGTATAAGAGGTAATTTTCTAAAGGTCGAAAACGAATTAGTTAAATGCACAAGTTAAATTATGCACCTGTTAGATACACTTCCAGTATGGCATTATAAACTCCAATTTTATTCCTAAACGTGGTATAAAACGCTTTAATCTTTTCATTTAGCATTAGACTATATAACTTATATAATTAAGATAACATGTCTGATATATCAGTACAGTGAAAAATAAGTTGATCATGTTAAAATATATTTTAAGTCCGAAAATTCTGCTATTGAATTTATATAAAACGTCGTTTGAAACCTAATATGCTTAAAATATGCTGAATCCCATTTATCCAATGCTTGGTTTAAATTTCCGAAAACATTCACTTTAATACAATATCCATTTATTCTGTAATTTTTCTGCATTGGAAAACAATTATATTGATTAAAACAGCCAGCTTAAAAATTGAAATCATATCTCAGAATAATGTAATCATACTTACAAACAAAACTAGGTCAGCCTTATAATCATGAGTTTGCTTTATTACGTAAGTTCATTGACTTAGTCTAAAGGGTTTAAGAAATTAGCAGATAGACGTAAAAGGTACTAGCAGACAATTCATACTTAAAAGTTTGAACCTGGGAACAGAAATAAACTTTCAAGTGAAGAGAAGTAAAAGATTATAGTCTGTACCATCTTTGCTGATTACTTTGAAGTTAAAAGTAATTCTTCTTCAGTTCGTGTATATTGCTCCAGGTCTTCCTGAATATTTCCAACAAGTAATAAGTGCGAAGATAGAGACGAAGTACGTTCGAAGCCCTGAAAGAAACTAGAAACATCACTAGCAGTTTTATACACTTTGAAACAAAAAAGAATATGCCGAAAGAAAACAAAATCCCAAGGAAATAAGTATGAATGAGAAATATCGCCTTGAGTTAAATTTCTAGAAACATTTCGTTGACTTTTTGTATTTATTTCAAATTTGAAGGAAGTAATTTTTTAGAAAATTTGCATTCTTATTTTATTTATTGCTACTGAAAACTGAAAAAAAAATTCACGTATCTATGAAATATTTTCTATACATTTTATTCTTTAAAAAAACAGCGCATATTTGACACGCATATTCGAAGAACATATAAGCTCAGTTTAAAGAAATTTTTTGATAGACTTTTAGAAGTTTTAAGTATGAAAATCGTTTCCAAATACTAACTTTATGTTGGTGTTTAAGTTCAATAGTTTTTTATGCTGATAAAGAGTTACTTGGACAAAGCTTGAATTTACACTTATCATTACAAAATTAAAATGCTTCTTGTTAAGTACAAATCTTCCTATGTATGTAAATTCAGAATTCTTTTATCCATCTTTTATGCAGCGAGTTCAGATAACCCATGGTATCATGTCTAGTAAATACATATTGCTTCAGACACGGCCAAAACGTTTGTCTGATAAAAGAAACTTGTTTTCATTAAATTCAACCAAATATTGGTAGATGAATTACTTTATTTATTTATTTATTCCTTAATAATTATCTTTCTATGGTTAAATATAGTACCTCCATGTCCAGTACTTGATACATCAAAAGAAAAACGAAAAGTTGCACAGAGGTGCATCTATGTTAACTGTGAAACAATTTAAATGCAACAAAATAACCATATCCAGAATTTGGAAACGTGCCCCCGAAAATAATTGTGAAGGTGTTCTTTGAATAAACAGAACTGTGGACGTAAATGCAAAGAATATGAAGAAAAGCTTTTAAAACTTAAATATATTCCTCTTAGCCGAAGTGACAACATAGAAGCAGTAAACATATACTTATTAGACAATATTTCTCCCGAAATACTGGATAATATGTTTCTGCCACTTCAACAAGTTATGCTAGAAGCAAATGTGGTGGCTCCAACAATTTTGAGCTCACTGATGGAAGGGAAAGCTTCGCAGCAAAGGGACCCTACCTACAAGTTTAAATTGCAGTAACGAAATTATTAAAAACTCAGAAACAACCTGAACATTAAAAATAAAAATTAGGAGTACTATTTTTAATTTATTTTTTAATTTATTCTAGTTGTTTTGCTAATAAATGTTACGTACTATGCTTAATATATTTTACTACTATTATTATGGATCAAATTAAATTCATCAGCTACTACTACTATTATTAAATAGTGAGTGATATACTATTTTTATCGAACAGCACGTGAAGAGAGTAATAACGTAAAAACTTCGATTACTTATCATTATAAAATGCTACCAATAACGAGACTCTGTTTCCGCTATTTTATTTGGTAACATATTATAAAAGCAACTCAATAGCAGCAAGAAAATGAATTATTTTTATGCTATTTAATTTCATAATATCCGTGATAAATTATGTAAATATAGTTAATTTAAGTGAAAATAATTCGTGTAATTTACTAAGCCTCTGGAAAGTCAATGATGAAACTAAAATCAGTTTATATCAATATTTTCGATTATTTATGCCAGAGTTTATATCATTTATTAATCAATATTGTCATTTATTTATAGCAATGTTTATATCAATGTTTTCGCTTTCTTCAATTATTTTCGATTCTGTCTTTGTCTCTCACAGAGTATTTGTATATGGTGGAAAAGTGCCAAATTCTTTTATTTATACTTTTAGTTTTTGTGTATGCTGCGGTTGCATGCGCTGCAGTGGTCAGCCTTCTTATAGCTGGCCAAAACGTAATTACAGGATGTGATAACAAGAATATGTGCACAAGGAAATTTCTGCAAAATATGTATATTACGCAGAGAGTGACATTTTGCTGATCATAAGTGATTGGTAAAAATACAGTTATTCACGTATACCATGTTACGTATTCCCCTGAACTAGCTTTTTGATACTTTTGACTACTTCAAAATTGCAAATCTAATTGAAAGAAAGCGTATTTTATAATGTAGCTAATATCTAGAAGACAGTGAGATATTTTCCGTAGTATGGAAAAGAAGTTCCATTCCTGCAGCTCCGTTTAAATCTATAAATTTCACATACACGAGCAACTTGAAGGCGAGCGTATCCACTTAAGCGCATATTTACACATATTTTAAATCCTTAAATTAGGAACTGAATCTTCACATCCTCTGGATAATTTCCCATTGTATATATGTGTAATTTTCACTCAATTTGTAGCAAACCGTAATTTAAATAAATGTTACATTTGCTGTGACTATCGCCTTCGTGCATAGGACAGCAAATTATTTAAGTATGTTTGAAAACGTTTCGTTTTCTGTGGCAGACTGATAAATTATATGCTGCTATGCTATATTTTTCTCTTTGCAGATGACAAATTAGTACATTCAAGAGATTTTTGACGCATTAAATTGTAGAATAGTTCAATAATGTAAGCTTAAAATCGGAATCACTAGCCTTCTCTGCAAGAGTATAAGATACATCACAGAAAACAACAAACAGTTTAAATTTCTCACACACGTTTAAAAGGTATCTCGCGTCAATAAAAAACATAAATATAAGGTTTTTAATAAAAATATATAATAATAAAAATAAAATATAAGGTTTTTAATAAAAATATATAAACTGCTGTAATCCTGTAACAAACGGAAAAAGATGAGAAATCAAGCAGAAAGGCCAAAATTTATCATGTTTTAAAAACAAAAATACTTGGTATGGAAATGTAGCATTATGTTAATCAAAAAAATACCTTTAAAACGTAAAAAAGAGTTTTGGTAAAGAGCTTGGAAATTAAAAGTTTGCGTTAAATTACTTATTTAAGGGGACTCGGTACCCTAAGTATGGCGAAAAACGATGAAAATTGCGATTTTCTAATTTTTTGCTAAAAATGTTTTTCAATATCATTACTACGCTGAGGAGAAATTTTGAAGCGATCTGACAATAATAAATGGTATAAAAAGTACTTTAATCATTTTGGCAGCTCTTTAAATGCCACGCCCACCTCAGTGTTTACTTTCTTTTAATTCTTATTTTCTATCTTTATTTCTTAATTATAAGCGCAGAAGAAGGGGTACGCGATTAACTGTGACTGTAACTATCGGCAAACTTTGTTTACATGTGGCGTGCAGTTTGAATAAATATTTCCTTTCATTTTTCGCTACTGAAATTGCAATTTGTTTTGACTTGTGGATTTTTTTTCTCTTACTCAGCTCAGAATATATATTTGTTTATATTAATCGGCTAAATTTTGATATGCCTCGACAGAAACGTAAGAATTTGCGAGCGATAGAAATGAGTAGAAAACGGTGGCGTAAAAACAGTGATGAAGTTGCTGACTGCAGCGGTTCGGAAAATTATATTGCAGGCAATATTAGGCTACAGAAATTATCTGTTGTAGAAAAGAATGAAGCATCTGATGCCGAACATTTTGTTATTGTGGATTTTCGGCAAATTAATGAGCTATTCAGTTTTGTAAAGTGTACTGATTGTGAAAAACAAACATTAAAGCTTGAACTTGGATGTAAATTAGGATTTTCTTATGATTTGAATTTGATTTGTGTATCATGTCAGGAAAAAAAATGTACCGTAAACTCTTGCAGGAAGACAGCTAATGCTGGGTATGACGTAAATGTGCGTGTAACGCAAGCCTTCTCTCATATAGGAAAAGGCTATTCAGCCATCGAAAAAGTTTGTATGGTGATGAATATCCTACCTTTTTCATCGCGGACATACGCCAAATATGTAAGACGTTTAAATTATGCGTATTCCATCGCATCACAAAATATATTTGCGGATGTTCATAAGGAGGTTAAAACTGCGTATTTAAACATCTCGCCAAACTCAACAGAAATTGTCGATATAGGTGTTTCCTTTGATGGAACGTGGCTAACGCGTGGACATTCGTCACTCATAGGAGTAGGATGTGTAATTGATATCCTCACAGGTTACGTGATCGATTTTGAAGTAATGAGCAAAATGTGCCGTAAGTGTTCATTAGCAAAGAAGAAATTTGGGGAATCCAGTGTGGAATTTAAAATATGGTATGATGACCATAAAAGTGAGTGTGATTTAAATCACACGGGATCTTCTGGTTCAATGGAAATGGAGGCTGCGTTGGTTCTCTGGAAACGATCTGTATCGTTAGGATTTCGATACGTAACTCTGCTATCTGATGGTGACTGTAAAACTTTTAATTACTTATGTGACAAAAAGGTTTATGGTTCTGATGTTGAAATAAGAAAGGAAGAATGCATAAACCATGTCAGTAAAAGATTAGGAACAGGATTGAGAACTGTTGTAAAAGACTGGCGAGCGCAAGGCGTTACGTTAGGAGGAAAATCTCATGGTAGCCTGAAAGAAGCAACGATTAAAAAGCTGACTAGATATTACCAAAATGCTATTCTGCGACATAAGGGGGATGTGAACGCTATGAAAACTGCAATATATGCGACGCTGTATCATAGCATTTCTACAGATAAGAAACCTCAACACTCGAAATGTCCCACAGGGGCAGATTCTTGGTGCTTTTACCAGTCAGCAATAGCTAAAGGTGAAATTCCAGGCAAGCATAAGTTGAAAATTGGAACACCAATAAATGAGACATATCTTCCAAAAATTCTTCCAATTTATCAGAGGCTTGCTTCAAATGAACTACTAGAAAGATGTGTAGGTTGCAGAACGCAAAATGCTAACGAAAGTTTACATAGTATGATTTGGGCCAAGTGTCCAAAAGAAATATTTGTGCATAAAATACGTGTGAAACGTTCTGTAACAGAAGCAGTTTGTGAATTCAACAAAGGAACAGTACGCACTATGAAAGAAGTACAAAATGTTTTAGGAGTGTTTATGGGATATGCAACAAAAAAACTTGCGACTATTTTAGATAGTCGCAAATTTTCCTTTCGAAAAAGACGAAAAAATAACAGTAGCCAGCTTGCTCGTAAATTAGTTAAAATGGCAATATATAGACGAGACAAAGTGGCCAAAAAAAGGGAAGGAATCACATATGGTGCTGGACAGTTTTAAGCAAAATGATTCTGTGATTACTAAAATTTAAAATAATTTAAATGCTTTATTAAAATTGCTCCGTTTATTAAAAAAGTTGAGTTAAACAAGCATTTAATATTATTATTATTATAGTTTGGAAATGTATTATTAGTAATATTACAAATGATTAACATATTAAAATTGCTTTGAGTATGTGATAATGAATGAAAACTGTTAAAGGAAAGCAGTATTTATATTTTATGATTTTTCATGCGGTATTTCTGGTCAGGTAAGGTTTTAAATAAAAGCTTATAATTATTGTTTATATTACACAATGGAATTGAAATAAGTTTAATTTTAGACATATATGTACTGACATCAAGTATAAAAAATATTAAAAAAATTCGAAAGGTTTTTATAACCATTTTAAGACTTTACATTCTTTAAACTGCGTTTTCTCAGTTTCCACTTTTTCAATAAATCCTTTTACTTAAATTCCTAAAACTTTGACAAATATGCACCAAACTGAATGATATTTTTACTGAATGGTTATTATATATAACTTAATAGAATCAAGGATGGATTTTGTAATATTTTGGAAAAAAAAAATACTACGACTAAAAATGTAATGGAAATCATGTTTTTTTTCAGTTTTTTACGTATGTAGATGCATTTTATTTTTTTTCTTTAAAACTAATTCATTAATTGCAAAATCGATCCTTAAAGTTATAAAGGACATTCTAATAAATGTTTTAAAAATTTTGGGAGCAAAAAAATTGAAAACTGAAGAAGAAGAAAGATTTTTAAATTAATAAATTTTTTAAAAATTAATTGAAATTTTAAAAAAATTACCATCAAATATATTTTTTTCTTTTTTAAAATCAATATGTTTAATAACAACATTTAAGAATATTCATAAAAATTAAATGAAAGTTCTTAATTAAAAAAAATCATTCAAAAGGTACCGAGTCCCCTTAAACAACAAATATGGTGCCAGAAATAAAAATAATATTACAGCTTACCGTAGAAAAAATTTCGAAATATTTAACTTTGTTTTCAAAATTTTCATTTATGTAACATCAGGTTTTAATTATTCAAGGCAAAAAGGCAAAATATAAATGTCAACTTGAATATAAAAAACCTTATAAGGCTAAAATTACATCGTTAAATTTAAATAAAAATTAAAAGAATATCACAATCACTATTCATTTGAACTGCAACGAAATATAATACTTATCAATTCATACTCAGAAAGAAACTATTGCATTTTTGGGTTTAATTTCATTTTTATTTGTTTTATTTGCACTTTTTTGTTAGCTCTTTCATTTAGTTGTATCCAGGTTTTATTTAATTTTTGTATTTTTCTTTTGCTTTTTAAGTGCTCAGAGCTGCGCTAGTCAAGAAAAAGAAATTCTAAAACTCATGCTCGAGATTTCCTATACTTTGTAAACGACATCATTTTGTTTTCCAAATCTCTAGCATTCATAAACATTCTGCATTCTGTTGTAAGGCTTATGACTTTCCTGCTTAATGGAATAGTTTTGCCCACTGAAACAACCATTAGCATTTTTTGAAACTTTAATTTAAACAAACTCGAAACTGCTCAAGAATAATGGTGCATTAATATAGCATTTTCAGCGAAACAAAAGACACAGCATAAACGATAACAGGCTTAAACGTTTGCTTTAAACATGCGAATGTATATTTTTTGCCGTATTTCAAAGAAACCAATTTTCCGGGGACATTCTGGAATTGAAAGAAAATAATATAATTTAATCGCAGGCATAAAAAAGTAACTACCATAGGGTTTGCAACTGGTAGAACCTTGATACATTTCGAAACAGCAGTGTAAATAAATTAAAGTATTTGCTTAAATTTAAAATCTGGCAGCGCGTGGTTAAAGACTTGGTTATCATGTATATCTACAATATAACGGTGACACAAAATGTTATATACTTTTGTAAGAGTACAGTTTGTTTCGTAAATTTAAAATATATCTCGCGAAAATGGTTTTACATACTGTATACACATACAAACACATACACCGTATCCAGTAAAAGTAATTAGCCGGCTTTTATTTTCGCATCCATTGGTCGTAGACATATACTTCTAATTACATAATATACTTCTAATTACATAATATACTTCTAATTACATAAATGTGTTAAATAGCTCATAATTTGATATTTTTAAATTTTAAAAAATCAGTTTTGTAAAACTTACGAAATCAAACGAAATCATGTTATTTATAAATATATATAGGTATACGCGTGTAAAATAAAAAAGCATGAACCCTCTCTATAATAAAACAGCAATAAGCTTCTAAACTGCGCGATTAAAACACTAACCTGCATTATGCCCTTTGCATTGCGTAGAGCTCTTGATCAATCACAGTTCAAAACTTAAACTAAGAATTCCAGTCTTATATATAGGCCTTGCTAAAATGCTCGCTTACGTTTTCTACTCGCTTTTGAGTGGCTCATTTCCCGATGCTTCGCTAATTGTTTAAAAACGCGATAAGTCCATATAGAATTGTGATGAGCTTAAGGCATCCATAGTGAAGTAAAAGGAGAAAATGTGTCATAAGAAATCATTAATCAAGGGCTAATGTTATATGTCTTGTTAGCTGCAAAGTATTCAACGTCTGAAATTGGAAACTTGTAACAAAACATAGCTGTAGATTCAACATATAATTATTGTTGGGCAAAATTATGTTTGAGATGCATATTCTGTTTCACATATAATGATAGATACAATTTGCACCGCACATTTTTGAAAGTTCTTAAGACAATATACGATACAAAGACAGGTAGACGATGACATGCTAACACGAAGCAGGTAAACAAAGAAAGGTACAATGCACAGTATTCTTCCTTTTTATAAGGGACGCTGGAGAGAGTTTAAAAGTTTCGGTTCTAGATCGAAATCTTATTCAGTTCTTGGTTAAAATGCATCTGCATTGCAGCGTTACGTACGATCGTATTATTGAGATTAATTTTGAAATCATACTGTTTATGTTGGTATATTGTAAGTAGTTACCCAAATTAAATAAAGGATAAATAGGGGTATTGCCAGTTAACATAAAATTTCGCTTTCAAGTATTATGACTTACATTTACAAAACAAATTACTTCCGACTTCACAAATGTATTTTTTACTATGTTAATACATACATAGTTTATTATTTTCATCATTTAATATAATATAATAATTCTATATATACACTCACGTTTGTGAAAATTGCAACACCAAGAAGGAATCGTCATAATTGAATGCAATTTAATACACAGTTGAGTGGTAGTGGTACAAATAAATGATTAAATGTTCAAAGCAAACAAACAAGAACAAGAGATCAGAATCAGTATTTTGTGTGGCCACCACGCGCCGCAATAAGTGCTGCTACACGACGTGGCATGGAGTCAAACAAAGTTTGAATGTCTGACTGAGGAAGAGCATTCCATATCGTTTGTACGCGTACCCAAAGTTCGTCTGCAGACGCAACAGGACGAGGATCACGAGCAAGACGCCGACCAATGACATCCCACACATGTTCAATTGGCGACATATCCGGGGAACACGCAGGCCAAGGAAGAAGCTGTACCTGCTGCGCTGCAAAGAAGGATTTAACAATCCGAGCAGTATGAGGGCGGGCATTGTCCTGTTGAAATACAGCGCCTGGCAAGCTTTGAAGGAAGGGAACAGCTTCGGGCTGTAGAACTTCACGGATATACCGGTTGCTGTTCAGATTGCCCACAATTCGTAGCAATTGAGATCGTCTATGATATGCTATGGCGCCCCAGACCATAACTCCGGGTGTTCGTCCACTGTGGCGTTCGATAATGCACTCCGGAAGGTGGCGTTCACCGGCATAGCGTCTGACACGAATGCGGCCATCATGGTACCACAAATTAAAGCGGGATTCGTCAGAAAACACGACATGCTGCCAATCAGCACGCCAGTCTCTATGCTGATTGGCCCATTGTAGCCGCAGGCGGCGATGGTCGTGCGTTAGGGGGATCCTGTATAAAGGAGTCCGTGCGCGCAGTCCACACTGCAGCAGACGTCTACGAATTGATGAAGCACACAATGAAACACCTGTAGCTATTGACCACAGTGCTGCCAATTGTCTAGAGGAAGCTGTACGGTCCGTCCGCGCCATGCGGACCAGGTGTCTATCATCGCGAGCTGACGTCACATTTCGGGGTCCACTCCCGGATTTCCGAGTTGTCCGACACTCGTCCGTCCACTGCTTCCAAACGCGCATCACTGTGCTGCTGTTACGCTGCACACGAGAGGCTACTGCACGATACGACAATCCAGCTTCACGAAGGCCGATGATTCTCCCTCGTTCAAACTCTGTAAGTTGTTCAAATCTCGCTCTCTTTCGTCGACGAGGCATAAGTACAGATTGAGTTAACGTTTACCACTAGCAGATAACCACCGATAACCATACACGCCTCGCTACAGCCGTCTATTTATTCGGATCCATCGGCCGTTCAGAGGGCGCTGCTCAGCATACGCATGCGCTACGGATTTGCAATTCTAATCATTTGCATATCATGCGCTACTTTGCATTTCCTGAAAATTTCAGCTCACTCGCGTAAGTCCTTCATGGTGTTGCAATTTTCACAAACGTGAGTGTATATGTATGTAAATGGAACTAAACATCAAAAAACAAATAATAGTTTTACAGAAGTATTAACTATCCAATCAAAATGCATTGTAAACCAAAACTAACTCATTCTAAATTAAGATTTCACCCTGAACGTAAGGCACCTGTTCACTACTCTTCGGCCGAGCTGGATTGTGTCTGCTGCTTTCTTCTTTCTGCAAAGTTATGGAAAATGTAAACCTCTTGAAATAGGCACAAATAATGTGCCAAGTTGTTTGTGGCAGCAATATTGCTACGGATTTCGTATTTATTTAGCTATTTATTTCGAACTGTAATTAAAATTGCTTTACTTTCCCATGCAACGCAGACGATTTTGGAAGTGAAAGCTACATCGGGAAAGTAAAAATTAAAAAGCGTGCTATTAATATTTAATAAACGAATATCTTGTAATTGCTGTTGCCATCCACAAAAATTGAGAAAAATCGAGGTGTTACCAGAATGTTTTAGTAAATAATTAAAAACCTTATGAAAGCCGAATTGAAACACCTCATCTTAGTTGTAGTTGTAGCTGTTTTAAGCGAACTGTTTGTTTAGTTAATGCTGTTATTGATTGTAGCGATTTCGCTGTGAGATAGAATTAGTTTATCTGTTTTTGAATTGAGTTTTGCTTAACGTTTGAGATATTGTGATATTGTACGAATATCTCTGAAGAAATATTTCAAAAAAATAATTTTTTTAAACTTTTTAACGACTTGTGCATTTAATCCATAACGAACCCGTATGCACGCAACAATATGTTTACTGAAAATAAAATGAAGACGTAATCTGCCTCGACTGCCAATTTTCATATTCAGTCTGGATCGGCATCACAGCATTCTACGACAACAAATTTCCTGCCGGTCATTGCTACTCAATTTGTTTTTATTATTTCATATATATAAAAGATTGAATTAATAAGCTGAAATTCATTGTAATCTAAATAAATTTTCTAATACTTGCGCAATAGCAGCCAAGTAATATAGCAATAATTTATTAACTGAGTCATAAAGAGTGTATTGTCTCCTAATATAAAGTTAGTAGAAGTAACTGAATGAAGTAATCTAGAAACATTGAAAATTGAATCCCGAAAAATGTTACAAAAAAGAAAGAAACTTGAATTTGAATCTTGAAAAATGGAAACTTTTGGAATTGATAATTAATTAATCAATCTTGAAAAATATTCAATAAGTAGATAACAAACCACAGTATTCTTCCTTTTTTAAAAAGTTATTGAATATTTTTTATTGTTTTTATGGTAATCAGGACACAGTGTCATGTCTGAAATTTAAGATCGAGGATAATTTCTTACACAGTCTTACAACATCTCGTTAGTTTGTGCCTGCAAACAACACGAGACACTATACCTTCATAAAATTTTCCATATTAACATTCTTTAATTTTAATATCAATCTCTGCATTTATATCTCATAAATGTTATTCTAAACAATAATATTCTAAATGCATATGTCGATATTTTTAAGCGTAGAGAAAAAAAGAAACTTTTGCATGCTACTTTCATTGGTCCCATTACCTTTTGCTCGTAAATACTAAAACTGAGCGCGGTATTATTTCTTGGAAAAGGGTTTGAAGTTTAAGATATGTCTCATTAATTCAAATCCGAATCCTTCTAACAAACTGTACCGCAAATTAAGGCTGAAATTTTAAATTACGAGCCAGGAATCAAATCAAAGAGAAAGAACAATGAATTGTTGTTAATATCTTGTTAATATCTTCAATTTTTGAGTTTGATTCTACTGCTTCAGTTACCGCCCAAGCAAAGGCGTAGTATGTTAGCGCCGATCACGCATTGTAAATAATTTAAACAGTGTAATAAAGGGTAGTTTTAACCTTTCTTCTGCGCAGTCACTATTCTCCAGATTTCACACAAAAGATAGACAGTAGGTCTCTACAAAATATTTAAGGGTGCATTGTTATATGACGAATTGCTAGCATTATATAAAAGTCTACAGAATCAGAATAGTATTTATGTGAAAAGGTTTTGAAACCACTAATAACTTTCGCTTCACAATTTGTATGGTTCTCAGTAAGCTAAAATACTGTAATAACATTTAATACTTATTTCCGTATTCGCTTATTTATCATACTATGATTTTATTATCATTTTCCTCGTAAATTATATGTTAATTTTTCTGGTAAGGAACGCGTAAAGAAATTATATCTCACAAAAAGATGAAATATTGTTTCTAGCAAAGTGACCGTTAAGAGCCTGATTGAATTCTAGACTAAATAAATATGTATCTTTAAACAGTTCTCTTAAAAATGATTTAATATGGCAGAAAATTGATTACTTGCTTTTTTCCACGTATAAGACTCTTTATTGTAAGATATGACTCTTCGAACTTGGCGTCAAGAAACATAAAATTTACGATTAAAAATTAAAATTTTTTGTCATTCATTGCGCAGAATTATTCGTAGAAATGTCATGCCTTTTACGTCTCTGGCAGAAAACAATTACTAAAGAAAATAGTTTTCAATTGCGAAACTATCGTTCCTGAAGGCGTTTCAATTAAAAATGCTTTCCAATTTGAATAGAGTCTCAGGTTTTATATGTTAATTAGCTTACGTTTTAATATCTTTACTCCTCAGAAGGTTTAGAATAATCCTTTCAACAAGTGGTTTTATTTATTTCGCGTCCTTCCATTACTGCAAAATTTAACCGAATGTTCACATTCTGTTCATTCTTCCAAATAAATACGAAATCCGTAAAACTGCTCCCTTCCCAAAGACTGTCCGGACAGTGCAATCCCTAGACGGGAAGCCAAATTACAACTGAAGCATCAATGCAATAATAAACATTACATTACAATAACAAAATAAATAATAATTGCAATAAGTAACTTTCAACAAACCAAATACTATCAAATACAAAATACAAATCAAATACTACCAAATACTAAGTAAGCGATATTTATCTTCTCTACTTCAAGTTGACTCGCTCTCGTGCAACGTTGCGCATCACTACAAACCGGGCCTGGAGATCTTGAAGGTATTCCTCAGGCGATGAATGCGCATCCGGAGGGTGGCCAAACAAAAGATCACATGGCAGACGAAGGTCACCACCGAAGAGCATCTGAGATGAGGAATAGCCGGTAGTCTTATGAACAGCACTGCAGCAAGCCCGTAGGCCTGTAGAAATAGTAGTAATTTATTGTCCTAGTCCTGTTGGTTTCTGGAAACCACTAATTAGAGGTTATTAAGGATGGTTCGGTTGAACCTCTCTACCAAGCTGTTCGACTGGGTATGTAAAGGCGTCTTTTCGTTTTGTCAATGCCGAGTAGCTTGCAGAGTTCTTTGATTACAGCTGAGGTAAAATTTCTTCCCTGATCTGAATGTAATTGAAGAGGAACCTGAAAATCCAGTGCTGTATCACCATCTCTCCTACTGTGAGAGCCTCTTCATCAGGAATAGAGTACGCTTCAGGCCACTTGGTGAAGTAATCAATGACAGTGAAGATGTATTTGTTGCCATCAGCAGTTCGTGGCAGAGGTCCTAAGATGTCAAAGGCATTACGTTCAAAATGTTCTCCTACATCGTAACGTCGCAGCTTCTCTCGGCTGCGTTTTTTCGGTCCTTTCCTACCTGCATAGGCATCGCAATATCAGCCCAATGTTTGCACGTCATCCTTTGCATTATTGCAGTAGAAGCGTTCCCGAACTCTCTGCAAGGCCTTTTTTATTCCGAAAAGACCTCCCGTAGGGCGGCTATGTTTTTCTTTAAGGACATCCGGAATCCGGCATCTTGGGAGTAGCAGCTGCCATCGGAATGTCTTTACATCATCCGATTCGTATTTCGGTACAAGACGCCATTTCGAATATGGAGTGAGTCCCAGGGAGCCCAATAATGTTTTGTCATGGGGCTATAGCTCGAAATGTCCTGGCAGATAGCTTTTCTGTTTGCGGAGTCCATTAAATCAATTCTGCGTTTAATGTCACGGTCTTCCAGCTGGTCTTTCCTGACTTCACTGTCACTCCATGCGTCTGGATCAGCCGATGTTCATGTTGCAATTTATCGTGCAATCGGATTAAGAAGCTGGTATTTAGCTTCGACCCTGGAACAATATCGGCAGTTTCCTGGGCAAGGTCTTCTAGACAAAGCATAAGAGTTTTCCTGCGATGATCCCTTCCGATGACGGGATGATGATCCCTTACGATGAATGTCACCAAATCATGTGCATAGCTTTAGGTACTAATGTTGTATCATACGACATTGTGAAGTGTTGATACCGAAAGTTCAAAAACAAAGATTATAACATTCAACAAGCAAGAGTGTTCTAGCCGTTCTACTGATCTTCATGAGTTCTGCCTGCCAGAACTTGTGGAAGAAGACCAGTATGCAACTTCTAGAGAGTTTGCTAAGGATTTAGGCTTTAGTGCCATGTCCATTAATCGCGCTGTACATTGCATAAACTCGAGTCTGCACAATTCTGTCCGAATATCAATGCACGGACAAAATTCTGGACCGGATGATCATTTAAAAGGAAACATGTATTTGCTTCAATAACACTGGCCAAAAAGGGGATTGGTTTGCGTCCGGTGAGCCCGTCAGCAGCTTCGCAGTGCGCATTGGTTAACAAAAAGATCATGCTTTGTATCTGGCGGGATTGCTGTGTTATTATCAAAAACAGTATCTGGAAAAGGTAAAAAGCTCTACAGTTAGGTGTACAGCGAATGCAAGTCTGTGTTGACGCTGCTATCAAGGAAAAACATCGAAATGAATTTCGAAGGAAAAAAGTAATGTTCCATCAAGATAACGCAAGACCACATGTGTCTGCATTCACCAGTTGGAATCTGTACGGACGCGAATTGGATCTTTTGTCACACTAAACATATAGCCCTTAGGACTTTTAGTTTTTTTGACACCTGAAGCCACATCTTGTTGGTGATATCTTCCATTCTGCGCAGGATCTCTGAAATAATGTTGATTAGTTTTTGGACTCGCGGCCACCAAGTTTCTGGGGCGAAGGCTTTGAAAAACTACCAGAACGTTGGCAGAAAATGCTAGATTTTGTGATGAGTAGTACCAGTATTAGATGTACTGCTTTCATGTTTCTTTCTAACTTTATTAAGAAAGTTTTTTTGGCGGAAAACTTTCATAACGACCTGATATTATACAAGATTATCGAAACTCTAATGCCCTTCAATTATTAAAAATAAATATGATTTTTTACAATTAATTCATTAATAATGCAAAATAAAAGCGTTTTAATTAAATGTGGAAGATTACTATTATTATTTCGCCTAACCAATTACTAATAATTTCAGCGTTGCCGTCACTTCTCCCGTTTCCCTGCCAGAATGCAAACTAGTTTCAACGTATTTAAGCTGTGTTTTTCGGATTGTAAGATAGAGCTTGTTTCTGCTTCTCAAAGCCCCGTTATTTAGTTTTTCTAGCTGAGAATTCCAGCAGCAGAATTTGTGAAAGAGGAATACTAAAAATTTTAATTTCGTGGCACAAGAATCATCAACTTTTAATTCATTATTCGAACTTCTATTTGAATATTGAATAATGAGGTTTAACCCTTTGAGGTTCGTGGCATAATATTTTTTGGGGGGAAATAACTGTATACGTAGATAATTAGCCCCTAACACAATGTTATTTCATGCAAAAAAACAGGTAAACTTTCAAGCTAATTGATGATGCGGTGAGATGCCACTTGTCCCACCGCGCATCTAGAGCAATAAAACGCCTTCTTTGCCTGAGTGTGAATTGTCCTAACATGCTTATATAAAATGCCAGTTTTAGCAACCAAATGAAAATACAAGATATAAAAAACGTTTTTGAATAATTATCTAGAAAATATTGATAATATTCGCAAAACAAAAAATATTAAAAAACAAATTACACAATTTAAAAAAAATATCCCTTGTATGACTTTTTAGATATCTTTTAATGATTTCATAATAGATTTGAAATAGAGAAGACGTTCGCTTCAGTACTTTATTTGCTACAGGTCTGAAAAGGAGGATATTCAGAAGGCCGTCGTGTTTATTTACATTTGACCTCTCTTTTCTCTGCTTAGGATAATTTTCTGTAGTAAATCACATTCACATATCCATTCATCATTCAATGACATTTCATGTTACAGAGTTGTATTTTCATTTCTTTTGGAAAAAATACTAAATCTTTACAAGTTTTAATATTACTGCAATCTATTAAAATATATAAATTTGCATTATCTATATATGAAATGAATGATACATGAATTAAAATTTTGAACGATGCTGCCACCTAGTGATGGCATTTCCTACATGCGCGGTGGCACATATTTGTCCCACCTTTTATTTTCAACTATTTTTGATTAATATATATGAATTGAAATAATATTTTTATTAGGAAAGAAAACTTTCAGATAAAATATTCATTCTAATAACAAAAGTTTTGTTCAAGCGATTTAAATTGCACAAAAAATTAAGAAAAAGAAACTGCTTCAAAATTAAACGTGCAAAGAATTTTTTCTTACATTATTTCCATGAATGAATACTACTGCTACCATCTGCTATACATTTAAAAAACAAAAAGGTGTAATTCTATGTATTTTAAATGGAATTTTGCAGCTTTCATCTCAGAGATAAAAACTTATAAAAAAGGTGGGACACCTGGCGTTCCACTGCCCGTCAAAGGGCAAAATTGACTTACCTCAATTGTCTCACGATATATTTCCGATTCTTCTAAATAACCATGAATTTATTCTAACTTCTAGTCAGTAGATTTTTCGCGATATTCATTCCACAGTTTATTCAGATTTGAAGCAGCACTTTTAAAGAATCCAGTTTCAGCTGCTGTTCTATTATTGATACAAGGTGTTGAGCTACATTCTGAACGTCTAACGTGAATGCTTTCTTTGTAACGTTTACATAATTTTTTATACGAGTAAGTGTATATTTCAAAACAGCTTCCGACCTAATCCAAATAAAAATACAAATCATCTGCGGCTTGAGGAAGGACCAAATGTAACGAATTAAGAATTATATTAAAAAGGTACTAAAAAGCTACTAAATGCTACAAAAAAGATGAAAAGTAATTTATGTTATAAGAATTCAAGCTACAAACCAGATGGTAATTGAAACTGCTAGAAAAGTAATAAAAAAGTGACAGTAGTCTTTAGAATGTATAACATTGTTGTCAATTTTAAAAAGACAAACTTTCCTTTTTTATGTTAAAAATAAATTGTATAGCGATCTCCAACAACAACAACCTTGTACTTAGCGTGGATTCTACAGAGTTTCTTTACTCCTGATGACGAGGGATCTGTGTTTTCCGCTTTGAAAACTGATAGAGTTTCAGCAAAACTCTACTCCAGAACAGGGTTGTTGCTTTTCCTAACTATACGGTACTTAACAGTCTTAGAAACTTAGAGAAACAGACTGAACTTATGCACACGAGTGCTACTGAATAGAAAAGCAACATAACGAATACGTTGGAGCTTTGTTACTGTATGGTTGTATTCCAAGCTACGTGATTGGCGTAAGATGAGAAAACTTCCCACGTCGATACAATCAGTAAATTTGGTGATCCTTTGGTATTCTGCTCTTTCCATTTGTCCCCTTTAGAGTTGGTAAATCTGATGCATACTTTTTTGGGTCAACTACTTGCAGTCGAGGAAATCCAAAAGCTTTTGATCTTCCTTCCAGATAGCATGAGACCGAAATTCCAGTTGGTCCGTTCACACACTGAGAGTTTTACTTATGAAAAACCGACAAAAATTCCAAAATAGGTTGCCACAGATCTCAAAATAACTCTCTCTCTCTATATATATATATAACATTCCCTAATTGCAGAAAAAAGCAACTTAAAAGACTGTTAATAGAGCAACGGCTGAAGACATGAAGACTGAAGAAACTGTCTACGTCGGTCCGATCTTTGGACAGTGACAGATGCACATGGTGACAGATGCACACAGTGACAGATGCACAGGCAAGCCTGACCAATATTTATTCAATACCCTGAAACAATGACTTTTCCCTTAGAAAACCATGCATCAAAAATTTCAATGCAATATCCAAAAATACCTTCAGTAATTCACACGCACTAAAACATATTCAGAGCTTCCCTAACATAGCTCCCTCGATTTCGAACAATTTAGATAACTAATTTTTATTGCGTAGTACGTAACAGTATTTTGGTATGCATTTCAGTTACTTTCTCTTAAAGGCACGTCTATAATTTTCTCTCATTTCAGTTTGAATATTACCTGTTTTTATCTCTAACACTTTACAATTTCCAATACGCTTGTTATTCAAGACAGCGGTATACTGCGATATCAGATATAAAGGGTGGTCCAAAATTATTAGGCGCATTTCATGTTTGAAAAGAGACGAAAACAAAATGATGCACGTACGCGTTTCTTGTTTTCTGGGAAAGTCAATTTAAAACAGTTTTACTGAGCAATTTTACTTTCCATGTTTCTGGTTATGTTAACCATCATAGCTGTCGGATATAGGAAACTGAATCTTCTCATTCAGTAAGAGAAAAAGCTCACAGTAGTCCGAAAATAAGCGTTTAGTGCGCACTGACTGCAGATGAAATTTTCGGACAATTTTCTTCATTGAAGAGTCAGTGACAATCGTTAGTATTGGACATGCTAGAGTGTTATGCTTTACATGAATTTGAACACCGTCGCATGGAGTCATCTTGCAACAAGACGGCACTCCACCACACTGGGTTTCTATAGTTCAACAAGAGCTAGACAAAGCATTTTTTGATCGTTGAATTGGTCCTGGTTGTGCCGATAACATGGCCGCCAAGATCTCCCCATACTTCACGCCTTGAATTTTTCTTTTGGGGTATCTTATAGACTAAATGTACGTCACTCCAGTTCTGAATATCGATGACCTAAAACGACGAATCACTTAAGTCGTTGGAGGAATACCTGCTGAAGCGTTGCAAAACATTTACTTGGCTTGAAAACTGAGCATCGACTGTATATTTTGCGTGCTACAAGTGGAGCATATATGGAAATTATTTAATTAAAAAAAATATTTTTATGTAAAACTGTACAAATTGCCTTTCCAAGAATGCAGGTAGCACGTTTTATCATTTTGTACTTCCTTGTACGAAGTAAAGTATTGTAATCGCGAA
Organism: Stegodyphus mimosarum; assembly: GCA_000611955.2. Classification (NCBI taxonomy): domain Eukaryota; kingdom Metazoa; phylum Arthropoda; class Arachnida; order Araneae; family Eresidae; genus Stegodyphus; species Stegodyphus mimosarum. Next base: position 202,173 of record KK113560.1, on the reverse strand, counting down.
AAATTTCGGGTATCATATTTTAACGAAAATATCCATTTTGACCGCTATCGAATGCAATTTAACAATGTTTTTGGTTGACATTCGTACGTAAGGACAGAATAAAGGATTCCTTTTTCCACAAAAAACTAGAAAACTGATTTAAAATGGATTCTGAAGAGATTTTTTCCCAGGATTTATACGTGCGTACGTAGATATGTGTTTCACATAACTCAAAAATGAGTAGCCTCAGAACTTTGCAATTTTCTATATAGAACTGTTATAACATTTAGTGCATTTTTTGCCTTGTTAAAGAGAAAATTTGTTATATAATCTGTCTGATCTAACTATTAATATTAATTTTAACTACTTTTAAAACTGTTCGCATGCACAACCTCCCTTGGTGCTGCGACAGAAAGAAAAAGAAAACACACTAACAAACTCTCATTAAAAATGCTGAATTCATTATATCAGTTCAAAGAGACTGGCGATTGAAAACTAATTAATTAATATTTTAATCTAGATTAAATTTTCATTAATCCTCAACACAGTAAAATAAAGTTTAACCTTTCAACACTCAATCTCTTAAGGCCAATCAAGAAATGAAAATACCCTTCCTGGTGTTTTGTTAAAATCAAAAGATTATTAATCATGTAAAATTGCTTCACAAATTACCATAACAAAATCATCAACAAGCTATCTCTCTCTAAAACTAACTACTCAGCTCTGCTCCCTGTAAACACATAATTTCAATACAACTTTAGAGATAGCCACAAACACTTTTTATTTAAATATAACACATAACAATTCCAAACACCAGGAAAAGATAAATCTCACAAGAAGAAGTCAATTAGTAATAAATCTAATCGTATAGTTACAAACATTATTAAATTCTCCTACGCCCGTAATAAACTACCCAGGTTCGAATGGAAGTTTTAACCATGTTTTCCGAAAGGATCACAGAGGTGACCTACAGCAGACCACAAGATAAAAAATACAGAACAACATACAATAATCAATCAATAAAATACATTTATTAAATATTCTAAAAATTTTAATTAAGGATAGCTGATCAGACTACCGCTACAAAACATTATTCAAAAATTACTCGTAAAATTTCATTTAGCAATCTGTACAACTATCAATATTATACTCAAAATTGCTAGTAATTATTGCTTGCAATAATTGCGTAATTACTGCTGAACGGTGTTCAAGTAGTATGAAACAATTTTTCGATCTTATTTAATACTCAAGAAATTTAAGATCACATGTAAAGCTAATTATAATTTATTATTCTTTCACCTGTGACGCCTCAGTATATTTATCTTCGGACATATAGATATAATTAAATTTCTTGATAGAATCTGATATTTATTCTCTTTTAATTAAATTTTAAGTGATGACTCATGACAATTAAACATTTAAAAAAATAAAAATCACCCCCTCAAATTAGTTAAATCACTAGTAATAAACATAACGAGAGAGAAAAAAATCACTCAAGGAAAGCCGCGTACACAACCAACTGCGGGAACCGGCGAACTATCGGACCATCTCTTGAAATTGTCGAAAGCAATATGCGAACTAAATTTCCTGTCTGAATATCAAACTAAAATTCTGTTCTATAACACCAAATGTGGAATAATTTCAAAGGTGAAATAGTTCCTTCCAACGGTGGAATACTTTTCATAAGCCAGACTCAGTCTAGGAGTACCCTTCCCTTTTCTTTCGAAGTTCCACGAGGAGGATGACGGCAGGAAAAATATAAACCGCGTTGTCGACACATCTTCTACGTTCTCAGTAATCTGGAGCTTCATCGCGAGCTATAAAATACCTTTTCCGAAAGGGAAAACCATCAGCGACTAAAACAGAACCAAACGTTTGAGACTCGGAAGATTTCGCGGAAGATAATACTAAGGAAGACCGTATCGTTCTCGGACAAATTCTCGCACCGATAATAACTTCTAACACCGCGGATGGCCCCGGAGGGGGGCGCAGGGCTTCTGTCTCTCCTCTCGGAAAAGTTTTTACGAAAATCTGAAAAAATCCTTCTCGCCACGGGTGCGAACATTTTTAAAACCTCGTGACGCTCAAAAAGTGGACTCCCTCAATAAACACTATTGGCACAAAAAATTAATCAAATTAAAATTCACCAATCCAACACAAAAATGTAACCCTCTCTAACCACTAGAACAAAAGCAATAAATACTAACCGAAATTCGAAGAAAAATCAGTCCTCTCTTCTCACAGTGCCAGCCCCTATTTCCCGCGCACACCAAGGAATGGGTACCTCGTAAATCGGATAAAGTTGCAACACCAGTAGGTAACAAACAAATCACAAGTTCTCTTCTGCAGACAAATCCTAAGTACTTTTACCCCATAATTCTATCAAGAATTGCCGCCGCTAGATAGGTTCGCCTTCGAACGAGAAAAACACATGTTCCACCCCGAAAGATAGGGGGACGAAAAATGCAGCTGGCCGCCGATCCTTGACCCCAAAATTCTCGGTCCATGAGAACTGAAAACCCACCTAGCTATACCAAGACATTCTGCTAACTTAAAAGAACTTTACTCAAATCAAATGAAAGAATTTTAACAAGAGTAATTTAAAAATTAAATTTCAAACATGAACATTAAAATTTCATTATTCACTGTAAATTAATAAAATCATTAAGCACTGTATAATAATACTTAAGAAATCTACACAACAGCTTTAAAAACTATTGAACTCAGTTGTACTTATGTTCTCATTAAGGTTTTTATGTCTTTAGTAAATCTAAATGCAACATTTGTAGAATTATCAACAATTTAAAAATTGTTTAAGTGCGGCTAAGCATAAATATGGTTACGAAAGCAGCCATATTTGTTTACATTTGAAGCTTAGAAGAATAGTGAATTTGTTGCGTTAGAGAAACTAAGTTTCGCAACAACAAAGATAACGCCTTCTTTTTTATTTCGAATAAAATCATGCTTTATCCATTCTGGAATTTATTCGAGGAAATAAGTGTTGAAGATTTATTTCATAATTTTTAATACAGCTATTTTGAATTTTTATGCATTTTTGCCTTATCGCGAAGTGAGAACTGAAGTAATTGAATGAGAAATACGGAATCGTCTGTGAATAACTGTTTCCTTTTTTTTTTGTTTGTTTAATTTTTTTTACAATCGTTTCAGATTTATTATAGTACTTGAATTGAACATGCGGTAACGATTAGATAATTCTCCAGATGATATACATACTTTTTATGCTTTCTGAGTTATAAAATGAATGAGATGTAATGCTATTAAGCGAATCTAGCGCCAGTGTGTCACTGTGGTAAACAAATATAGTGAATTTTAAAGAGTGCGCTTTTCTACTGTTGTTTATGCTCTATCGACGAAGTTGATTTAAATAAATCAAATAAGTTTAAATAAAATGCATAATATGTATAATGTAATATTCCGTACAAGGACGTCATGTGGTGCACATATCAGATTTTTTTTATTTAAACGTGAATTGAGCTAAATAATTTTGGGACACCCTCTTTGAACTGGCTCTTTTCGAACTTATTTCCAGGACACATTTTGCATAACAGTTTAATATATGATCAAGGATTTTCGAAAGTCAGTTCATTAGTATTATAATACAACATTGTAATATAGTATTCCCCTACTGTATTAGGTTCTTACCTCTGTATATATGTATTTGTACTTGTACTCTAGTGTTTTGGTACTGCAGACCTAATGAAATATTAACAGTGTTTATTTAAGGAATAGCAACGCACGTTGTATATGTTTGGTTTGGTTTGTATTAATTAAGACAAATCACTCGAGGGCTATCTGCTTAAGGAGAAGGATGCCTTCGCAGAGAATTTTCTATGGGAAACTGGCTTGTATACAAGTTAAACATGGAGAAAACCATGAACACACCTAAGCAACCAGGAATTTCGCAGGGTTTCGAACCTCGTTCCGAACTACCAATGTTGAGCGACCTTACCGCTCGTCCACTCGTGGGCCCCATTTGTATATGTATAACAGCAAATTGCCATGTAAAATCGTTTTCCAATGATCCAGATCAGTATGCTTTTAACAGTATTGCAACTGTTTATTTTACATGTATCTACTTCGAACTAGTGTGAAATTCCGAGCAGCTTGGCGGAAAAAAAAAGGTGCATTTTATGCTGAAAATAAAGCAAATAAATTGACACCTTTTTCCTCATCCAGCTCACTAGCTGAATATTAAATCAGATCGCTTTTAACCTCATGGTTGACTTTATCCCTTCTGCTGTACTTTATTTACTTTCGCGAACAAAGATATATCGCAGAAGACAAATCTCCGGATACACGAATGAAATTAGTATCACTGGAAAGGTTTAAAAATGCTGATATGCACTCTCCGCAAGTGGACCAAATACTCTGTTGGTGGAGTAAAATGAAAATAAATTACTAGTTAGTTGGGACACTGTGCAGCTATCCAGTTCATATTACTATTCAGATAAAACTAAATTAATATATGAGTTATTTGCGTTGTATTTGTACTTGTACTTATGTGTGTTTATTTGTGTTTGCTGTTAGTTCAACCTTATATGAACATTATATTTGGAATTTTGCATAACGTTGTTTTTTAGCGATTTAAAATATAGCAAACAGAAATTCTTACAGGTACCAATACTTAGGTGCCAGAGAGAAATTAAAAAATAAATACAAATTTGAATTTTTTGTTTGCTTTCTTATAATTCGTATTGTTTATGTTTTTCTGATAAATATTTATCAAGCGAATTTTTAAAATTTAATTTAGTTTCAAAATATTTCATTTTGTTAGAAAACATATTTATTTTGCTAAGAAAATTGTTAATTTTGCTAAAAATAATCAGGTCTGTCTTTTGTTTTCGTATAGAAAATTAAGCCTGCGTTCGATTCAATTTCGAGTCCACAACTCTAAATAACAGTCATAGTTCCCCCTATATGTGAACTAAACAGTATTTTAAGTAGCTTTAGTAACAATTTGCTGATTTCATCATAATATATGCTCATATGTGTACCATATATAACATGTCATCATATGTATAGCATACACATATGCCATAATATGTGTACACATGCCATCACATGTTGCACATGTGATGACAGATCTAGGGACTGGTGGATGTCACACCTATATTTCAATCATCTTGCCCGCATCCAGCTATATCATATCCTCCCGAAAGTTAATTTTCGTGCTATCAGATGTAAAAAGAAATTTTGCCTGTACGTGTTTCACCACAAAAGAAACCACCGACATTAATACACAATTAAAGTTACTCTCTTACGTATATTTTTTTAGCACATCTCCAGTATAACTTTCTATGATCATCCCTTTATCGCAGCAGTAGGGTTTTTGCACTATATGGGAGGCTATTTCATTTACTGTATGGGAGGTTATTTCAATCGAGTGACTCACTACATATGTTAAGACTGAAGTGTGATCAAATAAACGTTAAATATCTCTTACCAACTGTTCCCGCCTTATGTTTCCTCTTGGATGCAGTTCCTTCAGGTGCAAGGCTGGTGGTTGTAACTTTTTGTCCATCTAAGCATTCATATCCATCTGTGCTTGTTCTCCTGAAAGTTAATTTTCGCGTCAGCTGACTTTAAGAAACCGAATTCCAAATTACTTTGTCTATAAATTTTTCTAAGAAAAAAGAAACCTGTTGTTGATCTTTTGCATATTTATTGGTCTTTCTCCGCATTCACTGTGCCTTCCCTGTTCTGCTGTCTCGTTAGTACCCACCACATCAAATAGTCTGCACTTCCTAATTTTTTTTCTAAAATATTTTCCCCATAAAATGTTACTTGTGCTATTGTGTTTTATGAGCGTATCTTATATGATGCCATTTAACAAAGTCTGAATGACTGGGAGTGATAGATTTTAAATTAGTATTTAATTGGACGTGAATAGCGTTTTCTTTCATCTGGCGTGATTGCCTCTCTGATCAACAATACCCTTGCCTAGTTTCAAGGTTTCTGGTTATCATCCCTCTCTTTCCTTTTCTAGATCAATTCTGGCGTCACCATTAGCGGACAAAAAATCTTACAACCACTTTCGGCTACAGTCTTCCGAAATTTTTCTCCAACCCTGTTTTCGTATTCCTACCTACGCATATTAACTGATACACGCTGAAATTCAAATTACACTCCTAATTCGGAAAGCTTTTCTAGCGAAATAGGATTTGCTAACTGCAGCAAATATTGGATATGCAGCAACAACCTGGGTGATATTAATTCAACATTTTCTATATTGGGTTTTTTTTCCATACAAAAACTTCACCACCAGTACTAATTTTCATAAAATAAAATCCGTTAACTCAGCCTCACTCTGGTACATACGATAAAGTTCAGTTTCTAATTTCGCCCTATCTTTCACCACGGAGAATGCTTTTAAAAGGCTTAATTTTCCCTGCTTGATTCACCTAGAAATATGCATGTATTTCTAGTAATACCTGTATTTCCTAATACTTCACACCATTTTTAAATTAAACTCGCAGAGCAACGGGTTCTATGGCCAGCGTTTTCAAATTTCCAATAGGTGTAGCAAAAATGCATTTCTAAGTTTTCTAAAAGAGTCAAGTCTGAGCTTTAACCGTCGAAACTATTTGATGGTTTCATTGAGGCCCACATCATCGGATTTGCTGCTGCTGCAGGAACCTAGGAATCTTGCGCAGAACACTCTAAATCGTATGTTTTCTTACAACATAATTCGTCATGTCATTGGGTACTTGAGTATCTAAAAACTTACATCGCAGTCCTGCAGACCCTACTAGACTGATAGCGAATTATCGCTCAGTCTGAAACAATCACAAAGCGGAATCATCTTTCTTGCTTAATGATATAATTGATGAATGCGAATCTCTCTATGCTAGTCATGTTGTACATGATGCCTAAACCAAAAGGTAGCGTAATACCAAAAGTTACGTTGACTACCGCAATCTCAATGCCACTACTATTGAAGTCACGTACCCTGCCAGCGCATGGACGATCTTCTCACTGAAGCGAAGTCCCTGGTAGTCAGACGAAGTGATGCTTGAACTAAAGAGAATCATTCTGATTCTACGCAGTTAAATGAACCTTCCCGATTCACAGGCGTTTGAATTAAATGATCTTGAATCTATCCAGTGTTAGACGAATCATCCCGATGCAATGAAGATTCGTAATATCATCTTTGACTATGTGCACAGTGAATCATTTCGATTAAGTGAAGGTTGAATGGAATCACTCTGATTCTATGCAGTTTTGAACGAGTCATTCGGATTCAAGGACGTTTTCAAGAATCATTAAGATTCCGCGATGTTTTAATAGAATTTTTGCGATTCTGTGCAGTTTAGAGGAGAGTTAAGAAAAACGTGTAATGTTACGGACGACCTAAGAACATTTATCGCCACGATAAGTTCGTGTGAGATAACCCCGCATCTCAAACGATTTGTCCGTTTAACCGCAGAGCTTGAAGACCACGTCGAACAGGAGCAAGACAAGCGAAAAACAACATATCATAATCATCAACGACAAAAAGGTCTACAAACTGTGTGACAAAGTATGGAATTTCAGAAAATCACAAAATAAAAAAATCGAAAATTCCTGCCCCGACGTGGATTACCAGTTGTTCTCCCAATACGTATTACATGCTGACCCAGCTAGGCCAGAAAATGTACTTGTGACATAGTTTACGTACTAATGAAACTCTTCGTTTAAAGAAACAGTGGTATTGTAGCACCTCTTCGGAGACGACACAGAGCAAAGAACTATAATATTCTCTCTTCACTGAGCCGTCGTACGTACCAGAAGGGGAGTGTATAGTCCAACGGCTTTCAAGAGTGTGGTCACGGAAAAACAGAGTAAGAAAACGGTAAAAGGCAACAGCAAAAAAAAGTTTAAAAGAAAACGATTTTTAGGATAATAGTAACTGACATAATATATAAGGATAAAGAAAGTTTTGAAAATGTTGAAGGGACAGTGGAGAAAAAGTGTCGATGAAGGCACTGGATTTCTATGCATGTTTTGCCTTCTTACGTTAGGCTTTTACACGCCTGGTAGTTTTTTTTTTGAAATGTTAATAATAAAACGTAAACGCATTTCAGTAACAAAGATTTCTATTATGATCACAATATACATATTTTCAGTGTAAGGTCAGTTTTGAAGGCAAGGAATGAAATGGTTACAGCCGAAAACATCGCGGAAAAAACAACGCGAGGCGAAGACGTCGCAGTTCTAAAACATCGTGATGCAAAATATCGTCGTCGAAAATAAAGCAGTTCAAAAACTTCCGAGTTTAAAAACATCGCAGTCGAAAATATCGCGGTAAAAAATAAAGTACCTACAAATCATCGCATAACGATAACATCTCAGACATGCGTTTTTCAACCTTTAATAATTGTTATTGGATATGCGCATAATAATTTATGAGAGCAAGGTGGAAAGAAGGATGATTTTTATTTTCATACTTTTTATTAACTATAAATTTTTAAAAAACAAGAAATTTAAACAAAACAAGAAATAGTTTTCCCTATAAGTGTATCAGATTAACAAAAGTGAAGAAAATAATATCATAATTTACTTAGCAATTTTTTTATGGATAAGTTCCAGCAGTTACTTATCTTTCTTTTTTAGATTATATTTTTCCTGAAAAATTACCAGTAAAACTTTATAATAAATAATAATTTATTAATGGCCTTTGTTAGTCAACTATGTCAGTTTGAAATTAAGCGCTATAAGTTGCGTTAATTTTCTATGTTTAGGTTTCCATTTTACATTTTCATCAAACATTTATTAGTTACAATCGCTGAAACAACCTTGTATTTGGAGTACAATTTAATAAACAATTTTAAATGTGCGCCAAACACAAGGTTGTTTTACGATTGTAATTGTCACATTGGCATGTTTCTCTTCTATTCTAATTTATTAGTTAATAAAAAATATGAGAATGAAAATTATCCTTCTTTCCATCCTGCGCTCACAAATCACTACGCGAGTTTTTACAATTATTAAACAATCATTAAATTTTACAATTATTAAGGCTGGAAAAACGCATGTCTGCGATGTTATCATCATGCGATGATTTTTAGGTACTTTTTTTTACCACGATATTTTCGACGGCGATGTTTTTAAACTGAGAAATTTTTGAACCGCTTTATTTTCGATGACAATGTTTTGTACCACGATGTTTTAGAACTGCGATGTTTTCTCTTTGCTTTATTTTCTCCCACGATGTTTTGTACCACTACGTTTTCGCCTTGCGTTGTTTTCTCCACGACGTTTCCGTCCGCGATGTTATTGGCGGACACCGAATTAAATATGGAAGACACTAACAACGCTGAAATTTATGGTATTTTGGTAATAATTTTAAGATTAAATTGAACAGAAAGGCATAGCTTTTGCTAGAAAAGAACTTCCGCTAACTCCCGGGTATTCAAATCAACATAATGGAAAGTTAAAATACAAAGAGAGGCTACACAAAACATAGATTAAATAAACTGGCTCAGACATTTCAGTAGCTTCTTTTTAAACATCGGCTAGAAAGACGCAAAAGTCTGAATACCAATTTGTCAGACTTGTGAAGCAGTAATCTAGACTTTCAAAACCTTCATCATGAAATACACGCTCCAACTAATTTCATTCTGGTGAGTAATACGGAAAGAAGAAATTATGGAAAAGGCTTAAATCATAATAATTCGTTAATTACCATAAAATACTTTACACACTTCTGAAAGGCTCCTCGTAACATCTATGTAAATTACGTAGGTCCTGCGCTGAATTATTAGATGCAATCCCGATGAAACTGCAAACAGAAATTGTTATATTAAGCATTTTCTACGTAATTTCTGTTCATTTTGTTTTATTTGTTTAATGATTTTACCTTAAGTTATTTTTAATTTATTTTAAAAATTGAACAAACTGTCATCCACTTATCAATTCCATCTAAGGAATAATATAAATCTAATTATATATAAAATATAAATCTTTGCATAAATGGAATTACGGATGTCATGCGTATGGCTTCGAAACGTTCCAAAATAAAATTTGAAGTTTCATCAATTATTTCTTAGATTAAACTTCCTGATTTGGAATAACCTCTTAAGAAGGAGTTAAATGAGCATTACTTTTGTTACTCCTCGGAATTTTCAAACCTTTGTATTCTAAGAATGCAAACAGAGTAAAAGAAGCAGATCAGCCAAATTAAGAACTATAAACTTTATTGTTAAAATGTGTTTTTTAAAGTAATTACTATACATAGATTAGGAAATTCTCTACAGTTATTTGAATGTGTGTTAACTAATCAAATTAGCTCATATGACATGGAAATTATTAACGCCAACACAATATAATATTAAATGTGTTTTATGTTACACGCTATTTAAAGTATTCTGAAAGATAACGAGAAACTACAGACACTCTTCTTTATTAACTGGCAACTATATTTCAAAGGCAAAAAAATCCAGTGTAACATAAAGCCTCATTAAATCTTTTGTTGGATGTTTTCAAAATTTAAATGCTAATAGGAGAGAAAAGTTTTATGGCTGCCAGTTAATTTTAATTAATTCCTAGAAGATATTATTACACTGAAAGCATTTTAAAAACGTTGATTAATTTTTTCAAGATTTTTACATTTTAACTATAATCTGAATTTATTTTTTCTAGTTAATGGCTTCGAACATTCGCAATGTGTTTTAAAAAAATAATTTTATGCCTCAAAAGAAATTATTTTAAATTTGAAAATGCTTTCAAGGAATGACAGAAGTTACGCAAGAAATTCTAGTTAAAAAAAGTTCCGCTTTCTTTAATTTTACATTTTTGTGAATCTTTCTTATTCAATATTGAGAAAATCATAAAATAATTTGTAATAGGTTACCTGGAATTTGATTTAATTTTTTCGGAATTTTATTTAATTTTTTCATTTTTTATTTAATTTCTTTCAAATATTTTACATTGGCATCTGAACTGAAAGGTAGTGGATGAAAATTCGTCACCAATAAGATTTGGCGTTGGGTCCCTTCATCAACAGTCGTCCTTTAAAAGGGAAAATATATAACGCATTTCCTCCCTTTTTCCTCATGCGTTCGTGGTGCAGTTGGAAGCACATTCAACGCGGATTTGAGGTTTCCAGGATTCGAGTTCCAGCGAGGGTAGAGGACATTTTTCATGCCTCTTACTCTAAAAAAGTGAGAAATTATTCACTTTTTATCTTATTTTATCTTGATATTTGTGGATAATTTTAGATGGTTATAAAAATGAGCGATTTCTTTTGTCACATAAAATTAAAAACGATTTAGGGAATAAGTAAAACATATTAGTTATATTTTAGTTTCATAAAAAGTAAATTTAACATTTCAACGTAAATATTAAAATGAATAGCATATCATTTAAATACAATATACAGATACGAATTGATCCTCCTGGAGTATAACTTTATTTTTAGTTTCTAGTGCCTGCGAAAAGCAAAACCAAATGATTTCCTAGAAAATTAGAACAATATATTTTATGCTTAATATAAAGTTACAAAGCAAAAATGTAGAGTTATAACATAATTTGTAAATTAATTCATTAGCTGATTAACTATTTTTTAAATTGCATTTTTTGCCTGCTAATTAATTTCTGATGTTTTTGTAAATACGTTAAAGGAACCATTTTGAGATGTTAATTGTTTCGGTTTTCTAGAGTTACTATCCTGGCAAAAGAAGTGAAGCTTTTGACTTGGGAGACATACACTACCCGACACTGAAAATGCAACACCAAGAAGAAGTGGCCAGAAAGTGATGAACCTCGGCAAACAGAGAGAGACAGCAACAAAAAATAAGTGATCTTTATTTAGAAATGGTATGCATAATGCAGAGCGAGAACAGCTTCGGATCAATACCGTGTAGAACCACCTTTGGACGGCAATACACGAAGCAAAGCCTCCATATAGAGAAGCAGTGAGACTAGGGATGGTGTCCTGAGAAATGGCTCTTCATTCCCTGTCAATTCGCTAGAGTTCGTCTTCTGGACGCGGCAATGGCAGGGATTGAAAATGGCGTCCAATCAGATCCAAAGTGTGTTCCATTGGTGAGAGATTAGCAGAGAACGGTGGCTACCACAGCACCTGTGCAGCTGCACAACATGATGGCTAATGAGAGCTGCGTGTTGTCGGGTGTTTTCCTGCTGGTATAGGCACTGGCCAATCCCTAAAGGTAGGGACTATCACCGGCCGCAGCTCATCATCCCTATTTCGTTGGGCCGTCGTAATTCCCTGAATACGAGCTAGAGGTGACCTGGAAAAGTACTCAATTGCGCCCCAAACAACTATGTCGCGTTATCGCGTGGTGTGGGGGGGAGTTACTTAATTGCTGCAGGATTGGACCTGTCTCCATATCGACGCCACACTCGTACAGGGCGACTATTATTGGAGAAACAGATGTGTGACTCATCTGAGAACTCGACGATTTGCATTTCAGTCGTCCATATCGCCCGAGCCCGGTACAATTGCAGGCGTTGGCGTTTATGATGTGAGGTCAATGGCCGTCTTCGTATCGGACGCCAAGAGTGCAGGCCATCAATTAGCAACAAACGGTTGTGGTCGATATGGGAACATGCAGGATGTCTTGAACATGCTGCAGAATGGAGGTAGAAGTGGTTTACGGGTGCTTCACTGCTTGTCGACGGATGCGTTGATCCACACGTACTCGCGTCACTCTGGTTGCCCCAGCAACGCCCCCACCCGAACTTGCCACATACCTTGTTCCATCTTCGCCACAGCCGGTGCACTGTGGACACGTCTAGGTGTGTGCCAGGATTTGCCGTAGGGACCAACCTGCCCTTTTCTGTCTGATCACCATGTTTGTAAAATCGTCTGTCTGGTGGAACTGCCTCCTTTGATCAGCCTAATATTCATTGCTATTACAGTCGTTCTCTGAGAGAAGAAAAACTTTTCTACGTTGATTTCCTTAGCAGAAATAATGGCACGAAAATTAAACATTCTGAGGGTTCCTTCCCTAAAAACTTCTTCAAATTGCGTTGGAGAACTACGAATTTCACATCATTCGCCTAACTTGGTGATGTGCGTCTACCCTGAAATTTGCATAATTTTCGGGTCCACTCCTTCTTGATTTTTCGTTTTCACTTACTTCCTTCACTTCTTGGTTTTTCATTCTGAAAAATTAAGCCTTGTTTTAAATGCATGATTTATGCTTCAAACCTTGGATTTCAGGTTGATTTCTTTTCAAACTAATAGTCCTGCCACGGCTGCTTAGCTTAAAATTTTCCTTTAACTCGAAATTCTTTAAAACATTTAATGGTCAACAAATTTGACATTTATTTGAAATTTTCCAATTTAAGTTCATTTTTAAACAACACTAGAGGAAACCTCTTTAATATGTTTATTGCTTTCATTTACCAGATTTTGTCTCTTTGCTAATGATAAAACACTGCTGTTTGAGAATTAAATAAAATATTTGTTGCAAATTTCATACATTACATATATAAATATATAATGCATTAATATATAATATATATATATATATATATACAGTCCAGTCACATTAATGTGACCATCTGTCAAAAGCCAGAATAACCACCTTTCGCAGAGCGGACTGCTGCGAGACGTGCAGGAAGAGAGTCACATAGGTCCCTGAAGGTGTTCTCTGGGATGTTGAGCCATGCCGACTCTAATGCCGTGGCCAGCTGCGCTAGATTACGCGGTTGAGGATCCATGGCGCGAACAACTCGATCGAGATGGTCCCACAGATGCTCGATTGGGTTTAAGTCAGGTGAGTTTGCTGGCCAGGGGAGGACGGTAAACTCATCCTGGTGCTCTTCGAACCACGCACGTACACTGGCAGCTGTATGGCACCTCGCATTGTCCTGCTGGAAGATGCCATCATCCTGAGGAAAAACAATGCGCATGTAGGGGTGAACATGGTCCGCAAGGACAGATGCGTACTTGTATTGATCCATTGTGCCTTCCACAATGATCAGTGAACCTAGAGAATGCCAGGAAAACATTCCCCAGACCATAATGCTCCCGCCTCCAGCTTGGACCGTTCCGGCAATGGTTGCAGGGTGGTTCCTTTCAGAGGTTTCACGCCTTATACGCCAACGTCCATCTGTCCGATGGAGCATAAAACGCGATTCATCCGAAAACGCAACCTGTCGCCACTCAGTGGACGTCCAGCTGCTGTACTGGCGTGCAAATTCTAGCCTTCGCCGTCGATGAACAGCAGTCAGCATAGGTGCACGAACCAGGCGTCTGCTTCGGAGGCCCAGACGCAGCAATGTTCGCTGAATAGTACTTTGGGAGACACTTTTGGTAGCCCCTTGGTTCATTTTGGTGGTCAGTTGCTCAACGGTAGCCCGTCTATCTGCCCGAACGCATCTCCGCAACCGTCGTTCGCCTCTGTCATCTATGGCCCGTGGTGCACCACATTTGCCACGTCGCTGATTTTGGACAGTTCCATTTTGCCATGCACGGTACACTTTTACCACGGCGGCACGCGAACAGTTCACAAACTCAGCCGTTTCGGAAATGCTTCCACCCTTGGCCCGAAAGCCAATGATCATGCCCTTTTGGAAGTCGGATAAATCGCATCGTTTCTGCATTACGCCAACGATTGAAATGTTTTCCGAAGCCCTCACACACCCTTTATATACGCTCAACTGCACTGTGCTGCTACCTGCCTTCTGTGATTGGTTATTTAACTCTGACATGGAAAGTACGTGGTGGTCACATTAATGTGACTGGACTGTGTATATTAAGCAAACAATTAATTATGAATAATTAAAAAGCGGAATACTTGCGCTAAAGCTGCCAAGTAATAAATCAATAACTCATTATTAGGGATTTATATGTTATAAGACAGTTCTCTCGCCTTGTTAGCATCCCTTCATGGCGTAGTAAACTCGGCACGTATTCGAGAGATGGGTGGTTAGAGTCCCGGCAAGGGCATTGGTCATTTTGCATCTCTCCTGCTTTGAAAAAATACTTGATATCTTTACAGAGGAAACAAAAGATAAAAAACTAAAAAAGATGGCGAATAGTGATTCTCCACAACCGGGTCCCGTAATCCCCATTCGCCCTTTGAAAGGGACAGTTTATAAGGTATTTTTCCGGCCTTCTTA
Source organism: Stegodyphus mimosarum (assembly GCA_000611955.2). Taxonomy (NCBI): domain Eukaryota; kingdom Metazoa; phylum Arthropoda; class Arachnida; order Araneae; family Eresidae; genus Stegodyphus; species Stegodyphus mimosarum. The sequence goes on along the minus strand of KK113560.1, from coordinate 187,101 downwards.
GCATGCCTTCGTGCTGTAGTAATCAGCGCCCTCGGAGCGTATTCGAGAGGTAAGTGGTTCGATTCCCGACGAGGGCATTCCTTATTTTTCATCTCTTATGCTTTAAAAAAATACCTAATATCTCTACAATGCAAAACCTTTTATAATAATATATTTTATATACTATATTGGTAGATTAAATAACCTGAAAATTTTTTAATACCAGTAATTATTCAACTTGGATGGAAACGTTGGTAAAATTACAATAAACTACTGTAAAAAACAAGGAACGTAAAACACAAGTGTCTAGATTTCTAAATCATCAATTGCATAAATGCAGAAAAAAGTGCTAAAAATAAAAACATAAAGGTTATGCAAAGAAATACAGAAAATTGACATCTTTCTGTACATCGACTTTAAGGGGTTTGTGTAACAAGAAAATTAAAAGGAACAGCCCTTGTTTCTGACCTGAGAATGATATAAGTTTTTAAGATTTTTAAATTTGATAAATTACATATGATTACAAAATATCTTGTGTCCTTGTAAGTAGAACGTCTACAAGCATAATTATTCGCCTAAATTCTTTCAAATAAAAAAAATTTTATGATTCAAATAAATTAAAGGAAAAGCATCAAAATCTTCCATTATATACAAATAAACAAATAAAATTCTTTAAACAATTACACATACCACACACAAAAATAATAAATACAGTATAAATGGAAAATTATCTGTGTCATGTATAAAATAAGTTATTCGTATAGTATCTACTATTCATATATATTCGTATATTTAACTTGACTGAACAAAACAGTAAAAAGATTTAATATAGAGGTCAACATTTTGTCAAATTATTAATAATTAAGTTAGAATAAATTAAGTAAAGCAATAAAATCAAAGTAAAACCTCTGCAAATATTAAACTCATGAACCTTTGAAGCACTGGGAAGAGCCAACCTAAACTTGTCTCACATTACAATAACTTAATGGAAATGGTAAAGAAAAAAAAATGTTTTTCAATTTGCAGCAGATTGCAAAGCAATTGATAAACTTCAGGCGATGCATCAAGCTAAATTTTCCCACTGGTTCTTTAAATAAGAGTAAATTTTAGTTTCGAGAAATAGGGCTACTATTTAATTTTCATGAATAATTTTGCTTTAGTAAAAGAAGAGTCTTTAATGTGGTATAACATGTAAATTTAATGGCTTAAAAATAAGCGAGTTTACCTTTATTATGTAGCAATTTAGAAGGTTAATTGAGGAGTTTTTCCTAAGAATTTACGAGAAACTGATTCAAGTGTTAGACGAGTAATAAAGCAAGAAAACGAAATAAGGAATTTTGCTACAGATTACAAATACTCACTCAAGAGGGTTAGCTTGGTATTGAGAAGTTAATGTAGGCTTCGTTTTATGATATAAAGATAATAGAATTCTCAAAATTACAACAGCTGTAGGACTTTTCAAAAGAATATCTAATTCAACTGTTTTCATATATCAAATCTATTCCGCCGTAATGGTTAGGTATAGCCAAACATGTTAAATAATAGATTAAGAATAAAAAAATGGTTTGACGACTATAACTTAACAAGCAATTTTTAACAAATTTATGGTGAGTTATGATAGTTTTTAGTATTTTAATTAAAGAACAAAGTTCTAAAAACTTTTTGAGAGCCACAACAAATATTTTAATGCTTTTAGAATAATTAGTGTTAGCGTTTCCTGTGATTTCTCAGATGTTGTTTGTGTACTGAAATTCAAAAGTCTTCTTTTGTCAAATACTTTTATTTCGTTGAGGTTATAACTCTACAGCTCTAAATAATCTGCTTCTCAGTGATCAAGAAAGATAGTTTATAAGGTATTTTTTCCGCTTTCTTCGTATGCCTTCGTGGTCAGCACGCTCGACGCGTAACCGAGAGGTCCGCGGTTTAATCCCCAATGAAGGCATTGTTCATTTTTCATGTCTCCTGTTTCGAAATAGCCTAGAGTCTCTACGCTGACGCCCGAACTAAGAAGGGGGAGTCTAAAAGGTATTTCTCACGCCTTCTTCGCATGCCTTCGTGGTGTAGTGGTCAGAACACTCGACGCATATTCGACAGGTCCGTGGTTCGAGTCCCGGCGAAGGCGCTGCTCATTTTTCATGTCTGCTGCTTCTAAATAACCTAATGTCTACAGGTTTTGTTAAGTTTTATAGGCATTTAGAATAGATGTTTAGTTTACCTATTTCATTAATATTATTATTAATGACAGTTATTTCATCTGTATACCTGAAGGTGAATTTGAAAAGATCTCGTTTTCCCTAGTTCATGATAAAATTACAAATGGCAGTTGAAGAGGTAAGATATGTTTTATTTTGATATTTAATAATGCTGAGATAAAACGAGATTTTTAGATTAATATCCCATTTTTC
>KK113560.1:169013-184669 GCA_000611955.2 Stegodyphus mimosarum | reverse complement strand
TCAGTATGCTACGACATTAATTAATTAATAAAGGGAAATAAATTAAATCGAAATTAAACAAGAAAAGGTGGGCTACTACCCGAAATGAAGTACACAAAACAAAAACATAAACATCTCAAAATGCAAAAACAATTAAAAAAATGGAATATTTTAAAATATAAAAATATAAATTCGTAAAAAAAATTGCTGATAATATTTTGATCTTTTTAAAGGCTCATCCAAAGAAATATCGGCAGAGCTACTTTTCTGAATAATATGTAGATGATTTTTAAAAATAGATGCATCTAAAAGTTACAGAAAATACCATTAAAGATAATTCAGTTAAAATTAAGATAACTGAATTATTTAAAAGTGCCACTAAGTAATAAATAAAATAATATAATAATCATCAAAATATTACCTGCTCCAACCTAACCCTAAAAATTAAACAGAGAAATTCTTGAACAATTTTAACTGCAAAACTATTTTTTGAAATTAATGCTTTTCTTTTGAATATAGATGAGCAATTCTAAACGTGAAGATAATTTAGGTTAATAAAATTTGTATATGACCTTGAAACTGAATAAATATCATACCCAATTTAGCGTTTAAAACTGGGCGTTTTCCTTTCACACTGGTTTGGAATTCACGAAATTTCAATTAATATTTCACTGAATATAAAATTAAACTGAATAGCAGTACACTAAACCATGTTTGGAAGCAGCGAAAATGAAAGTAGTGAAAAGATATTTGAATTTTGCTTTGATTAATTGCGTATTAATTGCTAAGTCCAAAAACGCCATAAAGAATCATGCATAATTTCTTTCGCAATGATTTGCCATTAAATATGAACTCAGTGCTGTCAGGATTAATTTACTTCTTTAATGAATTCGACAGACATTTTAGGTAACTGTGTAAATAATTCATTAGGCAGTATTTTTTAATCCTTTAAATAAGTTAATGAATAAACGTAACATTTAAACATGCAGGTAGAAAGACTTAAAATTCCCTTTAGCTTTTTTGTTTGTTTTAAATTCTATTGTGCAATATTTAGTATATTAATTCACATGGTTTATGTTATAGCTGTGGAATAAATATAAGCTGGAAATATTTATCAATAATTCTACTCAGAAGAAATCTTCCAAAAGTAATAAAATTTTGAACTTTGATAAAGAATACTAAAATGTAAGAATTTCAGCACTCATTTGCATTACGCAAAATTACTTCGGTTTACAATAAAATACACGTTTAGCTGTATTCGGGAACAGAGGAACGTTTTATATTGAGCGCATATGTTCTTTTTTTAAATACTCAAGGAATTAAGTAGTTATTAAATTTGAAAGGAATTGTGCAATGAAGGAGAAATACCTAAAAAATATAATACGCAAAATTTGAAGCCAGCCTTTGTGTGAAGTTGGAAACCGAATAATTTGAAATATTTTCCGCAGTCGCAGAGTATGAAGTTTGCATTTACGGCAGACATTAAATACTGAGAGGTATAGGAAACAGGATGTGGATGGGAAATTCTATGCTGCAGTCCAAATTGTCCATTTCTTCTACCTTGTATACCATTTATCAAAATTGTAAATCCTTTGTGTTCTATCGAAGGCGCCACACTATCTATGCAATATGTATATATATTGCATAGAAAATACTAAGATACACATAAAAATATATAAGTAAAACTTCTAATTTTCTTGTATAATAGTCTCTTTATGTTCTTCATTATAATTTGATCATTTTTCTTTTCTATCCTTAAAATATCAACTGTCTATAATATATCAATCTAGAGTGAGTCGTTTCAAATTAGTTCGTTTCATGCTGTCATGTGTTTTCTCACTCCTCTCCCCGTGCCTTCGTGGCGTAATTGAATAAAGTGTTTCACGCGTATTCGGAAGGTCCGAGATTCGAATCCCGGAAAGGCTAGTGTGGATTGCTCTAGTTCCAAGAACGCAGCGACAATTCGCTTTACATCTGTTTGGGTTATTGGACTAATTACCAGGTCCAGTTCAAGTAAGATCCCATAATTCCATCTTACATTATGAAACAATGCAGATATCGTTTCTCAAATTACATTAAAGATTTCTCTTGAGATCAAAACATTTTTACTCTATATCTCACACTTCTTCTGAATATGTCGTACCTTTTTCCTCCTTTGCTTTTGTTTTACTAACACGCACCACTCGCTTCTCTCTATCATCAATTGTCTAAAGATGTATTAAGCTTTCAAAAATCTGATGTCGCGCCCATAATAATCACATGTGAATTAAATTATGCGTCTCAAAATAGCTTTTTCCAGTAGTAAAATTTTGCATTGAATCGACGGCTACGTCTGTATGTAAGTGTCCTTCTTTCAGCCACATAGTAAAAGCCGCTCCAAAGTTACATCTACTCCATAAATGGTCTCCAATCCATTACAGCTAGCTCCCCAATCTATAACATTCGTACATATATATATATATAATATGTGTGTGTGAGACATCATAATGAGAGAGAATGTCACTGTGTAAAGCATAAGAGATAATATTCATATAGCGGGTGTGTGTGTGTGTGTGTGTGTGTGTGTGTGTGTGTGTGTGTGTGTGTGTGTGTGTCTGTGTGTGTGTAAACAAAGAACTTCATTGAACAATAAAATGGAAAGCTAAATTGTAGAAGTTTCCTGAAGAGAATATCAGAGCATTAACAAGGTGGGTAAAGTTTACAACACGATGCATAAACGAAACTACGAAGGCGGAGCTAAGTGTTGTCAAACGTAAGATAGAGTGAGCACGGACCTTATAAGAGATTGTTATTTCTTTTAAGGTCTATGGAAGTCAGTTTGTGACGGCGCAATATATTCTTGCTTTTATATTACGGATAATTTCTCAGTTTATTTCCCATTTTTTACCGAAAAAACAATAATGTTTTTGTCATTTTTCTAAATTAGCATTAAATTCTTCATTTTACATTTAAATTTCTAAGCAGGAACCTCTTGATTTACCAAAAATAAGCGAAATAAAAATTATTTATTTTATGTAAACAAGAAAAAACAATTTAGCTTTACCATTTGGTAAAGTAATAAGATTACACTTTCACACGCATGTATTTCATATAACTTTAATATTATTCAAACTTTTAAGCTTTGCTATCAATAAAAAAATGAGAAGGAAAATGAATTTTTATCTAAATTCACATCATAAATACTTTAATTCTATTGTTTTCCTAAATGGCTTCACTTTCCCAAGAAGTAACAATTCCTTACCTGATCTTAGCCCTTATCACTTTAACCTCTGTCATTTTCTAAAAATTTGAAGCTTAGAATTAAATTAAAAAGAAAAAAAAATTCATGGCAAATGAGCATCAATCATAACAACTTTCATTTCACTATTTCTTAAATTACTAAATGGCTTCATATTCTTTTTACGCGTATTTCCCATATGCAAATCCTTGAAACAAATATGGTTTCTCACAATAAGAAAAATAAGATTAGCAAATAAAAAATACAATAAACGTGATAGTTCAAGTAGAAAATGAAATATAGATTGAAATTAGAATAACAAACACTCTTATAAATTAATATTGAAAGCTTAGTTAACGCCTTCGTGGTGTAGTGGTCTGCATGCTCGACGCGTAACCGAGAGGTCCGTGGTTCGATTCCCGGCGAAGGCGTTGCTAATTTTCGGCCCACCAGCGGCCGAGCGGTAAAAGCCGCTGAACACTGGTAGTTCGGTCCAGGGTTCGAGTCCCGCCGAACGGGCTGGCTGCATGGGCGTTTTCGTGTTTTTCCCCATGTGTAACGTGGATACGAGCCAGTTTCCCTTAAAAAGACCTCCACGGGGCATCCCTCCCTTTCCGTGTAGTGCCTTAGGGCGGAGCACGTAATATAAGAAAAAAAAAAAAGCTTAGTTAAGGGGTGCAAGAGCTAGCGATTTTGGAGCCGATCTTTTGATCGTCAAAATGTTGATGTCTATTGTACGTCGGCGAGCATTATCACTATATAAAAAACACAGTTTAGCAATTTAAAATATAAATTTTAATTATAAAATCAGGATTATATCATACATTAAGAAATAAAACATTTTTCTTTATAAAAGCAAAATATTTATTCTTTTGCGCTATCTTCATGTTTATTAATGTTTTGCGCTATCTTCTTCCTGTGTGCACAACGATATCTTTTCGATACTAAAAAAAAGAGAGGGGGCACGAGAAAGAGCATTGCACAATCGGCTTCACACACAGCCTGCAGATTGCGCACCGGCTATCATCAAGATTCTTCAAGAGCACTTGAAACTTCAACGTACATCTTAACATAACTGAAATGAAAGAGAAATTCTATTTCCACTGCTTAAAAATAAGCGTCTGAAAAAATAACAAACCGTAATCGAAAACAGAGAACAAGTCACGTAGAGAGAAATATCGTACAACCCACATATATACGAGTTACCGAAAAAAATGTGTCAGAATAATTAATGACCTAACGACGAAAGTATGTTTACAAGAATAAAATCATTACCTAACAACGAATTCGCCAAATTTGGCGTGCACCTGATACTTTATTTTAGACAATAATAACAAATGTAACTTTCCTTTAGTCATCGCCTTTTCCAGACTACACTTCTGAGACTTCATGTAGAAATGTAAGTATTAACTTCCCAGGCGCTAGATATCTTCTGCTGGTATCTTAACATACATTCAGCCAGATACAAATCCACTGTCCTATTGTCTGCCAAGTGACGCAGAGACTTCTTTTAGTAACTCCGAAAATCCTTTCATTATGTTACAATGGTGTAACATAATGGTGTCTGGAAGTGTAAACAGTACTTTCAAATGTTTGCGGAGTCGATGCAGTTGAACATTTCCACGGTATTTTCTGAAATTTGCTGAACAGCCTTTGTAAGCTCCTAAATGCGTTTTCGTCTAATGGTTGACCTTTCCAGCTGGATGTTGTAATTAGAGAGCGTTTGGTTATATATATTTTGGTTGGTGCACTGTGACTCGAAATGCTGCTTGCCGTTCGAATTGCAAAACTATGAGCCTTAACAACAACTTCTTTTGTCTATATATGTAATGATTGAATGCCAATGAGGGCATGCAGAGTATTGTTGATGTAGTTCTTCACCACTTTGCACTTGGTATTAGCACTTTGCAGTGTTAAGGGAGAATGGTTGTTCAGTGGTTGCCAAAAGTCTTTTCTTTCATATTGTCGTGATGTTTACTTAGACTACTATTTTACTACTTTATTATGAGGGCATTATATATTTACATTCGACATTTACATATACATGTACAATGTATACGTAGCGAATGCGGCATCAGATTACACTTTGAAACTTGCATTCTTTCCAGTATTTTTGCACTATCACCTGCGCATTATTTGAAGAAATTAAAATGTGATACTCAGTTGAATTTTATGTTCATCATAAGGACAATTGCAAAAATAACATGCAGTCGTGTTTAATTTTGGATAATAAAAATAATCACACGTAAAATAGACATACATTTACTATATTTTAGGTATAATTTATTGAATAAAACGTAATAAAAATACGCACATCTAGAAAGGGGCGCTCTCATCGTTGCCCAGTTGTATGTTACGTTTCACATATTGCCAGTTGTCAACAAAAAAGACAAGGGGTGCTGGGCGAGATGTTACCAGAATAGAATCAAGTATGAGAGGTGTAGTTAGTACTATTACAACAACGAGTGAGCAATAAAGAGCAATGAAGCTAGAGTTCTACTTTATTTCTCTTGGTTAATTAAGATTTGGATTTACAAAATTTAATATCAATAGTGGCTAAATTACGTTTTGCATTATGCAGTTACATGGCTCTATTGTATCAGAATTATACGAGATCGTTTAATTTTGGAATGGCGCAATTCAACAATATTTCTTAGAAATAAATTCTTATTTTTAAGAGAGAAAGGGGAGCTAAACAAATTAAAAGGAGCCTTAAGGTATTGCTGCTTATCAAAATGAGAATTTTACTTTAGTCTAGATTCTTAAATTTGCTTATACATACATACACACACATACATATATATATATATATATATATAGAGAGAGAGAGAGAGATTTAACATATTATATGTAAAAAATATTCAATCTCTTCGAAGTTTTTATAATGTGTTTCTAATTATAAGTGTCCCTTCCTTCTTTTACGCCACTTTATGTTTACCGTGATCTAAACAATTTATAAAAAGGAAAATCAGAAATTAAGAGCTGTGAGAGTTAAAAAATTTTTACTCTTAAAAGAGACAAAATGCAATTACGCAAATAACCATGAAAAAGTGGCAGAAAAATGTATATTTTCATATTTTTCAGATAAAGTAATTTTAGCATTTGAATAAATAAAGGAAAGTGAATAGCTTCGATCATTTGTCTAAAATTACAATTATAGTTGTGAAGATTTTAATTTCTGCAGGAAATGCACTTCTCAACCTTGTAAAATATTTTACAGAACGTGAAACATTTTTTATTCTATCATTTTGGACGATTCTGTGTCAGTTAACTGCTCCTTTTCGTTCGCAGCTTCCAATTCCTACCTTTGTTATTCATAAAAAGGTAACAGATTTAAAAGCCTATATGCCTTTTCCGCACCTCCCAAAATCGAAGATATTACACAAAGACTACTTTGAGATCACCCTTTTATCTCCCTTCCTTTTTTTTTTTTTGTTAAATCCCTCGTATTGTGAAGCCATGACATACCCTGGCTTTTTCTGCTTAATGTAGTACCGTATTTTTATATTTTCAAACTTTTAACTGAAGCCATGGCGAGAGAATGTACAACAGTATTTACAATCTAAGCATATCGACAGAATGCTTTTGAAAATATTTTTCTCGTCAACAGGTACCTCTTTTCATAATTATTTAACTACTACTACCTTACTATAATTAAATGACAAAATTCTGTTGTTTTTTAAGATATAATGCAAATGCATTATGTATTAAAAGAAAAAATTCTAAATTAACTTATATAGGAAGTTATAAATTATCACATTTTTCAACGACTCAGGTTTTGTTTAGAATACAAACCATGACATAATAATTTGAACATAAAGAGGGATAACTTAATGGAAGACTTTCTGATGATCAGCGCTTGGACTGATGTTGCAAAATACTAAGAGAACTTCATGCAACGAACCAGCCCGTTAGGACTCAAATCCGAACTGAAAATACTAATTATCCGTTGGACCATTATTAAGAGATGTTTTACTTTTAATGTAAATTCTTTAAATTACTTTGCTTTTCGAAAGCAGTGAATGAAATTATTTTACCAAACACCTAATCACTGTTGTTCTAAGAGCTAAAGACAGAAGCTTAATCCCACAGAGCGTACGATTATTAGAAAATCTGGCTCAAAATTTTTGGCTATGTAAGTAATAAAGAAGAAAGAAAGTGAAGAAATAAAATCATGTATTTAGAACCATAAATTGCTACAGACATTTAAATACGCAGATTTTTTTCATGCTTTTTAAAAAGTAAAAAAGAAATTGATGCTGTAATGATCACGTTAAAATGTGAGTTTCGACATGGTGAGAATCAAAGGATTTATCATGTAAGAACTTTTTGAAATAAAACTGATGAGTTGAATTTACATAAAATTTAGATCTATGACAGTATTAATGTACTTTGAGCTGTAATAATAAAGTAGTCGTGCATGCGGCTGGCTTACATGTCTTAATAGATGGTAGGAGTCGAGGACGGCCGACGTCTCTTAGAACTTTCATAACAGAATGGAAGTAATTTTTTCTAAAAGATCATTTCCTTTTATCAAGAATTGCCTAGAGAGAAATTATAAATATTACAATTAAATTTATGACTCGATTGTAAAGTTGTTTGATATCAGCATCAAATTCAGATTTAGAACCTATGAGATTATACAATCCTATATAAGTTTCATCCTCAAGAGAACAGTCACCTTGAGGAGGGTTCACCATTGAGTTTAAAACAATAGGAACTTTATTGGTAATATTGACACCTAGAAGAGAATTTATATTTATTTCTCTTATATTTTCTGCGAACGTGCTCATGATACATACATATCCGAACGTCTGATAGTCTTCCGACTTCCCAACTCAGTTTTCCTACATCACATTAAGGCATTGTTCACTGTTTCTTCAAACATCAGTTCTGATTGGTAATACGTATGACTATTTTATCAAATGGAAATAATGGAACATTCATTAGTGTTATGTCATATAGAACCTATGTACCCAAATTATCAAACAGAAATAAAAAGCACTTTTCAAAGGTCTTAACATATTATACTAAACTATTATCTATTATCGTCTAAAACAATGAATGAAATACTCACAGAATAGTTATTATAGTGTCCTACACAATAGATTATAACATTGCTATAAATGATAAAAAACATACAATAGATAAATGTCATTGATTACTCCTTGTATTAATAATACTGTTAATGGTATGTTGAGAAGACTATGTCACAAAAATTAACAGCATTCCTTTCTCAGAGAGCATTTTTGAGGAGAATCAAGGGCACATCTGATGAAATTCAATCATCCTTAATTTAGATAGTGTATATAACTCATTTTATCAGCTTGATAACAGTATTGCAGAAAGCTATGAGCTAACTTTTTACTGCAAGGTGTATAAATGATAGAAATTTTGAGGACAATCTGTTACTGCTCTAAGATTTCATAGAAAGCTATATACAGCATGACATTTTTACACTACTTAATTCGCCCTATTGGGTTGGAATCATAAAGGCACAGATTACGTATTAATTGGTTCCAGACTCGATTATTCTTCTGAAATTATATTCAGTTTTAAACTTTAATTTATGTCTTCACTGGTTCAGAAACAAGCTGATTCATTTACTTGTTCCGTTGCACCAACTTCATAATGACGATGCAGCGAAGGAACTGAATTTCTTATTTCGTTATGGAAGCTGAGTAAAATAGTTATCATAAAAAAGATAAATGATATATAATAATTTTAATGACTTCAGCTAATGTCATTTCGTAAAAAAGTAAATACGTCTAGTTAGAAATCTCATGAATTTAATACATGGTTATTTAAATCAAATTAAATGAAGAAAAATATTTTTAAGAACTTTGTTTACTACTTTTAAATCGCTTTATTATGACTCAGTAACTTTCCAGATCAAATTTGAAAGTATCTTATTTTTTACTGAATTGCAACTCGAAGGAAGAAAAAAGCAGCAGTAACACATTTTTTTCATAGAACCGAGTTTGTTAATTAAATCTGAAAGGGAAGTATCTTTCATTTTTTCGAATGGCAATAGCCTATCGCATTCGTGTTTGTTTATTTCGAAGTTTGTTGTTCGATGTTTATTTCGAAAACTATTGCAACCGATCGCTTTCTAATCGTTGAATTTGTTAATCAAGAATTCATTAAACTTTTAGGAATTGTGCAATTAAATATAATGCAACAAATTCCAAATCCGGGATTTTAGTTGCACATGTTCTGGTGGAGGACTACGTTATTTAGAATATGATGGCTTTAGTTTCCGTCTTTTTTCATAGTGCGAGGAATATAGATACTAACATATATATTCTTCATTAATTAATTTTATTAGAAGTAACACAGGGTGATAATATTTGGTGGCAACTGTTTGAAATGTGGTTCGCCGTGTTTAGTGAACTGACGAAAAATGCCATTTTGAGACTGACAACTTTTTTTGCCTATACAACAGTAATATACTGCCCTTAACTATTAAGAATAAACAAGAAAAGATTATTTTTGCGATGAATAGTGATAAAATTACATTCCGTTTTTTACAAAAATGCAATTTCTCTATTTTCTTCAACTTTTTTCCCGCTAAAAAGAACTATGCCGTTGTATGTTAGCTTTACTTTCTACGAAATTTATTGAAACACCGGATTCTATTAAAAATAGAAAATAATTGTTTATAATATTTATAATAACAATACACAGGGGCAGTTCGCACATTTTTAGACGATTTTGCTTTGCTATAACACATATTCGTTTGCTTGGAAATTTGTTTTTTAACTGAAGCTATATTTTTGAAAGTATTTTTTATCTTTTGCTAAGAGGCAGTTTTGTTTTCATGCGAAATTGGGTTTTAAAAAAGCAATGGATTAAAGGCTATGTTGTGTTCTTTCCGAAAAAAAATATTCCTAACTAATTAATACAGAAATTATGAAAGCCATAGTTTTTCGATATCTAAAGCTACGATAGGTAGAACTGTCAGCAAGAAACAAAAGAACGTCAAAGTTTGGCTTCAAATGGAAACTCCAAGAGAAAAAATGGAATGTTGCAAAGGTAAGATCTTTAATGTTAAACGAAACTCCGTCAAGTCCAATGACGGTAGCAAAATCACTAAAATGCTCACTGTCTACTGCAACGCGATGAAATTCTAAAAGGAATTTTTGCTATTTACATACTTATTATTAGAAGACATTTTGTGTGTGCATTTTTCTTTAATCTTTTTTCCTGTCATCTAAAGTATCCTAATGCTAGCAGTAACATTAACTTTATCTTTTTCTTCTGTTTACTTTGGGGTCTTCAAATATTGTAGCTTTACAGTTTTTCTAAGAACATGTTATCCAAATTATTTTATTTTTACTATTTTCATTTATTTTATTATTTGAATGCAGATGTAAGGTACATCGTCTTAGTTCTTGGTAAATAAAAGTAATCGCAAGTGACTGATGCTGATTTGAATCTTAAAAAGGTGATAAACATAATGTGTGTCGTCTTTCTCTACGACATATCGCCGAACGCAGAACGTGCTACAGAATTCTTTGCGAGAAACATTTATCCAGAAAAAAAATGGAAAAATGTTGTCAGAATAAACGATTCTTGGTTATATTTAAATGACTGCAGTAAAACGATATCCATTATTATCTTGAATTAGGAGGTACAAAATCTTAAAACATGGATTAAGGAATGTAAAAGTTTTTCAAAAGGATGTTTGATTCCTGCCGATTTTTCATATAGCAACAAATTAAAATAAAGAGATTGGAGGAAATTGCTCAGTTTCGCATATTAGCAGGAGCATATCTAACACCCAGTTTTCAAGGGTGCTGCGTTACCATGATGCTAATTATTGTCGGCCAGGAGGGTTCTGCACACTCGTGTATATATTTCCCAGTTTTTCAAATATGATATAACTTCTTTTTATCCACCGTGAAATCAACTAGCAGAACTGCATCAAGACAAAGCAAGCAGCCACACGTCAAAAAGCGAGTTGTCCAAACCTTGACCTACAATCCTCCTTAGACCTTGGAAAGCTGTTTAAGAGGAATGGGATAAAATACCTCTACCAAAACTGCAGAAGGCTCTATCGGTTTTAAAACTACGACGTAGACAGTTTGTAAAGAATGAGGGTTATCAGGCAGAATATTTAAAACACAGAAAAATTGTAGTAAAAATATTTCTGTAAATACAAGGAAAATCGTCTAAAATATGTACGAACAACCTTTGTTTAATACTTTATGAAAATCGTAATAATCTTTATAATAACGAGTAGTAGCCCTAAATGCTTCTGGCAAAATATTAGTAAAGAAATTAAAGAAGGACGTTTCTCAAACTGCATGTTTCGCTATGCAGAAATAAATAAAAATTCACATTACTGTACTCATGATCATGATGTACGTTTAGCAAACTGCATTGTATCCTGATCTTCTTTATATCAAATAAACATTTCCATACAATTTAAATATTTTCTTTCACTACCTAGAAAGTTCCACATGTGGTGTAACAAATTCTATGATGTGACAAGTTATGTTATTAAAATTTTAAACATATGAATTTAACGCAGCATTTTGCCAATTAACCTCCCACATAAATTACATTGGAATGAAGGCGACACAATATGGATAGAAATGGGTGAAACTAAGCGTAACTTACTTCGAGAATAAAGAGATAAATTCCTTATTTTGTATTTTGAAAGTTGCTTTCTTGCAACTTGTAAAGCATGTTTTATGTAAAATTACTTTTTTAAATTCATAAACTGTAATGTAAAATAAAACAAATTCATGGAAGTTTAAAATTATATATAATAAAATCTCAAAAAGAAACCAGTTGGGAAGAAAAGATGGCCAAAGTGAAAAAGAAATTAATTCTTTTAAAGCATTAAAATTATGCAATACTTTTAATATTTCCTGGTATCATTGAGAATATGTTGTTATACCTCTACGTTATGACCCTCTATGGAGAACAGCACATTCAATAAATTTCTATTAATAAATCTGCATTAATAAATAAAGTATTTCTAATGTGTCCCAGATTGATTTTATTTTTGTTTTGGAAAAGCAACATATTGTGGTAGAAAATGACTTAATGAAAAATTTAGATAACTTTTGTTTTGGACAGGTATTTGATTTAATAAAAATACAATCACCATACTAAAATACGAAATCCAAAGAGAATAATAAATGAATCCCATCATGTGCCAAAGATTATTTAAAATATCCCGAAAATAAACAATTTTCATTTATTTAAATGTTTCATAAGTGTAGCAGTTTTTAAAAAGTTAGTACCAAATTACGATAAAAGTATTCGTCTTAAACTTTATATGAAATGTTTAATGCTCATAAAAATTAATTTAGAGATTTGAATAAACGAAAGTTTGGTTCTTTAAACTCGCAAAGGAAAAGGGAATCTTGATCGGCTCACATTCTGAAAATTAATCCTTGATTAAGAAAACCTTTTACATCAGAAATAACTTATTCACAGCCGCCTGGATGCAGATGACCAAAAAAAAATACTCTTTGCATTTCCAGAGTTGTTTGCATTAACTAACGAACTTGAGTATGTTACTTTGTGCTTTGCAATTCCCCTAGTAAAATTTTATTTTACGACCAAATACGGAAAAACATCGTTAGCTCCGTTTTCTTTTCTCGTCTATTCCGCTTCAAAATTTTAACTTTAAATATATTTTATTTTATGTACTAGCCTAGTTTGTTTATTTTTAGAACTGCAGTATCAACTAAAATGTTATTCATACGCAAAAGATTTCATTTTTTCCCTTAAGAAAATATATCAGGTAGGATCATATTGAAGATTTCTATGTTACATTTTCCTAAAGACTAATAAACAATATAAGGTACGAAATATTTTTACCATGCAGCGTTTCCAAAGATATATATACATATCTCCTGGAATATATATATATATATATATAACAGCATGGATATTGTATATGTATATATTTTCCCGTCTCTTTTTTTATAGTGGAAAGCATTATGCGATGAAATTCTAAAAGGAATTTTTCCTCTTTGCATGCATGTCGTTACAGCCGATTTTGTGCGTGCATTTTTCTTTACTCTTTTTTCCTGTCATTTAAGGTATCCTAATTTAAGCTTTTTGATAGAAGCAATATTAACTTTCTCTTTTTCTTGTTTTTACTTTGCGAATTCAAATATTGTAACTTTACAGTTTTTCTAAGAATATGTTACCCAAATTATTTTATTTCTACTGTTTTCATTCACTTGCTTATTTGAATGCAGACTATAAGATACATCGTCTCAATTCTACATAAATGAAAGTAATCGCATAGCCCTGAAGATAGATGCTAATATAGAATGTAACTAGCAAACTACTGTATTAGCATTTTTTTTATGCATTTTTATTATTTTAACACCAGAAAGCCTTCAAATTTCATGGCCCTAGAACGCCCGCCGGAGTCATTTAGACTCCAACGGGATGCGGTAAACAGATAAACTAGCACACCATAATGAATACATTATTCAATTAAAACACTTAAATTTGTAATTAGGAACAATAGATACAACTATTAATTATAAAAAGCATAACTGAATTTACAGTTACAAGAAAAGGAAAAAAATGGCATGCTTTTCACAAAATTCATATACTTACAATCCTGTTTAAACTAAAATTCAGGAATGCAGTTTTTGCATGTATAATTGCATGTATCTAGCTTGTCATGATATTTTCCGCACGCCATTATATATTGCATTAAATACAGATATTAGTAGTCATATTATCTTTACAAAGTTTTATTTCACATTTCCTCCTCTTTGGGGCGGATGTCTCTGGTGGGGGTCTGCTCTGCTTGCATTTCTTTTTGGTTTCTTAGTAAGGCAAATCTAGTTTTGACACATTTTATCAGCTAACATCTGGATGAACGCCAGTCTTGCAATTAGTTTTTCAGTAATATTTTTAAAAATAATCCAGTCATTTATAGCAGATAAATCTAATATATTGTAAAAAGTATGATTATATCATCTTCTATAAGGTGCTTTTTACAGTGTACTTTCTAGCCATCTGATCAATTATATCGACACTACATTTGGTTGCATTATAAAAACTAATTGTTTCTGGTGTTTTCTTTCTATAATTACTTGTACCGACAGATGGATGAAGGGTACTTAAAATCATTACATTTTTCTTTCTCTTTCCTTGATATACTGTAAGAGTAGCTCTTATTTCGTCATGTTCCAAAATTTTAGATTCATATAGTGCCTCCCGGAAATCTTTCATGGATTTATATTTCTCTGCTGACAGTTCCTATCAAGCTTGTTCCCTGCTTTTGCAATTCTTCAGCTAAATGAGCGATACAAGAAACTGTGGCATACAGACCTTTGTTTAGAAAAGATTTCATAAGTCTCATAACAACGTATTCAGATAATCTTTGATCAGATGGTCGTTCTTTAGTTGTCCTGGATAAGGAAAGCATTGAGGAGGTATTTGGATTTTACATCAACAGAAAGCCAAAATCTTTGTCCATAGTTATCGAGTTTTGATGGTATAAATTGAGCAAATGGACATCGGGTTTGCTAGGAAACATTTTTCGTCTATCGTTTTATTTTCCCCGGTTTGAAGAAAGAAATACAATTATCAATGAAGCGATTCCAAATTTATCTGTTTGCAAGCATACAGAAAGTGTAGATTTCATGTCAAATCGTAAAAATCGTAGAATTTCACAAAACCTGTTTCTTCCGATAGTTTCTGTGCAAAGGTTCAAGCCCCAAATTTTAAACCACAAGGAATGAAGATTTATTCCTTTCGCACCACTCACATCCCAAGCATATAGTCCTGGTGTAGTCCGTGTAAAACTGAAACTGTATTCAGCCTCACGTAGCTGTATATTCTTTCCAGCAATTTCGAGAAATAGAAGTTACTGGAAATTTCTCGGCGACGGTGGACTGGAGAGTGTGTCAGTTTTAGTTTAGTTCAGAATATTGAGAGATCACCGTGCGAGCTCTCGTTTTCGCCTGATGTTCAACGTTCTAAGTAGTCTGAAGTATTAAATATTGTGCTCTGTCACACTGGAAAACGTATACGAGAATTTTTGTGAGAAAAGTTTCAGAATTGTTAAGTGTTTGGGGTAAAATAAATTTCAGCGAGCTATCAGCAGTTCTGTGTGCTTTCAGTCCATCTCTATCATGCATCATATTCTCTATTATGGAGCCTGCAGAACATTTCCAAACATAATTCAGGATAAGCAGGATTTATATACAGATTTATAAAATATAGCTAAAGATGTTTAGCATAGAAAATGCTGATGAAAATAAGGAATAAAGATATAATATTAGCAGGATCAACAACATTTAGTGGCCAAATAAACCTCCAAGCTCTTCTCGTTATTCTTAAAAACTCTTTTATTTTGATATATGAATAACAATTTAATAATAAGTACTTATTATTTTGAACACGGACATCATATAAAAACAGCTTGGGATTGCAAAAATCTATTGTATTAACTTAATAAGTATTACTG
>KK113560.1:146659-169001 GCA_000611955.2 Stegodyphus mimosarum | reverse complement strand
GTCAAATTTTAAAATGATATTTTTTTTTCGACATATCATGAAATGAAAACAATAATTTTGCTGCTCAAGGATTGCAACTCATTGAACCTCGACTCCAGTCAGTATGTTTAAAATGCGTTTTTACATTCGTAATCTGAGTATATTATCTGCATACAATTATATAAATATGTTATTAAATAAAATGTATATATACCTTTAAAAACATAAGTAGAATTCGTGACAAATACGCGTATGAACGTGGTAGTAGATTTAGTAAGAAAATAGTTGATGCACGCACATTTGTTTTCAAAAATTCACGTTAATACACAGTGAAAGGTATAAGATACTTACCCGAAATTTTGTCAAAACTATTCCTAATGTGCAAAGTAAAAAATAGGGAAAATTTACTTAAATTTATTCCTAAAGTGTACGTTAGTGAAAAGTAAAAATATTTCGCAGATTTACGTAAATTTTCAGAAAAATATACGAATAAAAATATCGAAAGATTTACGTATATGCGATAAATATGAGTAAATTTTCACCAAAAAGAATGTAAACCCTTAAAATGTACTCAAATTAGCCGTAAAAACTACGAATAAATGAGTATACATAAATTTTACGTATATTGTAACCTAAAGATATACATAGATATTTACTATTTGTTTCAGACACTTTTTATGATGTTTTGGGGGGTTGAAGGTCTTACTTTTTTTATGTGTATTTTCGCGTATTTTTGCACGTATTTCTCGCGTGCAGTTCACGAACCCATGCTGCCTGGGTCCATTCTCAAACTAATGTTTATTTCTAAAATAACTTGTATTATTGCGAAAAAAAGAAAAGAAAAGAAGTATTGTTTTCTAATACTACTGTATTTAACTGAATATTCATAAACTATTGGATAATTTGACAGTGTGTGAGAAGTTAAGATGAAAAAGACTAGTATAAATCAAAGTTAATTGCGCAGATTAGCTTTAAATCCCATTTAAAATAAAACTTAGACAATTAATTCAGCTGCTAAAGGCCGAGCATGTATTTTGAATTATAAGCAATTTAGTTATTTTTTTTATGTTTTCTCATGTTGATAAAGCCAGATCACCTCTATTATATACTTTAGTTCTCCCCGTAAAATAAGTTATATCTTATTTCTCTCTATTGTTCTAAAAATTATTTTTCAACATATTTATAGCGTCAGAACAAGTTCCTTGAGAAATATCCTATTCAAAATCATTATTGAAGTTCATTATGAGACAAAGCATCCAAATATTTGATTACTTCTTCAATAATAATGTCACCAACCCTCAACTTAATTTTTAATCCTCATTTTTTATGATTAATCCTTAAAATTTTGGAGTTTAATTTCTGTTTACAGGCTCTACTTTATAGGAATACAAAGTGAAGCACATTTTAATCAATAATGCAGTCATCGATACACTGCACTTCTTATATTGAACAGTTAACAAAGAAACAATAATATGCACTCCTTAGAAAGGTGAAAAACCTACATAAAACATCATTCTTGTAAATATCCTCTGAAACATATTATCTTATTAAGACTTCTATGGATACCATTTTCCTAATTCTATATTCTTTCTGACTCATTTTTCCTGACTTCTTTGTTCCTGACTCAGTTTTGAGCATAGTTTTGAGCTTAAAATCCATCGATTAAGATACACATTTGGGGTTCAAAATAAATACAAGATTCCGGGATATTACTGCATTGTCAAATATTTCCCTTATATTTTAGAAAACTGATGATGTGTATTATTTTTTTTCCATTTAAAAATTTTCATCCTACCATAAGAGAGTCTAAAGCAGCGGTTATCAACCGGTGGTACGCAAGAGAAAATATGTTGTACGCAAAGGAACAAAGTATATTTAACTATTAAATAAAAAAAATTAAATACTCCAGCATCCTTTTAAAGCTTTTCTCTAACATTCATAAATTTATGCGATCTGAGACTTGTTCAAGGACTTCAACAAAATATTTTCACAAATATTCTTTTCGCCACAGATAATACAAAATTGTTATAAATGAAGTTCTTAAAAGCGTAATAGAAATGGATGTTGTTTTTAACGGGAAATAAAAATAAGTTCCTATAAAAAGGTAAAAGAATCTCATTAATTCTTTTAGAATTTATCGAATTATTAGAATGTCTACACTTTATGACTCTACCATTTCCGGGCTCATACTGGAGCCCACCAGCTGCCGAGCGGTAAAGACGCTGAACACTGGTTGTTCGGTCCGAGGTTCGAATCCTGCAAACGGGCTGGCTGCATGGGCGTTTTCGTGGTTTCCCCCATGTGTAACGTGTATACGAGCCAGTTTACCTTAGAAAGTTCTCCACGAAGGCATCCCTCCCTTTAGTCAAATAGCCCTCGTGTGGTTTGCCATAACTGAATAGCTTAACCTAACCTAACCAGGCTCATACTGTTGTGTTTTCAATTAGAAGCATTTTTTACGCCGACTTGCTGTCTCTAACAGCAGGTATTTTGTCTTCTTGTTGCTTTGTATTCCTTACCTTTCTACGCGATTTGAGAATATTTTTAAGAGCTCGTAATATATTGTGCATTTAAATATTTATGAAAAAATAATAAACCTAGACAAGCCTAGATTTTCAAAATGGAAAAATGACTAGAATTGACTAAGCGGAAAAATTATGATTCATTGTTACTATTATTAAAAGCAGAGCTTCAAGAATATTTACAATTT
Source organism: Stegodyphus mimosarum (assembly GCA_000611955.2). NCBI lineage: Eukaryota > Metazoa > Arthropoda > Arachnida > Araneae > Eresidae > Stegodyphus > Stegodyphus mimosarum. Next base: position 166,312 of record KK113560.1, on the reverse strand, counting down.
TATGTCAAGAGATAGGCAGTGAACATGAAACGCTTTTGTTTTATTCCGAAAGAAGGTGATTATCCAGAGGCAAATTTTTAAATCGTCTTTTTGAACTTTGATCAGAAATTCAAACTTTGCTCTGTGAATAAATATTTGAATTGTAAAAATGTATATTTAGGAAATTATGATTGGCCCGTTTAACATATTTAGCTGATATTTGTGGAAAGCTAAATGAAATAAATTTAGGATTACAAGGACAAAGTGTTAATTTGCTACCATTAGAAATAAAATAAACGTAATTATAAAAAAACTCGAGATAATAATTAAAGAATTAGATAATAATATTTTAAGCTTTTCACCCCTTTTAGAAAATTTACTAACGTAAAATAATTTGAAAATAAAAGAATTAGCGTCAGACATTAAAAATTGTTGTTTTCATTGATAAATAATTTCAACGTGTCCTTTCCCGAGGATTATGAAAACGAAAATTGGATTAGAAATCCATTTTTCAAGTGTACCTGAAATTTTGTCTCGTGAAGAAAAAGAACAATTGATAGAAATTTCCTGTGATCGAACTCTAACTGAAGTTTTCTGAAGTAACACTTGCAGACTTTTGTCTGAACCGAAAAAAAGAACTTAAATGGATTTCAAATAAAGGTATTAAATGATTATTTCCTTTTTCCGCAACCTATTTGGGTGAACGAGGATTTTATTTCATGCCATATTTAAAAAATAAATACAGAATAAAATTAAAAGTGGTTCCTAATTTACTGTTAAAACTAAGTGAAATAAGATCAGATATAAAGAAATTCATCTCTCTTTTAAACAGGCCGAAATTTCGCACTGAATTTTAGAATTAAAGTGTTATAACTTAAATTAAAATGGTAACCAGTTTTTTATCTGATATTTTTATGGGTGCATCTTTAATATAGTAGCCAACAGGTTGTACAAATGGCAAAATACACCTTTTTCAAATATTTCTATTGAGAAACTGAAAAATAATTATTGTAAAATGGAGTGGTGGTACTAAAGCTTTTCAGTTTTTGATTAGCTAGTCAGAGAACAGCTGGTCTAAAGACTTTTTGATAGATGTTTGGAAATTGAAACTATATAAGTTTGCGGAGAGAATATCGACACGCGTTTAATGACAGTTAGTATTGTTTGTTAACATAATTTTCGAGACATTTACCGAAGCAAGGAAGGAGATTAATTAATATGCCTGCTGCTATCAATTTGTTGATAGTTTTAGTCATTGCATTTTGAATAAGGTATAAATTTAACTACGGAATGCTGCGCAGTTCGGAAGTAAATGAAACTTTACATAACAAAACACTTATCTTGTAGAGACATTAGGCATTTTTGAAAGGTGGAGAGATGAAAAATGATCAGTGCCTGCGCAGGGACTCGAACCACAGACCTTTGGAATATGCGTCCAGGGTGCTGACAACTAAACCACGAAAGCATGCAAAGAAGGCGGGAGAAATACCTTATGTACTCCAACTTTTAAAGGGCGACTGGGGATTAGGGATTTCAATCACCAAATGTTGGCGTGGAAAATCATCATCCACCACCTTTTTTAGTTAGGCTTTTGTTTTCAAAGCAGGAGAGATGAAAAATGAGCAATGCCCTCGCTGGGACTCAAACCACGGACCTTTCGAATACGCGTCAAGCGTGCTAACCGCGAACACCACGTAGGCATTCGAAGAAGGCGGAAGAAATGCCTTATAATATAACCTGCACAGAAAAGAGACTTGTTTCACTTGTTTGTAAATAATGTTATGAATTTCACATTCCAACTAAATGTAAATGATTGGGATACATTATGTTTGATCCAGTGGCGCAGAATTGGTACATTAATAATCTTAGTCCCAGAAATGTAGTTGTTATCAGTATTCAGACATTATTAGCTAAATTATCTTTACTTTTTTCTTCTGTTCTGTTGAAGAAAATAAAAAAAATACAATTCTATGGCTGTAACAACAGCAGCAAACATTTCGTTTTCATTCGTGAAATAACCTATTCAAAGATCCCTCAGCAGAAACGAAATCTCCTCCAATAATTACTAAAAAAGAAGCAAACGGTTGGTTTTGTGAAATCTAAAATTATCCAGAAACCAAGAAAAATTCCAATTCATAGAAACAGCCAATGTTTATTCAAAGATCATTAAAACTGTCAGAGGTGCCAAAAAAAAAATTCGAAATATCATTTTTCTCTATTCGAAGAAGCTTTCATTAATTTCATTTTTCCCCAACCTATAATTTTGTGGCTCTGTCATCAATTTGCAAGTAGAAGATGGGGAATAGAAAGCAGTAATTTTTCCCAAAACCTATCATTTCCAAGCGTTGTTTCGAAATGTCTCAGCGAAACACTCTGTAAAATATTTTACAGATGTTGTGGTTTTCAATGCCGAATAGTGGAACTAATCATTTGAAGCAAAACTTCCACAGAACTAAATATAAATGCCCTTTGCTTTAAAGCAGGAAAATATAATTAGAGATGAAATTAGATTTCGTCTGCGCGTGAGAGTCGTTTAATATTCAAAGAATTTTTTTAAATGAGATTAATGAGTATCAGTTCGAAAATATGAAATAAATAAAAAATAAATAAACTGAATTATTCTGAGCAATAATTATATCCAAAGCCTGTAATAACCCATAATTGAATTAGTATGTATTAGATGTATGCAATTAAATTAATGAGTTTTAAAAGAATTAACGTATTAAGGAAAGTTCTTTTTACCGAATTTAAATACTAATTGCGTATGTCTAAATGCATTACAGATAAAATGATGGAAACTTTTTATAAAATAAATACGGGATTGTTGGCAGGAATAAGCTTTTACTACAAGCTAAAGAATCTTAGTGCTTATAGCTAGGAGCAAAGCAAAGATATTTCTCATCATGAACTATTTTATTAAAGAGTAATTTTTCTTAATGATTAGTTCAGTTTATGAAATAAATAATTGATAGTAAATTTCGGTATGTTCAGCCAAATGATGTAAACTCGCAAAAAATTACTTACAGTAATTTTTTAAGATTCCAGTGACAAAAACATAATATAATGATCTTTGAAAGTAAAATGTAACACGTTTCACATGTGTTAGAGTTTCTCTTTCAATCTGAATAATAAATCTTATTAATATTACGAGTTTTTGTCCTCCAAGTGAAGATACAAATGTTCTAGTTTCTAAACTAAGCCTCGATATCAGAATATGCGGTTAAACTATTTCGATTAAATTTAAGATTTGATAATAACTATTATTTAATTCTTCAATATTTAGAGAAACATTATTTGAAATTCTATGGTAAGGCAGTATTTTACTCTACATTTTATCATATTTCCAGAATATAATTTCATTTCATATTGTACAAAATTCAAATAAATCTCAGTCATAAGTTCGCGATGTAAACTACAAAAAAATGCAATTATTTTATAAATAAATTAATTTTTCTGAATAATTAATAATGCTCATACAATCCTAAGATTTTTTCATTTTAGATCCACTCTTTCATTATTTTTTAGAATGTCTCACGTATGATGTCCGTGTCCTGTCTGAAACGTTTCCGACCTCACTATGTAGATGGCAACTCAAATCAACCAAAGTGGGGAGAGGAACTTGTTTCGGCATCCCTTGATAACTAGCAGACACAATTTTAGCTATTTTGAACGCGAATGTTTTGTTTGACAATTACTTTTGTGAGTTTATGTGACCGTTTTTGCAAAAATGGAAAAAATCGAGTATCATGCAGCAATTAGATACCTGCGTTTAAAAGGTAATACGCCTATTAAGGTTAAAGAGGAGTTAGATACTGTTTACGGAGACTCTGCAGTATCATTTGCTACTTGAAATTTTGGGCAGCGGAATTTGAACGTGGGAGTACCAGCTTGGATGACGATAAAAGTTCAGGACGGCCCAAAATTGCAACCACTAAAGAAAATATCACTAAAATCCACGAAATGGTGCTGACGACCAATCGAATCAAGGTTAGAGAGATAACAGAGGTTATTAGCATGTCCAAAGAACGTGTTTGCCACATATTGAAAGATTTGTGTATGCAGAAGCTGGCTGCACATTGGGTGCTGCGTTTGCTCACTTTGGGCAGAAAACGTGTCCGAATGAACATTTGCAACGTTCTGTTGGCGCAATAAATCGGAATGTTTTTCAATTATTAATCATTGTAGATGAAACCGGGATTCATCATTACAGCCCAGAAAGAAAAACAGAGTCAAAAAGTGGACTGCAAAGGTAGAACCAGCTCCAGAAATGTCAAAAACTGTTCCTTCTGCTGGGAAAGTGATGGCAATAGTTTTTTCGGACAGCCATGGAATTGTCTCAATAGATTATCTTGAAAACGGAAACCCATTACCGGAGCATATTATGCAAAGTTAATTGACAAGCTGAAAGTAGAAATTGTGGAAAAACGGCCACATTTGCAAAAGAAAAAAAATTGTATCACCAAGACAGTGTTCAATCTCACACCTCAGCGACTGCAATAACGAAAATCCATGAATTACGATTTGAGCTGCTTGACCACATGCCCTATTAGCCAGACCGGGCACCAAGTGACTTTTTTTGTTCCCTAAGCTAAAAAACACTTAAAGGAAAAAGAGTTTCGTCAAATGAGGGGACTTTGCAGAGAAAGATTCCACATATTATTTAGGCGGGTAAAAGAATGGCAGCATTGCGGGACGAAATGCATGGACTTAGAAGGAGACTATGTCGAAAAATAAAGGTAATTTTGAAAAAAATTTGTTTTTTTTTCTTTATTAATTCGGAAACGTTTCAGAGAGCCTACGTACTTCCGTAGTGAGGTAGCATATCCTAGGCAAACTTTATTCTGATACTGATGGTGGTAGCCAGATCTACTCCAGCCTCCCTCCTTCTCAGTAAGATTGCGAAATGTTGTTTTTATATGTAACGGAAATTATTTTTAAAAGCGTATGTTCAGAAATATATCCGACATTTTTCTCTTGGAAATTTGAAATACTTTTTAAGTTGCCTTTCTGTTGATTCAAATTTTCCTTAGTTTAATTTTATATTACGTACGTTCTTAAATTAAATTTAATTTTAAATTTTAGCTTTAAATTTTAGTTGTTTTTTATTTAGAATTTTTTTCTCAGCTTTAAAATTGGTAATAATATAATAAAAAATATTTTCTTCTGGTTATTTCACTACGACTTTCAATTTTCAAAAACAAAACTTTTAACTAATGATTTTCTTTAATTTAGTTTTATTTGTACTTAATAGCATTTTGTTTTTCTAACATGCTTATAGCCGAAATAGCTAACATTTTTGCGTTTAAAAATGGAGACATTCCTTTAGCATGTTTTGGCTTTGATACAATTCATTGTAAAATGTGACGGGATTTTGCATCTAGAATTTTTATTTTTACTTTTATTTGCGGATCTATTTTAATGCAATAATGTGCTTTTATTATTTGTTTCATTTTAAGTTTGATATCGTGTTGGGTATGTCAATGATTCTTGGAGAATGGGAAGTAAAAATTGTGTAAAAATTTTACTGTGTCTTTAATTTTAGTTTTAGTTTATTCATTTGAATAGTCAAATAGGACGAAAAGCATTTTCAGAAATCCTTAGTTGTTCTAGTTTAATTTTTTATATAATTATCCCATGGTGAATCTGACAGAAACATTAAGCAATGAACAATTAATTACAGTTTTTCATATTGGTTTAAGCATTTACTTTAATTTACAAAAAATTACTTTGAATTAAAAATTTTTGGAAAATTCCTTTTATTTAAAATTACTTAGTTTCTTTTTTAGTTAATAAATATTTTCTAGTAAAAATAACACTTGACATTTTCCAGGATAATATAATCTTTTCAATGTGAAAAATTATATTTTTTAACTTAAATTTATGTATAATGTTCTTCTATTTACATTTAATTTTACATGTAAAATTTTCAGAGGAAACTAAAATAGGATATCTATGCATGTGTTGAGTTTGTAAAAACGCATAGAATACTACCAAAATGTCAGGGTCAAAGAAAGATGAATTTTACTTAGTTTTTACAATCATATTGTCACTCATTGTTTCCATGGGCAATCTTTTTCAGACACGATATAGCTTCCAAATTTTTATAAATTAGTAAAAATATAATCGAATAAGATGGACCAAATACAAATGACTAATACAGAAATTTTGTAAAATATAGTATTTTTCAGTTGAATTAGTTCATTAAGAAATTGAATTGGTGTTTTAACGAACTGGCTTTTAGTTTCAGATTAAATTTGTGTTTTATTATATTTGTATACATAAAACTTCTAATATTGCCAGCTTTCCTATGTAATAATAAATAATATCAAGGCATTTTTACTGTTTTTTGGTTTTCTTTTTTACTATAAAAATTTCCTTTTGTGTTGATTTTACTTAAATGTATTCTTAACCAGTTTCGTTCATCCAATCATTGCTTTGAGATTTAAAGGAAATTATAAAATTAGTCAATTGTTTTGCAATAAAATCTCATTTATTGTCCGTTCGTGAATTATGGAAGCTTTATATAATTGAACTTCGAAAATATGTAGTTAAACGAATTCATGAGATTCTTATGAGAAGCGAAATTTTTCATAAAGAAAGAAGCAGAAATCTTTCAAAATCATTTACGCAATAAAATATTATTAGACAAAGATATTTAGGATTCATTGATTCCAGGAAAACCAGAAAAAAAGTGAAAAGAACTAAATAAAGATGAACGAGAAAGACTAAGCCATGGCCGGGAATAACAACATGTAGACAACTTATTACACCATGTTGATTAGGCAATTTAGTTCGAATTTAACGGCATCTTATCTGCCCGATATTGACCATAATGTCAGCAATTCGCAAGCGAAAAGTAATGTATCACAATTCATTTTTTTAGAAGAAATTTGGCCTACTGAAATTTCTAAGTACTGGTAGTTTAATGTGGGGTCTGGTAATTTATTCTATACGAATGGGTAGCATTATGGGAGTTTTCGTTGTTTTCTTTTTGCATCGCTTAAAAACGCGTTAACAAACTTGAAATCAAGATGGAAAATTTGTCTAAGTTTTATTTCTTTTACATCTCGTTCTAAACAATATGCTGCAGTGCTACTCCTTGAAATTTTTGGAGTTGATTATTTATGGTGCTCAATGTTGTTTGTATTATCAGTATTTTCATGTTAGTCCAGGCTAATCCGTACATATACTAAGCAGGCATAATCAAGAATTCGGTATAAACCAGAGCATATATGATAATGTTCCCTCATCAAATGATGTTATCCCTTCTATTAAAAGAAACCCAAATTTACTGTTTAACATCGTGATGGTGGGAAAGGTGCTTACATCGCTGTACTTCTTTAAAAGGAAATGGCAAAGACTGGAAGCTGGATTTCGTAAACATTAGAAATAATAATAACTGTAATACGTTTTTATAATTTTCGAAAGGCAATTATAGAAACTGCATTATCAATTTCATAATCATTCTCTTAAGCCATGTGAGTAAAAGCGATTGATCTATCCCGAGTAGGACGTCATCTTTGTCAAACAATTGCAACGAATAGGAGAAACGACCTGAATAAACCACGCATTTCATGTCTTACTAACAGACTTCAGTAATCTTGATTAAACTGCGCCATCAGTATGTTTCGATAGCACAGTTAATTAAATTCAGACTTCAAACTAAGTGATGTATTCTTAGCTTGTAATCAGAATAACATTTCTATGTCTTTATCAGATATTCCGCTCGTGATTTAATTTAGAGAATCGAGTGAATTGCACATAATAGTTATTCTTAGTTTAAGAACCCTCATTTCTGGTGTGTGAATGAAATCCTACTACATGCAATTCTCTTTAGATTAATTAACCTGAAATATATGAGCGCAATCAGAAAATTTTAGAACGTAGTGGTCTGAAGATATTTATCTTACATAATGTTGTAAAATACTTTGACATAAATTATTAAATGAGCATTGTTATATAACAATTAATCAGCATTATTAATTATAATCAGCATTGTTATATAACAATGTGGATATATTTTAGCCTTTTATGAAAGGAAGTTTTATTTAAAATTTAGGACGTTTTATTGGAATATTTCAATTCAATACATTTTCGTACATGTAAAGAATAAACTCAATAATAACAAAACGTATTTAACTTAATAATGTAATGAAATATATAATGTTGCTTTAGGTATCTTGTAAAATTTCTACTTATTTCTTTATTTATTTGAGAATAAGTTGTCAGAATATGTAATTATGTATTAAATGTAATAACTTCATAGCCTAAGATGCACTAATTTATTTATAGCACCAAAATACACTAAAATGCATATGTAACATTTATAGCATTAAAATGCATATACGAATTTATATAAGTAATAAAATACGAATTTATATAACTAATAAAATGCGAATGTAACTTATTTTCAATTAATAATTTTTATAAATGCTCATGAAACTTCTGTTAACAAAACGCGGTTAAAAACCACTAACAGTTAGTTTATTAAGTATTTTAGGAGTTATTACTTTATCTCGAGTGTATTCTAAGGTTGCAAATTGTTGGGACGTTCAAATAAAGTTAGAGATTTCTTGATTAGAATCACGTAGAGACTTCAAAGGATTCTATATGTGCCCTACTTCGTAGCATATAATGAATTAGAGTATTTATAGCACTAAAGTGCGTGTATAGTATTTATGGCACTTGAATGCGTGTATAGTATTTATGGCACTAGAATGCGTGAATAGTATGTATAGCACTAAAATGTATATATGTTTTTATATAAGTAAATTAATGAATTAAAATGTAACCTATTTATAATTAATAATACTTTAAATACTCATGAAAGTGCTAACAAAATCCGTTAAAAAGCACTAATAGATAAATAGTAATGAAATATGCTAGGAGTTAACACATTCTTCAGTAAGCATTATCAAGATGTAAATGTTTAGAACATTTAAAATAGCATTAGAAGGCTCTTGATTAGAATCACGTGGAGAGCCCAAAGGATTCTTCATGTACCCTGCTTCAAAAAACCTTGGTGCTGTCTAATATAGCCCCAAGTTAAAGAGTGACGGGTGATATTTCTAGATCACCTGTATTTGGTTTTGATTCTCATGCTTCTTCGATTTCGTCCTTTAATTTTTTAGATGTAACGCTTTGTCACATTTCCCCCATGCGCAACTCGTGGTGTAAGTTTCTTAACAGATCCATTTATCATAGAAAGATCGGTATTTCCAATAACGTGGAGGGCACAGCTGATTCTTCAGCTATTTTGATCCAAGTAGGCTGATAAAATGTACAAATACTAGACAAAATGAATGAAATTAAGCAATATGTTTTCAAACAAAATTAAATTAAGCAAATACATTTCCTCCTATATTTCGATGGCCCACCAGCGGCAGAGCGGTAAAGACGCTGAACACTAGTAGTTCGGTCCGAGGTTCGAATTCCGCGAACGGGCTGGCTGCATGGGCGTTTTCGTGGTTTTCCCCATGTGTAATGTGTATACGAGTCAGATGGCCTTAGAAAGTCCTCCACGAAGGCATCCCTCCCTTTAGACAGATAGCCCTCGTGTACTTTGCCATAGTTGAATAACCTAACCTAACCTCCTATATTTCGCCTCAGAGTAAAAAATCGAGTAATGCCTAATGATCAATTAGATACCACTACGAGGGCAGAAGACCAATTTGTATGTGTCAATTACAAGCTACTTGCGACATAAGAATAAAACTCGAATAAAATTCGAAAGGAACAAAAATTAACGTAGACATATATTTTCTCTTTATTCATTATCTACTCCGTTATTAGGCATACATTCACTATATGGCCAAAAGTATCCGAACACCTCCACAAAGAAGTGGAACTGTCAGGTCATGTAATTTGATGCGTAACCGAAAGCTGTAAAAGTGTTGGTAGTGGTTTTTCAGGTCGTATTTATGCGTTTGTGAGATACTGAGTAAGTCAAACAAGCTTAGTGACGTCGTGGCGCTGTAGTGCGATGCTGCCTTTGTGGAAAATCAGTTCTTGAATTTTAGACATTCTACAGAAGACAAAATCAGTATGAATGACGTAATTTTGAAGTAGAAACTCTGAGTCAGTGAAACTACAGAAAAACAAAGTGGCAGACCGAAAATCATTAATGAAGGCAGCCGTAGAAATCTGAAAGTGATAGCCACGCAGAATTTCCAAAGTCCATCAGGCGTTAGTGTTAGCGAAAGTTCGTGGAGAGTTAAAATCCAGGGACTCCATGGTGTTGCAGCTGCTAACAAGCCGAATATCAACCGTAGAATAAGAAGCGTCGACAGCAATGGTGCAATAGTCACCGTCATTGGACTGTGGACATGTGGAAAATGTTCTTCGCAGTGATGCATCTCGCTCACAATCTGTAACCCCGATGGACGCATTTAGGTTTGGCGGATACCGGGTGAGCTCTCCTTAAGCGACTGTACTGTGTCGACTCTAAACTTTGGTTGTGTCAGTTTGGCAATGGTGTGGGTTGTTTTTCCTCGTATGGCCTAGGTCCTGTCGTTCCTGTGATTGGAAACGTAATCTCTGGAATATATTTGGTCATTCTGGACAATGTTGCTCTCCCAACTCTATGACAATAGTTTGTGGAAGCTCTATTTCTCCTCCAGCAGTATAACTGCTCCATTCACACATCGAGTCTTGCGCAGCTATGATTTGATGCAATTGGTGTTACATTCCCATAGCATCAATCTAAATCCTATAGAACACTTTTCGGAAGAATTAAAAGGCAGATTACGTAGCCAGTCATATCGACCATCCTCACTGCTAGCACTTACTTCAGCTGTGACGGAAGCATTGGAAATCAGTTCCTATGGCCACTTATCAAAAACTGATGGAAAGTCTCCTCAGACGTGTGCAGGCTGTCATCGATACAGAAGTAGGACCAACATGATATTAATGAGTACCATAGGACTTTCCGAGTCATTTCCACTGGGTGTTCGAATACTCAGCAGCTTTAACCACTCGGAGACTGGTGATATAATTCTGATGTAAAATACAGCCATATACAAAATTAAAAGAATCCGGAATTATATTGAATTTCGGAAAGACCAATATACAGATTTTAACCTAATTTGGGATTAAGAGACCTTTATAACCGAGAAAGAGCAGTGTCATTTAAAAGTCGTTTTATGTATGCATGATAATCAGTAAAGCTCTTAGCGCAAGGATGTCCAAAATTCGCGTTGTGATATCGAACTGAAAATGAACCTAAGATGATCCACGTTGTAATATAGAACAAAAAATCAGTATAAGTTTGGTCCTCTGTCACAGACAGATAGGCTATCTGTAAAAAGCATAGTGTTTCGCTGAAGTCTGGTCAAGGCGCATATTGTCTGCACCATGCTAAACGCGCGCTCTTATGTGCTGCTGTGAGGGAGTTGCAAACAGCGATATTTTTGCTCAGCCATACCTCATAAAGACTTCGGGCAACTGTAGACCGTGAAACTCAGGTTCCATTGGCAGCATATACCTCTCGTGAGACGTGCCAAGCTATAGCAGTCGTGTGTCGCCTCTATGAAAGAGCTAGATAATGAAGTGTCTGAAAGTGCCGTCATTGCGGATTTTGGTTAAACATGTCTATGTCTTCTCGGTATGGATCCAGTGTTCTGAAACTGTTTGCATATGTTGTAGACGACACTGAGGATTACAACAATTTTTGTAGCCAACTTTGTTTGCAACTGGCCTGCCTCCAATCTGTCACAGTTGTCTGCTGCTCATTTTACCTAATACCTTATAAAATTTACCTAACTGTTGCGAGAAACATAGCGAATATCGTGATGGAGAAAGAGAAAACAAATCGCTGAAACACCTTCTGCATTTATATCCCTCCGACACAATTTCATCTCCGCAGATATGCATGTGTACGCGCAACTATTTGACTCTGAATATTCGCATAATTCTTCGACCGAAAAATTAATAACTTTGTTCCAATACGTTTTGTGAAAATAGAAATAAGCTGTAAATTCTCTTAATTAACTCTAACTCTACAAGAGTGCATATTAACAGTGAATTACGTATTCGAAATTTATTTTCTTTGGTTAATTTCATTTTACAGTTTTATTTCGCTTTTTAACTGAGAAAGTATTAAATAGGAAAGGAAAACTTTTATCTTTCAAATTGCTTTTAAAATACGTAAAATTTTATCAGAAAAATTTATTTTGAAGGTCACTAGGGCAAGAAGAATGGAATTCGTGAATTTAAATTTAATTAATTGAATGAATTTCATTAGTATGTTTTCCTTTGGCTAAAAAGTAAAAACTGAAAATTTTTTTATCCTAAGCAACACTTCACAAATCTGGACTTTCCACAAAAATACTATTACAGCTCTTCAGAGTATCACAGAGCACAATCAGTAGCTACACTTCAAACTGCTGGAAACGTTAAACACAAATGCAAAGCCCATCTAAAAGACGAAGCTCTCCTAAGTCGCTCTGAGCTAACAACTACAATTACAACTAAGAAACTGACTCTCTTTCCAGTCCTATATAGTTTGCAGCAGGGCGCCTAGGTATTTCCAGTATTTATTGTTCTCGAAATTGCTGAAAGGCATATGAAAGCGGAATACCGTTATAGTTTTATAAAGGATCAAATACACTTACTCATTACAATATCCATTACAGTTATACAGGGACCGGAAGAAAATGTCATCAAATTATTGCCAAGTTAGTAAACTTTTGGCAATTCTCGCCAAAATTTAGTCACTGAAACCGTTACCAGCTTGGCGATATCTCGCCATATCAGCGAAATAGCCATTTACTTAAAGTTAAATAGACTTGCCCCTGTTTTCGTACTTTTCATATCCTATTTTTCTGCAGAGCGATGTTGGTCTAGATTTTCATGTTAGATTATACAGAAAAATACAACAGTTTCACATATAATTGCTCTAAAATTATCTATCTATGTACCAAATTAATAACAATATGTAGACGGTCAATAGTAGTATCATTAGCTTTCTGGGTAATTCGAAGATAAGTGGAAGTAGATCTTTTAGTTATTTCCCTTATGATTAGTATGGATATTTCAATTAATATATGTGTTAACCTTTCGTGTATGAGCATTTATATTTTCCATTTGAGCATTTATATTCATTGCTTCTGATTAATAATCTGACGAAGGAGTAGCGCATATAAAATTCATGTGACATGTAATTTTACGTGCGCATTTCTGTCCTGCAAATTTCTAAGGGAAGCAGAAGTACCTGCCATCCCTGATTTTTCTTCCAGTAGTGGTAGAAACAGAAATTTGAAATTTTTCGGTTTCATATTTAAATAGTTCTTGACTGAGATAAAGCAAAGCAAATCTTACTGAGCAAAATCTTACTATTATTACTGGCTTCCAAAATTATTTTAATATAAGTTTTTGTATATACAAATGATCATTTAGAAGTCTGTTTTCAGTACTAAATTAGCACTGAAAAACAACATTACAGCTTCAAGGTTTATCTATACATACCTCTATTTATCAATTTAGATTTTTGCAGAATCTTATAAAGACATATAAGATATGCAAATGCATTAAATCAAAGTAAACTTAATTGTATAAGATTTACATCATATTTCTCTATATATCAATACCGTATCATAGCAATGAAAGAAAACTATTTGACTTTAACTATTCATATGTTTAAATTTTGCAATAATATTTGTTACGTATGATTGCTTTGAGCATCTAAATTTATCTGACTAATTGGTGAAAATTTCGTAATGTCATTGAAAATAATTGCTTCATTAATAATTTCTAAGAGAATTCGAATTCATTAAATCATACACATTATACGCTGAAAGAGGAGCGAGAATAAATTCACAAATAAATTACTAATTGGAGCCCATGGAATTATTCACCGATCATCAAAGGATGAAATCATATGCAATATATAAATAATGTTACTGAAACAGTTCAAATTAATCACGTTTGCGATGAAGTTCATGTCTCGTTAGCTTATTTTAAAATATATGCGAAAAGTTTCATTAGCTTATCTATTCAGAGCATTGTGTTGCCATTGCACAGAGACAGTGAATATCGTCAAGTTACTATTTATTTTCTCCGATTCATATTACTTTCCAATGCAGTGATAAATATGAAAATGTTATTTTACTGTCTACACTGACATTGACGGTAGTATAATGTTACAATAAAAATCGCTTCGCGAGAAGCGTTTATTAAGGTTTACAATTTTTCAATATTTTTTTTTCAAAAGTAACATATACTTTTATTTTCAAATTCATCTGGTGCTTGTACATCATACTTATATGAGAGAATCTCCATTTCAGGATTAAATGTGCTCAATGAAAGTATCCGAATTATAAGATGTCAATAATTAAAAATTTCGTCCATCGTAAAAGTTAAAAATTATTAGTTTTAGATATCTAGGCATTAATTCATTACAGTCCATTTCGTAAACTTCGCTGTAAATGGAAAAGTAATGGTAACTCCTGAGTGCTTTAATATGCATGAACAGTAAGAAAAATGCTTCTTCTCTTACTGAATTATAAGTTTGAACGTTTCAATGTACATTATTCGCAGAGCAAATACGAAACTATAAGTCAATTTCGATGAGTATATTATTATTGAAATTAATGAAATATTCCAGAATACATGTCTCAGTACACATACGATGGCTCAACAGCTATTGCCACAATGACCAGACGCTTACTCCTCAAGTATTTAACAACAATAACCGATGTTGTCAATAATTTAGCAGTCTCATCACTTAGAGCTTTGCCCAGCGTTCATTCTTCATTAAAACAGTAACGGGTAAATAATAAGCGTACTTTAGTAAAAGGAACAACAACAAAAAAAAACCCTTTGGTTGGTCACAGAAATAATGGTACTTCTATAAAAGGCCCATTTAACGCTATCAGAAACATTTTTTGTAACTTAGAATAATAGTAAAAATATCAACACAAATATCAGACGACCAAGTAAACATCTGAGAGATGCATGTGTTGTATTTAAATCTCTCAGTTTGCTAAACAAATTAATTTTATAGCCTTATTAGTGGGGTGGTAGGTGAGCACGGATCCTGTAGAAGGGCATGACTGTTTATAAATATATAGTGACTTTCAGAAATGGTAACACTTAACTTACTGTCCAGCTGAAAGTCATCTGGAGAGGATAGTAACAGGAAAAGAGCGGGAGAGTAAACTTGGATTCGTTTCCTAGAGTTTCTTCTTTGAAACTAGAACGGAAATGGACAAATTTGTACGTTACCTGTAACAGAATATATCTCACAAAATTTACTTGGTATGCAACTTTTTATTTAAAATTTTATTCTTGTGTATGTATATGTATGCATATGCTGATGTTAAGTATTATTATTTCTTTTATAATGGTAAAATTTATTCTAAATGTTGTTATCTTCTATTTCAGAAATGTTTCACTTAGCACTTTGACGATAGCAGTATATATTTTTACTTTTATTAAATTCACATTATTTCGTCTTATGTTTTGCGCAAATGGTACTTTAGTCTTAAATTTTGTGCAAATGATATGTTTTTCTTGATTTCGTGCATAGAGTTCTAGATTTTAGTAGTATAAACTTTAAATGTTTTTAGTTTTTACTCAGTTAGTAATCTGCAAGGTCTATCCAAGGCTGTAATAAACAACAGGCATTTACAAACGCTTAGCAATGATGAATTCACGGGCTTGATCAAGAGATCTTTTAAGTTCAAGAGAATTATTGTGGACAACAAATAACATTTTGAACTACCTGAATGATATACAATGAACTTATGCCCCGTGAAATAATAGTACTGTGTGGATGAAAAGTATAGAATATAAATAAATAGTATATGAAATTTGATACAGTAAATAGTGGATGAAACGTATGATAGCATAACGTTATTTGAAACTGGAATCGAGAAAGGAAAGGACAAATCTATAAATGCTTTCCAGTATCAAAATTATAGTCTCAGAGATTTTTAATTATTTGTATTAAAATAGGATTTTTCTCCGGTTTACTGTTAACGCGAATCATTTTTCAAATTGTGGCCATCAAATATTATTACTCTGTATTATTTTAAAGGAATGACATAATGGTGAACCTGTATGAATGTAAGTACGTTCATCGCATTGTAAAAAACAACGATATCTAGAAGCAAACAATTTTGAATAACGTAGAGTCCTTCACCCAAACATAAGCGTATGAAAGCTGGAATTTTGCATTTGGAATTTGATCTAAAATATATGTTTCATTTAACGTTAAACTTCTATGAATTTTTGACTAACAAAAGCGTTATCCAACTCTCAAGAGTCTCTAGCGGAAATTCTTAAGATTTGCTATTTTTATGTATTTTGTTATTTTGCTGCTGTGATATATGGTCTGCAGTAGTGAACAGGTGACAGGGGGAAAGAATTTAATCTTAATGATTTTGAATTTCTCCAGTGAGTTAAAGATGAGTGGAGCTGTGTTCAAAACCATCAATATTTTGAGCGGCAGATTTCTTTCTATAAGGTGTCTGTCACTGTTTCTATACAATCTGTCAACTATATTCAGAAAAGTATAAATTTAAGAAAGCTCTGCCACCCCTACCATCATATCGTTTTCGTTGTATGGGTAAATATCATCTTCAGGACGGGAGCGGATACGTCATTTTTTCATTCAACAACATGCACTAATCCAAGCTTTGCTGTTGCGCGTTCACATAACGCTTAATTAACGTTTCTTCAGTCTGTATTTCTTAAAGTTTTGTGGAATCTCGGGCGATACACAGACATGGACCTTACTTGCAAATTTCCGCCTGCATACGTTTATAAGGTATTTTGTCTCTTCTTCCCCGTGCCTTCGCGGTGTAACTGGAAGCCCGTCTGACGCACAAGCAGAAATGTCTGGTAGGAGTTAGAATCCTGGTCAGGCACATTTTTACATCACCCACATCGATAACCTAATCACTCTTCAAATTTTCAGCAAGATAGTGAAATGGTTAAAGATGATTTTTTATGGGTTTATGACTGAACACTTCATTCTTTTCTGCTGTATCGTAGGTGCTATTTGGCACCTCTTCGAAAAAAGCCTCGGCTCCCCGCAACTAATATCTTGCGTCGGCAGGAGATACTGGGAAACTATGAATTTCACAGCTATCTCTGAGCATATGATTGCCAATTCTGCTTTTAAATTTATCAAACCATCCCTTTCTCGGCTTGAAGTTTTCTTCACTTTATGCAGACGTAGCTAACACTTTTATTACTAGATCGGGATATAAGATCTTTACTTTCTCACAGAAGAAGTTTCCGGCACATTATCAGCTGTTAGTTGCTCCTCGTTTATCCGCATCAGAAGTACCATAACTATGACAGAGAAGTACCATAACTAAGAAACTTCTACCATAACTATGACAGTTGTTTAAAATCTCATGATTATGTTTCCTGTATTTAGTCCGCTTACTTCTTCTTTAATGTTATGCAAATCATCATTGTAGACTTGATTTAAATTTTGCAATTTTCACCAGTCGCATACTTCATTTGCGCTTCTCAAAGCTTGCCTTCTCATCCTGCGCCGCGATATTCTTCTTTAAACTCCTTTTTTCCAATATTTTTTCTTCATGGGTGCCATTGTTTCAGTGCATTTACTAAAGAAAAGTAACTATACTTTGGCATATTGTTAAAAGAAATTGCATTATACAGAGGCTGTTCGCACATTTTTAGACGATGTATATTGTATTCACAAAACTAAATTACTAAACTAAAAACCTAAACTAAATTCTTATCTTTTAAATATTTTAAATATTCTATTTGACATCCCTTATCCTGAACTATCTTTCGACACCGCAATTTAAAGGATAATAATGCCTTTTGAAGTGGCAGAAGAGGCATTCTATCCCATTCCTCCCGAACAGCTTTCCAGAGTCCTGTTAGGGTTTTGGGACAACGTTTGGATAATGCAGTTTTTAAAAGTCCGAAAGCACAAAAATCCACAGGTGACACATCGGGAGATTTATTAGGGATATCAGTGAAGGGTATGGCCTTGATACCAGTTTTTTGTTCCATTTCTTTTAGGAAATTTACAGTGGAATTCGATGTGTGACTGCTAGCTTTGTCCTGATGGAGTCTCACAGATTGATGGCACTGTGGGTAAAGCGATGGTATTTCATTCAGAAAAATTGGCAGTAAAATGTGTTCCTAATAGTATTTGGAGTTAATCTTGACATTTTTTGCACTCTCTTTATTTTTAACTTGCCATTATAAGAAAAACCAGCAACAATCATGAATCCCTAAGGAAAACTTTCTTTCGATTCTTTGAACCATGTACTTAATTTTTATCCCCTTTTATGATAATAAATGGCTCTTTTTTTACAATCATTTAAATATACCCATGCTGCATCTATTGTGACAATTGTTTTCCATTTTTTTTTGGATAAGTGTTTCTCATATAGAATTCTGCAGCGTGTCCTGCGTTGAGCGATATGCTTTGGAAGAAGACGGTACACATTGCGTTTTTTCGCTTTCTTAAGATTTAAATCAACGTTTATCATTTCGTTTACAGTGGATACCGAGCATTTTAATGATTTTGCAACTGTCCTTTGACTAAGGGGATTTTCTTTTAACATTAAACAACGTACCTATGCAATAGTCGAAGATGTCCATTTTTTCCTTGGATACTTGTTTGGAATTTTTGTCCCACTTGAGGCTCCAGTTTGACATTTATTTCCTTTCTTGTTGATGATATTACCTATCGACGCTTTAGATATAACAAAACATGACTCTCACATCGTTTTTGGATATCGGAGTAAGCATATTTCCTTTCGGAAAGAGCGTGACTGTAACCTTCGCACCACTGCTTTGTTAAATTCGCCATTTTGAATAAAAACAAAACTTTCAAGCCACAGACGATAATTTTGACGTTTAAAAACATAATACAATTGCAATTACTTCTTTTGCAGCAAACGATTTTTTATTACCGCTTACCAAAATCGTCTAAAAAATGGGCGAACAGCCTCTGTACATGTACACATTGACGCAGTTCCATATAAGCTGTATACGCTGATGCATACGCTAATGCGTACTAGCGAGGCAAGTCAAATGAGACCTAAAGGAGAAGGTTTTTATTCACAGTCCCACACAGTGGTATACTTTGATGCATTGCTAAAAGAAATTCCTTTGTACATGTTCATAAGGTCACAATGCGATGTAAATATATGTACCTATGCAGATGTTGAGCCTAATGAAACCTAATGAAACCTAATGAGCAAGCCTAACGAGACCCTGGGTAGAAGATGTTTACTCACAGTCCCATACTATGACAGAGAAAAAAATCTTCAGCTCAGTTGCAGTCACGTGACATCGCCAGGAAAAGCGCGTACGTACTCCTTATCGTTACCTCTCGTCACCAAGACGGCATCCAACTTAAGGCTGGGGTGCCTAACTTATTAATGTCATCGCGATGCATAAAAAATATCAGCAGACACGCATTTACTAAACAACTTCAAGCATTGCAGGCACTGTTATGCTATGTACGCACTGTTATATTACATAAAATATTACATGGTGCACAAGTTCGTGCTTCGTTAGTATCTTACAGCATTCTCAGTGATTTTTATGTTGCTCTGTGCGTTTATCGTACTTCGTTATTCAGCATTTGTGTGAGAGAAAAATATGGTAAGATAATAAAATAAAAAAATTAAATCATAAAATAATAATAAAGAAATAAAAATAAGAATAGACAGA
>KK113560.1:126925-146569 GCA_000611955.2 Stegodyphus mimosarum | reverse complement strand
ATAAAATAAATAAATAGTACTTATTATAAATAAGCAAATAAATAGCACTTATTATTATGGTGACAGATGAATAAAAAAGGCTTACTGATATAATGCATACATAAGAACTATTTCAAGCAAATCAATAAAACAAATTTTTATATGGATAAATGATGAAGACCAGGTGAATACGTAATCCTTGTTTTCATTTAATAATAGAAACAAAGTTTGAAACCAGTTGAAATGCAAGATGAAAAACTAAATGTTACTAAAAATACTATACAATATTTATGATTATTAATAAGATTGAAATGCCTTGCTCTTTACACGTATATTTGACCTATATTACTAAATAATATTTACACTTTGTAGATGCAGATAAAGAAAAAAGATTAACTGAAATGAAATAGATAATTAATACTGTTACAAGCAAATGTACAAAACATATTATTATCCAGATAAATCATAAAGCCTAACCCATAAAATACATAAATTTAGGACTGTTGTAAATGAGTTTACAAGAATTGTTGTCGATTAGTAGTAGAAACCAGTTGAAATGCAAGCTGACAGTAAATCTGTTGCTAGAAGTATTATACAATATTATTAACGAACTTGTAAAGCCTTGCTCAGTATATATACATACGTACTGTGTTTCTATATTGTAATTACATTTTACTGGGTATGTACATCAAAACTCCTTCCATTCCAATACCTGCATTTGATACTGTTAATAGCAACTAAGCAATGCGTATTATTACGCAGATAGATAACTCGTATCCTACATGCATTTATTACTGTTATTATAGTACTAAAATAAACAAAACATATTATTATGTACAGTGCTGGCCACCGTAAATGCAACATCCTGAAGGAAGCATGCAAATAACATGTAATTTACAACATGCATTAGCGAAGGTGAGATATGCAAGTGATTAGAATTTCAGCGCAGACGCACATCACGCGCGTCTGTGGCGCCACTTCAAAGCGCTATTTAAGGCTTGGAGTTTTCGAAGACTTCAAGTTCGGCAGTTGTGTTTTTCTTATGTTTTTTGAAAAAAAAAAAACATCATTTATGCCTCGTAGTAAACAGCGATCATCGTTTGCTCAAGTATCCGAGTTCTTCAGAGGAAGGATAGTGGCCTACCGAGAGTGTGGATTATCTTTCAGGGAAACCGGTAGTCGTGTTGGACGAAACCAAATAACTATAATGCGGATATGTGACCGTTAGATGCAGGAGAGTACGACGGACTGGCGTGTTCGATCGCATCCACCTCAGTGCACCACTTCACGTGATGGCAGGAACATTGTGCGCATGGCAGTGACGGATCACTCAGTTACATACCGAAACATAGCACAGCACATTCAGGCTGTAACGCATCATCCAGTGTCTGCGCGTACCATTCGACGCCGTTTGCAGCAGAGTGGTCTTTCCACAAGACATCCATTGCTTCGTCTACCCTTGACGCAGAACCACAGACGTCTCCGCCGCCAATGGTGTGATGAGAGAAGGATGTGGGCGGCAGAATGGAATGAAATTGTATTTACTGACGAGTCACGCTTGTGTCTGCAACACCACGAGGGTCGGATTCGAGTCTGGAGACACCATGGAGAGAGGTTGCTGAACAGCTGCGTTATGCACCGCCACACGTGTCCTGAACCGGGTATTATGCTATGGGGCTATATTGGATATCACTCTCGCACTCCTCTAGTACGCATTGCCGGTACTTTAAACAGTTTTGCGCTGCATCTCCGAGGTGTTGGAGCCAGCTGTCCTTCCTTACCTTCAGGGCTTGCCTACAGTCATATTTCAACAGGATAATGCGCGACCACACATCCAAAGTCTCTTTGAATCAATGCCGAGACGTGTGGCTGCGGCGATCTCTAACAATGGCGGCTACTCTGGCTACTAATTCTAGAAGGATTCACACTTCACAGAAGTGTATAAACAATTTAATCATTTGATACTTAGTCAACATGTTAGCTACTAAATAAATTTTGTTGTGATATCTCTTGTCTTTCTTGGTGTTGCAATTTGGGTGGCCAGCAGTGCACATAAATGATAAATGCTAATTGATAATGTATATAAATTTAGCACTGTTACAAGTGCAAAAGTTATGTATAGCGTTATTATGCTGTGAATTAATAATGAGAAGCATACTTTTGAAAGCAATGTTGAAATGCAAGTAGGTAATGTAGATGCTACTATAAATATTATACAATATTTATTATTAACATGGTTAAAATATGTTGCTTAGTGCATATACATATGTACTCTATTTGATAAAAAATACTTATTTGGCAGAGACTTATCAAATCTGCAGTGGATCAAAGGTTGCTGGTTCTAAAAACACCAGTGCCAACATTTCAGTTGTCGACATCAATTTCTACACCAGAGGTGGCCAACGATTTCGGGAAGAGTGCCACTATCCGAAAAAAAATTATGCGTGCATCTTCCAACTTTTTCAACGTATTAAAAATATAAAAAAGTGAAAACATTTTATTTCTAGGCTGATTATTGGATTTTTAGGTAGATGTTATATTTTTAATGTATGTCTGAGCAGTAGACATTTAAAAAATAATATAGTATATAAAGCAAAACTACAAACTGCGGCTGTTTCGTTAATAAACATTTTTAAAGGTTCAGTCATGTAGGTATTTTTGAAGCAGGAGTATTGGAAAATGAGCAACGCCTTCGCTGGGACTCGAACCACGGACCTTTCGGACACGCGTTGAGCACGCAAACCAAGAGGGCATGCTAAGAAGAAGGGAGAAATACCTTAAAATGTTATGCACAAAATGAAAACGAATAATTTGAAACGTTAAATTATAAGTAAGTTTTAAACAGTCAGTACTTAGTTAATGTTGTTTTTGAATACGTATTTATTATCAAGTCATCTTTATTAAGATTTGCTTTGAAAATGTTAACATCTTAGCTTTTTTTAGGTGTACATCAGTTAATCTTGAATGAAATTTTGATTTGATTATGTTCAAAACGGAAAACACTTATTCACAAACATATGTTTATCCAAACCTACAACAATAGTGTGACGGAGTATCACTATAGAGAAATAATTCTAAACTAAAATTCAAAGATTTATTATATTTAGTCTAATGCACACTCACTTCCAAAAGTTAAGCACGGAGAGGAAAATGCTAATTTCAACATGCCAATCAGAATGGAAGCCAATCAGAATGGAAGAGGATGCAATTCGCTGCAGAGTTAGATGGAAGTATGCGAATATGTTAGGTAACAGCCAGTCGCGCTTTCATGTCAAGAAATATGCAAAAAAAGAAGTCTTATAAGATGCCAGCTTTATGAAGGGTTACAGAAGTTGATTGTAAGTGCTGATAGAAGGTGTTTAAAACTTTCGGACAATTTGTTTTCAAAACATACGTGTTTCTAGGACTCCCAGAAGAGTTTTAATCGACGATAACGCACGTCCCCATAGAGCTGACATCGTCGATGGCTACCTGGAGAGTGAAGGGATTGCGCGTATGGCGTGGCCAGCATATTCGCCCGACCTTAATCCCGTTAAAATCTTTGGGATGCTCTCGGTCGTGCTGTATCTTCACTTTTCCCATCTCCAGCCACTCTTATTGAGCGGGAAACTGCTCTACACGAAGAATGACGATTGCTAAATTCTGCGGTGGTTGACCACCTGATTGAAAGCATGGTCACAAGGTGCAAACTTTGTATACAGATAGGGATTACGTACCCTATTAATGTCCTTTTTTTCACTTTAGGCTGTTTATTTTCACTTTATACATAATTCTGTTTAAGTCTACAGTATGTCATTATCTGATAACTTACAAAAATTTAATATTGTTTTCATTTCTGTATATAATTATTGATTTTGTTTTATGCATAAATATATATGCTACTTTCCTGCCGAATTTTGTGTCAATCAAAGCAGTGTTTGTTGATTTTTATGCATTTTACATCCTCGTGCTTAACTTTTGGAAGTGAGTGTATTTATGTGTGTATCTATGTGCGGAATTGATACAGATGATATTATTATTTTTTCATGTCTTTTAATTTTTTTCTTTATTAATGTTTTAATGTTTTAACGTCGATTTTTCATAATTTTAAAAAAGTCTTCGCGTGTCACTGTTAACACTACGTCGTGCCACAATGTGGAACGCATGCATCCTTGCTCTGCACAGTAATTACAAAATTCAAGCCTTGTGTCTATGATTGTTGCACCTCTGATGTTTATTACAGTTACGTAATTTCACATATTGTATTAATATTTTTCTCAATAAATGTTAAGTCCTCTGTTGGAAAACTAGCAGCTATGAACCATTTTGCTGCTGTGACACAATACAGTAACGTGCAAAATTGCCTTGGACAACTTAGCTAGCATAATTTACTTTTTACAATAACACTCAGCCAGGCTGAATAATTTATATCAGCTGGTATTTGGGGAGAAATTCTTTAATTTTCAGATATTCAAAGGCATACGCGCGTACGTACCCTTATTGCAAGACTTCACTCCTTAATCAATTTAATAAATTGTTTTATTATTTTAATCTGTTATCTTTAAGCTATGTAATGTTTCATTTTGAAATATAATGCCTCGTAGAATGACATTACATCTTAGAATCGCTAATATACTCTGCAGTATTAATTATATTATGTGCAAATATATTGAAATGTGTTGGAAGTGGTAAATTACTACTCCTGTGGATGTTTAATATACTGCCTGAGAGAAACGAATTAACCTATTTCTGAAACGAAATTCTCGCCAGTAGTAGAAGGAAAAGCAAATTACATTCATAATCTTACTAATTTTCATCCAGTCTAGCCACGAAAAGTCTAAGACCACGAAACGTAAAAGTGCACTTCTTGAATATTTCTGTTGACTGAGTAACATTATATTCTGTTTTCTTAACAAAAATAGTAAATTTAAATTACATGATCACAGAATGAAGAATAAGCACAAGTTTGGTTAAAACTGAAATATTTTAATTTAAGGAAACAAGATAAAAATGCTTGAATATGTAAGAAACTACTAAACTAAAATATATTTCTCCTCCAAAATAAAATTTTGATTTTCAACACACGATTAAGATTATTACAATATTTAAATTTTCCTATTAATGAGAAATAATTAAACAAATTTCCTTTTGTGAAATTTTTACCACATCTTAATTGGAGTAAATTAAATGGTAAATTAATCAGGTATACGAAAATGCTGTATTGATTTGTGTGATGTTTATTGCTGGCACGATAATTAAAGGGGAAAAGAAGGAGGTAATTTACAGTCTCAAGGTGCCGCTATTAGGCGGCGAAAACATGAAGTCTGCCTTTAAACTTTCAATTATATGCTGCTTTCCTTGTCTTTTGAGAAGCAAATGGGAATATATTCTGTCTTGAACGACGAATGATGTGGACCTCTGAGGGGAATTAAAGTCATCAATGTGATTCCATGTAGTTAATTGAGTGAGTAAAGTGAAGATTAGTATTAGATGTTCTTTCATTTATTTTGACCTGACTATGTCTGAAGAAATATTTATTGCTAATTTGCACCTTTAATTTAGCGAGATTTAATGATTTTCAATTTAGCGTACACGGAATGAACTTGGAATACTTAGAATTACACGCTTACTTAGAATATTTTGTACGATACTTCCGTATATTTTTGAAAATTGCCTGTCATCACGAAATTTTATTATTTCCTTTATATTTTGTCTCTTCTCATATGAAATAAAAGATGCGGAATTCGAAAAAGTAGTGTAGCGAAAATTTTACTTTTCATCCTGTTTATTTAACTCTAGATAAATAATCTAATTTAAATTATAATGCTATAATAATGTGTGGTGATCTTGTCTTTATTCAGTTTTTCGTAAAGAGACTTTAAAAGTTTAGAAACTTTCTTTTGCTTCTAAGAAGTTCGAAAGATATGAATTTAACTGTTGAATTTGAACGATAGGTGAAAAATGATCTCTGCTGTCACCTTCGTCGCATTCTGAGATTAACCATGTAAAGTTATTACGTATTTTCGAGCACAAAGCGGGAGAAAATCAGCATATTCACCTAATTTCGAAATACGAAAGTCCCGATTCCGTGTCTGACTAGCTTTCAGTTACGCTATAAAGACCAGCGGTAAGGCGTGAATAGCACCTAGAGCTTCATTCACACGGTGATTATAAAATCAGAAGTGGCCTAACTCCGGTGCTCCGCAACCTAACGTTGCTGCCCCAGAAAAACTGGTTTAAGGATTTTACCTAAATGTTTTAAACTTTATTCCACATGGTGTACCAGCCGACCAATCACAGCGAAGGAAACATCAGTTCACGATTTTCCACAGTCATGTATTTACGCATGCGGAACTTGCACTTCCTGATCAGCTATTTCTTAAACCCTACTAAATAGGTGTGAATGGAACGTAATGGCGATACTGAATCTTATTTGAAATTTTTAAAACTAGAAATATGGCTTCTGGCATTCGGATTTAAATACAAAACTACAGAAAGACGGTTCTCCATCTATCCATCTCTCTGTCTGTCTGTCTATTTATCTAAAAAATTACAAAATTTTTTCAGTTCAAGTAGTTGAATTCTAACCTGTTTTGTTTTTAGTTGAGTGGTTGCACTTTGCACAGCAAAAATATTAGAGTAGTCTTTGCAAGAAGTGGGAGAAATGTCATACCAAGGTTTCTGCATCCCCAAGAGTTTTGTTGGAATCTTAAGCAAATAAGTGAACAAATAAAACTATGTAATATGAATATTTCCATAAAAGATTCATATATTTGTTTATTTATTTGTTTATTTGGTAATTTTTTAATTTGTTTATATATACATAAAAAGGAAAAGACTCATAATTGAATTGAATTCTTGGAATGAGTGTGACACATCTCTTTGAATAAGAGTCGATGATTAGAAACATATCCCCATTTATTTTGGTTAATATTACACGGGCGGCTATCAGATTGACTTTCGCAAAGGTAAAATGATTTATGAATTTTGTGTCTGTTTAACATGCCCAATTTTTGCTTCCTTATGCGAAGTAAAAAGGAAGTATTGTAATCGCTAAAAATTTCGGCTATCATATTCCAACAAAGATATGCAAATTTAGCGATGTTTCTGCGTGACACCTTTACGTAAGGACAGTATAAAGGATTTTTGTTCCCCAAAAAAATTATAAAACTGAGTTAAAATGGATCTTGAAGAGAATTTTTCGTGGCGTCTGGTCGCACGCATGTACGTATGAATGTATGTATGTATCTCGCATATATAAAAAGCGAGTAGCCTCAGAACGTTGAAATTTTGTATATAGGTCTGCTATAATATGTAGGTTGCAATCGACGCATACAAAGTATATAAATACTAGATGACCCGGCAAACGTTGTTTTGCTATGTAAATTATTTCAAGGAATATTTTGGTAGAAAAAATAACTAACTTATTTTAAGTGTGTGAGGATGTGGTATATGATGAAAGAGGCATGGAGCGCTGTGAACGATGACGGAATATAAAAATAAAAAAAACACCAAATATTTATTTTTCAATTTATTGTAATTTATTCTTTAAAATTATATATATATCACTAATTATGACGATATCACTAAAAACATTACCAATCCCTTAATGCAATAGAGTGTACAATGTTTTTTGTTAGTCCATCTTTAGCTGACACAAACAAGCCGGATGGTTTGCCCACTCGAAAGCATGCCACGTATTATTCGTGTCAAAAACATGGTGTGCTCAAATCTAAGCCACAAACAGACATCGTTTGTCCTTGACACTCATTGGTAGTCATTGCAAATACCAATCTAACTGGAAATTGAAGACCTTTAAATTGAATTGGCACATCTGTGGGTAAAATAGGGATTCGTGTTAGTAATACATTTTAACCTCGGAAATTTCCATTTAAAATGCTGGCTTCGACAACGTTTTTCATTAATTTTTAATAACTAATCACGTGCCGTCGCACAGCCGTGGTGAGTTCAAATTACGAATCAAAATAACCGGAGATCCAACCTTCAGTTGTAAATTAGGCGGTGGCATGCCTAGCAAATCTAATGAGTTCAAAAACTCTGTTGGATAATTCACAGCTTCGTTGGCATCGCAAACTGTATCAATAGATTTGTATGACACCAAGTCCCCTGGCAACAACTGTTGTTTCTTGAGATTCAAATCGTTAACGTCCACATTTTTTGCTGCTTAAATTGCTCTTTTTGCCAGCCACTCATGATTAATGTATTGCGTGTGTACATCGGGAAGTATCTGGTCAATCAGAGCATCTTGCGAATTAATGATTGTGCAGAAATCGGTCGATAATTTTATGCATCCAGTTTCATCTATAGTAACGTTTCCAGAGCCGATATCTAACAGTTGTTTTGAGAATGTTTCAGGGGATGGATCTTGAAGCATTTGAACGCGCATATTTACTTTCAGTTGTACATTTTTAACATTATGCCACAGTGGCGATGACTTTAAGCAAGCGTTTACCTCCTCAGCATAGGTTGAAAGTGGAATGACGGGAAGTGTTTGTCTGAAATCACTTGAAAAGAGTAACAGAGTGCCGCCCCTGTTCAGCGTCTCAAGCGACTGTTTGTGTGCCATAGTGCATTCATCCCAAATGATAATTTTACACTGTTTCAGCACTGTGGCCATGGATGATTGTTTTTTTAAATTTTGCATACTGCGTCTGGGTTATTTTGAAAATTTAGTGGCAGCTTAAATACTGCATGAGCTGTTCTGCCTCCATCCGATAAAGCTTCCACAATGCCAAATGATTCAATGGCCAATGCGATGCCATTATTTGATCGTATTTTGGCAAGAATTAGTGAAATAACGAATAAGGAAAGTTTTGCCAGTTCCACCTGGTGCATCGAAAAAAAAGAATCCACCTTGTCCTGCCAAAACAGCGAGCATAATGCGGTCGTAAATGGTTCTTTGTTCCTCATTCATTAGTTGGGGCACTGAGAGTAATAATCGCTGCCATTTCTACAGTATTGTATTACAGTTTACGATTCATTTCAGTGTTCATTAAATCAGATGCACTTCGATTTGGCGAATGCACACAGATATAACCCAGTGGTAATTTGGAAATGATAATGCAAGGATTCTCTATAGCAAATTATGCGTCATTGTACAAAGCGTCGCTGAATGTTATCGTTAGATCATTGCACCCTGTACGATGTTGATGCAATATATTATCAGTCATTGAATCTTTGTGATTATCCCACAATGTCTCTGCTCGTGCTGGGAAACGTGTATTCAACATTATAGCGAATAGTAGACGAATTTATATTGCTGTACAGTTCAGTGCTGCTTCAGCAAGCATACATTCCCACCGGTTGTCGTCTTCTAGCAAGCCGAGTGCAAGGCATGCATCTTTATACGTTGGATACTGTTGTCCATTCACTTTACGTATATCTTGAAATGACAATGGGCCGGTGACATTAACCAACAACAGTCGGAGATAAAAGCACTCAGTGTGCCTTGAATTGACTGTAAATACTCGCCCCAAAGTGTTTGATGTGAATAAACTGGGACATGCATCAATAGGTGTGCCTTGCTTGCGAGGCATCCATTTTTTTTTTGGTTTGAGCCCATGTGAAATAGCGTAGTACTTCTGAACAGAATATATTATCAGCTTTTAGAAGCTTTAGAAGAATTATTTAATTAGCTTTTAGAAGAATGCTAAGGTTCTTATCAATTATTTAATGTCATATTGTTTTGTTTTCTTCCCTTAAATTCAGTGCTTTTCTTTGCTTTAGAGCAAAATTAACCCAAAGCTGCTGATAATCTATGTTTTCCAATGATTACGTTGCTTAAATTTAGAAAACGTTTTGTTAAAACAAAGAAGTATTTATTTAAACAAGCCATAGGATTGTCGTCAGAAAGGGGATGAAATAAAGAGGAGTAATAATCTGTAGGATAATTTTAGAAAGTAGCATATATTTTTAATGAAGGGTAGATATGGCAGGAAACAAAAATAAAACTTGCACATGTACAACCAAAAAAATTGTTTAAACAAAGAATTACTACAATAAAATTTAAAAAAAAAGGCACGTTTCTATTTTTTTCCTAACCCTTAAAAACTATGATCAAATATCAGACACAGTAACAGTTATGTATACGACATGTATTTTCTACTTTTATCTTTGCAAATATTTGTTTCTTTTATATGAAACATCTATTTCCCAATTTAGATGTGGTGTTCAAAATACCCTCTGCATTTGTTTCGCAATATGATTATTTTATTTAAAATTTTAATCTGGTTAAATTTTATGTATAAGAAAAAAAAAGAGTGGAGCAGAAAAAGTGAAAGAAACAGATATTTTTACAATGATAAGAAACACTGTGAGAGGTTTTTTTTTTCATTTTTTACGTCATTATTTGGGGGCAATGTTCAGCTTCAATAATTAGACATAACGCTTGTGAATATGAATTCTGAAAGGAGTTCTAGAAATTTATCATCTATATTGATTTTTTTAACAAATGTGAGTTTTAAATTTCAATATCTGCGGAAATACAACCTGGGTAAGCATTTTCATATAAATAATGAAACATTTCCCTAAAACTCTGCTGGCGTACCTTGACAATTTATTGCTTTGTTCAGCGTGCCGTGAGTCTTAGAGCAGTGATAAATCGATGCTTTAAAGTATAAATGGTTTTGTTTGAACACACATTTCGTCTTTCTCCTAAAAACTAAAGGAACTTTTCTATTTTCCAGCGTTGCTGACACCTGGAATACAGCCAAAGACTTTCGATTGCGGATTAAAATCACTGTTCCCTGCATGGCGCTTTCCACCAAAAGTTGAAGATATACATCTTAATTTAAGTTACAGTTGAAACAAATCATTGACATTTCATACGCCGTGATTCAGATTACTTTTATTCGCATGTTAGGTTTCCATTGTTTAAATCCAATGAAAAAGTATTTAAATTTAATTCGTTTTAAAAATCTAGAGAAGGAAATACTGCCATGCAGACTTAAATCAATGGTAATAGCAGCACTAGTTTCAAAATTTTGATAAAAATTTGTTATTGACAGATTTCATTTAAAGAAATTTAAAGTAAATTACCTCGATTTCTATCTTTACTAACACACGTCAAAACAAAAATATTACTATTTTGATTATCATTGTATGGATAATACCAAAAGAAAAGCCAGATAACTGGATTGTTAGACTTTTGTATGCTATATAATCTGTTTACTATTACGTATGACTTTGCTGTAATGAAAGTAGTTATTAGGATTCCAATATATCATGCTAAGTGATCTCCCCTGACTGCTAGGCAGGTTTCACATCATTTGTGCATGCTGGATATGTGGTTGTTAATGAGCTGTTGAGACTCTGCTGCTCGTTCCTCTTGTAGCACCAATCACAGTTTCGAAATCGTTACAGGCGATAAGCTACGTGCTGCCACGGGTCTCCCTAGTAAGTTCCGTACATGCTTGACGGGATTTAGATCCAGAGACCTTGCCGACCAATCCATGTGTTCAATATCTTCACTCTCCAACAGCTCTTCGACAGTAACTGTGCGATCAGGTGGAGCGTTGTCGTCCATGAAGAGCAACTGAGGACCCATAGCTCTTGTGAAAAGACGCATGTAAGGAAGAAGAACCTCGTTACAATAGCAGTCCCAGGTGACGAACCTCCTTGGGAGATATGAAGGTCGGTCCGGCTACCAAGCATTATGTCTGCTCGAACGAGAACTCCGCGACCTCCAAAACAGTCCCTTTTGATGATGTTGAAGGGGTTATTGTGTGTTCCCCGCTCTGTCCAGATGTGTATGTGTCTAGAATCGCAACTCAGACTAAATCTGCTCTCATCTGTAATGAGTAATCGTCCCCATTTATTGTCTCTCCAATTCCGGTGTTCCCGGCACCACAGAGAACGCCTTCTCCGATGGGCAGGCGTTAGAGGTACGCACCGAACAGGGCGTCGTGCAAACAGACCACCATCGTGCAGTCATCTGGCCACGGTAAAACGCGATATCGGTCGCCCAGTCGTCTGTGTCGTGTGTCTAGCGATTTCTTCCGCTGTCTGCCGCTTGTTTCTTCTGGCCTGTAAGGCAATATACCGGTCATCTGCGGGTGTGGTTCTTCGTGGACGACCACTACTAAACCGCCGGATAGCTGTTTCTGTACTTTGAAATTGTCTCCAAAGTTGTGAAACGATGCTGTGAGCAATTCCGAACTCTGCAGCCACACTTGTCACACTTCGGCCTTCCTCCAACTTCCCAATGATTCGACCTCGGGTAAAAGCATCCAGATGTCGTCTAACAGATTGATTATTCGCCATTTCTCGCTGATTCAGAAACTCGGTGTGGTTTTAACTGCTATACGGCGTGCAATCTCTTTGCCAGAAATTCTGATCTTACACCGACAACATGCTTTATACTACTCAGACACTCCCCCATTACGTCTACCTGCATATCTGCGCATGCCCTACCGTACATCACCTTACTTAATCTCCTGATTGGTCTTTCTGTCCGCTCTGCCTCTTCGTTCAGCTGATATGCTAATTTTTCGACTTCGTCCTTAATTTTTGCACACCAGTGTAATTTGATGTGACGTTAAAATACGAAATTTTAGATTTTCTTTTTCGCTTTTACTTTCTTTTTTAAATTATATATTATTGTTATTTTCACGAAAAATTTATATAATACTTATATTTAAATTTATTATTTTCATTTATATAAATTTAAAGTGAACATTCAATGAATTGCATTTCCTGGTTTCTAAAACGGTTTTGTTATTGATAAACTCTAAAATGCACTGGTGTTTTGAGTTTACTATAAATAAACTTTACGAGAGCTATGCTCATTACTATAAGGAATTAAAACAATATTAACAGCCAATACTATAGTATAATTACAAATATCGTGATGTTAATGATTTCGAGAGCAAGTTTAATAAGTTTAGACACATGTTCAATATAACAGCGGGCACGGAAACTGTAAACTACATACACAGTTGCCAAAAATAGGAAAGAATTGGGCGGTGTACCTGAATTTCATCAGTCTACTACAGGTATAATTCAGTAGGTGAAGGGGTTACTTGCAGCACGCACCTAAAGAGAAAAGCCTCATGTGTCGAACATGTCGAAACAGTTGGCTAGCTTATTCTGTTAATAGCATGGAAATCATGGTGACATCTGGAAATGGGCGACGCCGGATCTCAGGACAGGCACACTAATTGACAGCTCTTCTCTAATTCGATAGTTCCCTCAATGAGAAATTTTGAAAGTCTGCGCAGGAAATCCATTCATGTTTAAAGGCTGATTATTGCTCAGTGTGTTAGATCATTTTTACTTCTTTATACGAAGTAAAAGAAGCATTGTAATAGCGAAAAACGCAGGGTTCCAGATTTCAACGGAAGTACACATTTTGATTATTTTATGTGTGACAACGATACACAAAAAGACTCTTTATTGCATAAGAGATTGTAAATCTAATTCAAAATGGATTTAAAATAGATCTTTTGCAATGTCTGTGCGTATGTACGTATCTCGCATGACTCAAAAATGTTGCTGCAGAATACTGAAATTTGATATGCGGGACTGCTATAACATCTAGATATGCACCTCTTTTTTCTCTTGCTATTCACAACTTTTGGTATTGCCATATTCATGTATATATGTTTATCCATTTATCTATGTATCTATGTATATATATACATTTTATATGTAGTACTAGATGAACAAAAGACCTTTTGGTCAAGAATTTTGCGCATTGAGCTGCAAAATTAAGATTAAAGTCAAGTTAAGAGAGTAAAATTCTAAAAGCAATCGCCTAAAAGTAAATGATAGACGTGTACCTAGCAAAAAGAGAAAAATTCTAAACGCAATCGCCTAAACGTAAATTTGACACCCACGTACTAAGGTATAAAAACTTAAACAAATTAATTACTCAAAAGGACAACGTAAAAAAACTAAAAACTAAATGCTGCTATTTAAGAAAATCAACATTTAAAAAATATTGTAACACGTAAAAAGCATTTAAAGCAAAAACATAATTAAATTAAAAAACCAGAAAAATACCAAAAAATGGCAGTAAATGGCAATTTAGCCTACGTCGAGCTTTTGTGGACTCGTCAAGGGGAAAAGCACTATAGCTCGTACATAGGTAAACAACAATACGCGTTTTGTCAAACGACAATAACTGAGACAAAAGCGAAAAAAATTTTAACTAATAATTATAGAAAATAATCTACATAATAACGTAGGTCTGAATTCTATATAAATACTATATTAATATATATATATATATATTACATATTATAGCTTCACGCGGCTTTAACGTCCTTATGCGACCTTTATTTTCTCAATCGTTGGTCGTAGATATATATTTCGAATTACTGGTGGGTTTTAAATGATGAAATTTTTCATGTTTGGGCAATTAAAAAAACTAATTGCTATACTTATTGGAAGTGTTTGAAATGTTTGAACAGTTGGAAGGAAAAGTGGGAAAGTTTCATAAAATTTATAAAATAAAATGAAAGTATATGTCTAATTATTATCGTATATAAAGAATTGACCGGGATATTTAATTTAAAAATTTTCAATTTTTTATGTCATTTATAACCAGTCTTGAGGATCGGTTAACTAAGAATAATTTGAAAAAGTACGTTTAAATTAAGTGCAGCAAAACATTTGTATAATTTAATAGACATGCAAGGAAGTGATAAGTTTCCATCGCATCTTTTGTGTTACACTTGTAATAAATTTAACATTTTCTTATACTCCTTTTGTGTTCATTATTATTTTTATGCATTTTACGGCAGTTTTGCACTGCAACAGTGTGTAATTGTCTTTTGCTTAGTAAGAAGACAAAAGAATAATATTATTTCAGTTTCAGGTTAAATAAAGTCCGATGTGTGAAAATTAGAATAAAGTATGAATATAATTGCATAAATAGAACAAGCATTTTTTCTTTGTCGTTGAGTATTTCAGTCTTAGATAATCGGCGTGCAAAATGAGAGGAAATAGTTATTTATTATTCTTATACAAATTTATTACTTATCATTCTTATGCAAAATGCAAAGGAAATAATTATTCGTTAAAAGTATCAAGAAAATAACAAAAGAAAATCCAGTATTATGCAAACTATGAATGCCTTAAATGTCTGCCTGTTTATGTTTCAGTTAATATTCGAGATTTGCAGTAATAGGTGGAAAAATAATTACTGATGGTAAGCTTAAAATACTAGTTCAAGACAGAGAAATCATTGTATGATAATTTATTCATTACTGCATTACATCTAACTGAAACCAGATAGAAATTTCTGCGTATCACGAAAAGTCAAACATATTATTCATGCAAAATAAAATGTCTTATTTTATTATAATTAACTTATTTTGTCAGAAATCACTAAAATTCTTGAATAGATTTAAAACACTTGCTACTGCAACAGTTTCTGTGTATTCAGAATATTAAGTAACCAAAATAAACCTCTTCAAAATGATTATTGTTTCCAGTTCACAGAATTTATAACATTGAAAAACTGAAAATATTTTTTACTTTAGGGAAATATATGTAAGAGGATCGTTCACAGGCAATCCGGGGAAATAAATGTGCAGTTCGTTTTAAATATTTAAGTCTTTCCTTTATTGAATAAGTGCGTAAGTTCCTACGTGCCATTAATTTGCGATGAGATAATACCGCAGCCACGTTTTTCTACCATAACTGCTTAGCTTAACATTTTCAGGTGTTAAATTGAAATCTACATGCGAAGATAAGACCACAATTTCCTTTTACACTTATGATTTTTACGCATGATAAATTTAAAGTTACATTTAATGCTTTGAAATTTCAATGCTAAACTCTTTGAGGTGTCAGATTGTAATCCAAAGTTTTTTTAAATTGAATTTCTTAAAAATGTTTCTTATTTTTTAAGCTGCTACAGAATTTGTTTCTTTTACAAGAATATGAAAAGGTTGTATTAAATTCTTAAATACCGATAACGCTAAACCGGATTAAATATGTCTGATTTTCTAAATGAAACCATATGATTTTGGACCTTCTCTTGGTATTTACATAATTTCAAATCAGTTTTTCTAGATCAGAAATATGAAGGCATTTTTTCTTTGTGATTATAAAAAACGCCCCATTCATAAGTATCGTAATTACCACAGATACGATATTTAGCAATGATGCTGATTTAGAGATTTCCTTGAAAACGAAAACGTGTTTTCATTTTACTGTAATTACAAATATATTTTCAAATTAGTAAATAATGTCGGTAGCACTTTGTAAACCATCGTCTCGTTTGTGCTGTTTACATGTGGGGAACATTACATTTCTTGGCATAAAATTTACATAACTGTATGTTTCGAACGTAGTTTTGAGCTGTCTAACAAAATACATGATCATTAGTAATATTTTTTGTTTATAAATGCAATTAAAGCCACATTTAAAAGCACTAAATCTGGAAAATTAGACACAAAACTTTCGAATCTTCGCAGAATACCTGATAATCTTATAATTTTAAAACAATTTCGATTTTGAAATTCTAACTTTCATACAGTTTTTCCAATTTTAATGAACTCAGAATTTAGGCCATTTACTTGCTGTTATTTGCTCGGTTACATGTTCAAGCATAAAGAGAAAAAATTCGTATTGTTTTAAAGTAATTAGTTTAATTTTCGTACAGAAATGTCTCAATGTTTTTGCTATTGAAGCTGAATTCAGCGTTAAATACACTAATTTAGTTCTGACATTCAGGTTTGGATCCCCGTTCTTATTAAATTATATTTTAGGCTGAAATGTGTAAAAACAGGGAAAAATGTCTTCTTTAGATAAAGTCTGGATGTGTAGACACAGTTGTTATCTTAATCAGTTAAGAAAGGCAACAAAATCTTGAGAGGAAGAGGAATATAATATATATATCTTTTAGAGATATAAAGATCTTTTAGTACAAACGGTTTCCACAGTTTTTACTATAATTAGCAGAAAGTGTGAATATAAAAAGAGAAAAATTTCCGCTTTTGGAACACAGTTTTAGTGCTATTCTTAATGCTATGTGCAACATAAACACAATAAATGTGCAAAAGAAAGCTTTTGATTGCGAACTAATTCGATAAAACTTGCAGCTACAGTTAAGTTGTGCTTATTAAGTGAAGGCATATTATGGGGTGGCTTACTTCATGCTAATCCAAAATTCGTTAAGGAAACTTAAGAAAGCAAATATTCTGTTAAAGTCTTAAGCTCTCCTGCACAATTAATTCTTATGACCAGCATTTTTTAAAACCTAAGTTAATATTCTTATAAATTTAATTTTGATTTCTGCTTTTATTGAAATAACCAATCTGAATTACTGCACTTCTTAACTGAAGTACCGTAAAAGTTTTAAATAAAGGCATGCTTGGGAGCACGAGATTTTATATGATTCAATTATTCTTTTACAAGACAGAATAAAGTGATTCGTTTAACAGCCAGTGACATTTTTTTTTTGCAGGAAAGCAGGTAAGTAGAATGAATTCCTATTACAAAATTATAAATAGTGTGTATCCACAGAAGAATCGAAATATAAGAAAATGTCAGAAGACGAAAATGTCACTTGGAGCTCAAATTTTAATATACCAGAATTATTAATTCGAATTAAGATTAAAAATAACTAGCCTGGAAAAATAATCCCTGAGAAAATGTAAAATATTAGACACTATTACTTATTAGACTGAAATATGAGAAAAATATCTTAAATAGTAATATCTTAGAGGTGACACGGAACGTTTCAAAATACTGGCTGTTTTCTACTCCACAGGAAATGTCATAGCTTTTTAGCGAAATAATTTGTACATCTACGTTGCTGTATTCTTGATTAATTTTCCAAGTGCTGCTTATTTGTGACATTTGATTTGTACTCAAGCATTGAACTGATTGCTAAATTCCCTCTTGTCCAAAGAATTTCGCAGTCACATATGTCCAATAAAGAAATTTTTGCTAACTTAACAAACCTACAACAAATATATAGTATGTAAAGTTTTCTTAAAATTTGTATAACTGTTTAACTGTTTCTTTGTAAAAAATATGAATGAATACTCACATTTAATCCTTCAATCACACATTCCACATTCACACACATTTCACACTTCAAGCCACATTTAATCCCTACACTTACAGGGTGTCCAGCGAAGCAGTTCCTTAATTCAAAATTAAACATCTAGAAACCAAAGACCGACAAGCGGTCTAATTATTAGGAGAGCTATAAGACTGTCATGTATAAATTTCCAAATAATAGTTATAAAATCTGCAAAGAAATGGCGCTCTGATCGGCAGTGCGTATAAATAGCGCTCTAAACGACGTATGAGCGATCATTAAATTCATCATCGTTATTGAGATGAATTCAACGATTACACTGATTCCGAATCCTCTACGAAATCACTGCTGTTCTTCTCATCAAGACGAGAAGAATTTCTGAAGTATTCCCTTGCTACTCAAAAGAAAGGCAATACTAAAATGTCTTCGACTCATAAAGCTATGTTGTATAATGATATAAGAAAAGTTCCTGTTCACTAGGAACAGAATGCATTGGATCCGGTACGACTGAAAGAGACGATGGATGCAATTGACAAATATGGAGTAGATTATGTTCTTCGAAAGAACAACTACTAAACATACATGCAGAAAGTGATGTCCTAGTCAAGCATGAAAAACCTCGCACAGATGGTACCAATTCAGAAGTTAAAGAGGAGTTCGGTAACGGAAGTTGCCGAAACGTCCAGCGAAAGCTCCTTAAATATCGAGTTCATGGAAATAATCCAAGTAAACTATTTTCAAAAACTTAAGAACCAGGTAGAAACAGCATAGATTGTAGACTAAAATATGGATATAAAAGTTTCTCCTGTAGGCTTTTCACAGGCATCACCTGATTGACTAAATAAACCTTTTCGTGAAATTTGCAAAGAGAGCACGAAGTTCATTTGAAAAGAAGATCTATTTTCGTTAATGTGAGAAACTCGAAGGACGTTGGGGATATGACTAAAATATTAAGTGAAAGAAATATTCCGTTTCATACATATCAAATTTCAAGCGATAGAAATATCTATGTCGTGATGAAACCCTGAATGCCTCAACAAATGAAGAAGCCATCTAAAATGATTTGGAGCGAAGAAAGTTTCCAATATTGAAAGTTAAACCATTCTCCAGAGCCAAAAAAGGAGTTCAAGAAAAATTACCTATCTTCTTTCTAGAGATAAAAAAGCACAAATCAGGAAATTTAATGTTCAGCATTAATGTAGGAATTGAATGATTCACGCCAACGCAGTGTGGCCAATGGAATATTACGGTTGCCATGCCTAAGAACATATATAACATTATTGCAATAATTAGGAACGCTGCTATAAATGAGAAAAAGAGCACAGAAGTGGTATTTGTCCTAAGAAGCCAGATGAAAGACCCTCATGAATTTTTTTTGCGGAGAGGAGCACATGAGCAGTTACAGAGGCTGTAGAGATTACAAAGATAAATTCGAGCAGAGAAGAATTCAGAAGAAGATATTTCCCCCGAAATGACAAGTAAAAATTTTCCTGTTCTGCTCAAAGCTAATGTGAAACCGGTAGAAGCGATGAAAAAGACTCTTTACAGCGATGAAATTAAAAGAACTTTTAAGCAAACTACGAAAATATTGAATGGCGCAGTTAACTGGAATTTCCATGAAAATATTTAGAATATATTTA
Source organism: Stegodyphus mimosarum (assembly GCA_000611955.2). Taxonomy (NCBI): domain Eukaryota; kingdom Metazoa; phylum Arthropoda; class Arachnida; order Araneae; family Eresidae; genus Stegodyphus; species Stegodyphus mimosarum. Next base: position 126,952 of record KK113560.1, on the reverse strand, counting down.
AAAATATTATTAATTACCAAAATTTAG
>KK113560.1:109742-120701 GCA_000611955.2 Stegodyphus mimosarum | reverse complement strand
TGCCGAGAAGACAATAGCGCAACTGAAAGACATTTGCTTAAATCCTTCAAGATAAACATTAAACTTTTCATGCCTTAACAAAAATGGTGTAACGTTAAAATTGAGTAATAAGTTCTTATTTTCCAGTCTGAAATGTAGTTTAAAATTACGTTTTAAAAACTGAAACGTAGTTTAAAACTACGCTCTTAAGCGTAGTTCTAAACACAAAGTGTCGTAGTTTATCTCTTATCAGATATGATATAATAATTAATTCTTTGTTATATCGTTTTAGCTTTCAATACTTTTTTAAGTAAGATTTTTGAATATTTATAGCAACATTACTACTTTTTTCTATTTTGTCACTGAAATAGCCTTCTCCAATAAATCTCTGAGAGACTGTTGTGTAAATAACATTGATAGCGTTATATTATGAGGTACATTTTAGGAAAGAGAGAGAATCAAAGCAAATTAAGTAACTAAAACATGTCTGTTCTGGTTTAAGTATCCGCTAAACTGTTAAGTTCAGAAATACAGAGAGCACATATATTTCTAATGCGAGAACTTGTGGTGCTCAGTTTGATTAAATATATATGAGTTTGATTAAATATATATATAAAATCATATTTTCTTTTAAATAAATTATGTTTGCGGATTTTACTAGATCTTTGTTAGAAGTCCTACAGATCAAGCTTCTTTTTTGACATGGAACATTACAATTATGTCAGTCTACACTCCAAAAAAAATCTAAACGATCGCCACAAACATCTTCCTGATACTTATACAACCTCCTGGTATACTTTGCGCAACACGAGGAGTTGGAATTAGAGTTAATAAATAAACAAATAAAATAAATATAAATAAAATTAAGAATTTGAAAATAAGCTTTAAGAAAGACATCAACAATAAATTGTACGATTTCGGACAAAGCAACTATAAGTTAAGATCAAATTATCAAAAAAGCTTCTGATTTGAGATGGAACGATATAGAAGTGAATAAAATTTGATAATGCATAATTTAGGAAATAATAATGAATTATTTGTTGACAAGTCGGGGATAAACAAAGTTTGCGAGAAAAGAATAAGGCTTTAAAACTTTAAACTTAAAAATAAGGCTCCGTATTTATTTGAGAACTTTAAGAATGGTGATATAAGATTCTAAGACATTTTCAATCTAACAGAATTTCCTGTTAACTAAGAATTCTGAAAATATTCATCTTTACTACAAGATACGATGGAGAAAGATGATTCTGTGTGATTGAAACGATTCAACCATAGAGAAACATTTCCACCACAACAAAATATCGTCTTTTGCCAAACATACGTCAGGCTTAGTAAAAATATCATATATAACTGTAAAATTTATAGAGTTTGATTATATTCGGAAGCCCAAATTATGTCCAAATTCCTAACAGATATAGAGCGAATTATCGCTTCGTTTACGAACTACAATGTCTGAAGTTTAACAGAAGAAGTTTTAACAAATCTTTTTTTATTAAATCAGAACTGGAACATAAATGCACGACTTGGGGTTACAAATCAGCCAACCACTTGTCGCAATGTAACTTAAAGTAACAATAAATTCAAAATCTACTAACAAAGGGCTACACAAATTATTCAACGCAAAGCTGGCTCACTTTTCTCACCGGTGTAACAATTTATATGTCAGCATCTGTAATGGAAAACTAGGTTAGTTAGGAATGCAATCCTAACTGACCTATCAGAAATCTAGAAACGTGGCCTCCAGAAGTAGAAACACGCTGTGTCTTACAATCCAAAAATCTGACCTTAAATATTGTCTAACTAATTTGCATTTTAGCAGGGAAATGGAAAGAGAAATGACAGTGAGGATTTAAATAACTAGTTATTGAAAATGATAGTAACTTTACAAGTTGAAATCAACCATTCTGTTTTCAGTTTTGTTAGGGTTAAAACTTGAAAAGATTTAAAACTTTGCAGGGGTACAGTTGTTTTGTTTGCAAATGTCTGCTAATAGTAAAATAAAACCTTCATTTGGAATGCACCCATGAAATGCTTTCTCCTGGGCTTAGATTTGCCAGGATTTTGAGTTGTTTCCTGCATGTATTTAATTTTTCGCGAATGGCTGAATCTCAGAGTTTTCATCCTCAAAACGTTTAACAGATTCAAAAATTCATATCATGCTTAGAACTTTGATTATGGTACTAATATCTTTAAGCTGTACTCATTCGAAGAAAAGCTGATTTACGGTATTTTCAAACACATAATACCGATTTTGAGTAAATTTTCTGCAATTTTCTTTAAAGATTTACTAATATCGAAAATTTCAGTTAAACTGTCTAATGCCCAGACAGGTCTGTACTGTCCAAAGAATTAAAGTCTGAACAACATATTGTGCATTAAGATTAAATGAGAGTAAGGCGTGAATCATTGACCAACGATTAATGCTGCTCAGTGAGTTTTTATTCCTAGTAGATGTTGGTTGCTTTTCCTAGAGAAATAATGCGCGGAGTTCCACATTGTACGGAGACAATATTTTAATACTGGATCGTTGTGTTCGTTTGCGAGAAAAAGGAATTAAAGTATCATACATTAATTACAACTTAATTAACTTAATATTAATTACAACTTCAGGAAGCATACATAAAACAAATGCCTTGAAAAGACTTAAGGTAACACTCATGCATCAGCAACAATAGGGATTAAAACGCTCAAAACAAAATCGTGAGGAGTTTGAGGCAAGGATATGAATTGTTTGATGTCATTGTGTAATGTTTTTCAAATCAAAGCGTAGCCTTTATGGTGCACCATCTAACATACTCTTTTCTTACTGTCACAGGAGGCCCACCAGCGGCCGAGCGGTAAAGACGCTGAACACTGGTAGCTCGGTCCGAGGTTCGAATCCTTCGAACGGGCTGGCTGCATGGGTGTTTTCGTGGTTTTCCCCATGTGTAACGTGTATACGAGCCAGTTTCCCTTAAGAAGTCCTCCACGAAGGCATCCCTCCCCTTAGGCAGATAGCCCTCGTGTGCTTTGCCATAATTGAATAACCTAACCTTATTGTCACGGGACATAACTCATTAAATGTTGTTACATGTATGAAAACGAAGCCATTTCCTGATTCATTTTGGACTATTGAGGTTAGAAATTGTATTTAAAACAAGTCTAATCTGATGGAGACAAAAATTTTCGCTTATTTCTCCTCGATTCTATTCGCACAACTGGGATCCTAATAAATTGGGCCATCTGAAGTATTTTACTGAGAATTGTCGTGTTTACGTAGCACTGAAAATGTAGTTCCCATTTAGTTTAGGTTAAAATTTAAAAGATACGTGAAATTTAGATTTCAGCAAAAAATAATAATTGATATTTCTTGGCACAGTTAGTGACATGTATTTCTTTTGAATTTTCTTTATCTCAAAATGTCTATTAGTCTCAAGCGCGATTTTGCATTGTTTCACTTTTCATTCGATTCTTTTGCTATTAAACAAAATGTGAGGCATTTACCTTTCAGATCTAATCTGTGTATTATTGATAAGCAATAGATACAGTTCTTAAGAACAGATGCATATTCACTCATTGCCATAAAAATTTGCTCACCAAGAAATAATTGTGGAAACGTAACGAAACTTGGCATGAAGGTACATGTTGGATAGATATGCAAATGATTAGAAACACAGAGTGATTGCGCATTGCGTACTGCCACTAGAAGGCGTTGAAATTCGTTTTGGAGTATTAAACACGAGAGCAGAGCTTCTTTGAGTGTATTTAATCTTTTTCTAAGGAAACGCTGAGGTAGGTATGCCGTTACCCCGCAATCGAAGCCAATATCAGCAGCTGCCAGAGTTCGAGAGGGAAGAATCATCGGGATGATGGGCGCTGGTTGGTCAGCTCGGTGTGTAGCTCATCAGGCAGGTCGTTCTCATTTTACTGTGAGGAGGTGTTGGAAGCAGTGGACAGAAGAGACGTCATTTACACGGCGACCAGGCTCAGGACGCCCTCAACAGACCAGTTGTCGAGAAGACCGTCACATCATACGACACGCACGCCTAGAGCGAACTGCTTCGTTGGCCACTATGCAGACATAGGCAGCGGCCTGCAATCGCAAGGCGCCTGTTTGAAAGACATTTGGTATCGCCGCGCCCATTACGTGTGCTGTCAATGACATCCATCCACCGATGCTTCCGTTTCGAGTGGTGTCGCGCACGACACGATGGGACGTTAACGGAATGGAACCAGGTCGTCTTCAGAGATGAATCTAGATTCAGTTTCCCCAGTGATGACAATTGTGTTCGTGTGTGGAGGCCCCTTTGTGAACGTTTCAATCTTGCCTTCTCTTTACAGCGACACACCGTTCCGATAGTTGGTGTGACGGTTTGGGTGCCATTGCTTACGATACACTGTGACCCCTAATATAGACCCATGGCACGAAGACAGGCCAGAGGTACGTATATAGCATCCTTCGGCCACATGTGTTGCCCTCATAGCAGGTATACCAGGAGCCTTTTTCCAACAAGACAATGTTCGGCCACACACCACGGATCTCACAAGACTGCCTCCACCACATTAACACCCTTACATGGCCTGCGCAATCCCCGGACTTGTCACCAAGCATATCTAGAATCATTTGGAACGGCAAATCGGACAGCCTACGAGATTGGCGGAACTAGAGGCGCGTTTACAGCAACTGTAGAACGAGATGTCTCAGGACACCATACGCAAATTGTGTGCCATCGCATCGTGCATTCGCGCTAGAGGTGGTCCAACAGAGTACTAAAATTTCCGTTCATCGGTACTTTTTTCTGTAATAAATGATCCTTTGTTCTTTGATTTTTTTCATCACTTACTTATATCAAAGTAGTACTTACATATGTAAAATTTCGTTTCATTCCGACAACTCTTTCTTATTGCGCAAATTTTTTATGGCAATATATATATATATATATATATATATTATATTGTCAAGTATCTATATTATATTGTATAGTAATATCTCTACATTATACTCTGTATACTGCAGTATACACTATATACGATGTAGTATATATATTATATTTAATGAATGATTTAAATAAAAATTAATTTAATTTATGTTATATTAAAATAAAATCTTTTAAGTATTCTTATAGAAAGCATCATATATTTTTTCAAATCTTTTTTCACTTTTCAGATACACTGAAGATTACTGAAGATTTATAACTTTCCTATGCGAGTCTAAATGTATAGTCATCTAATAATATCTCATCTAATATCTGATAAATTATGTTAAACTTTAAAAGAGCCCTTCTGGGAGAAAATTAAAATTTAAAACTTTTTTTATCTTATGGGAGGCAGTCCGCTTCGATTACAAACTTTTCATGCATTTAATGCGGGAAAGGTTAATTTTTTTTTATATTAAACGAAACACGAAAATATTTTCAATAAGTGAAATAAAAACTCATAAAGCAAGCTTCAGTTTTGTTGTCTTCAAATATTTTATTGTTACCTTTACGTTACATTTTGTGTAGAAATGCAAGTAATGTTAAGGTAAAAGTAAATATCTGCGTTCATGAATGCTAGGATTATCAAATTGCTGCAAAGCAATCATAAACACTTAAATTTATCTGTTATGAAAAATTAGGGTAAGATATTAACAGGAGAATTTATGTGAAAAATCAATCCCATATTCTACTGTTAAAGAATGAATTGCTTGCCCATTCATTGCATTTACCTTTCAATACTATCCCATTTCGAACATAAGAGTTCAGGTCAGCACGAAGTTAGAGAACAGTTTCAGAGCTACGAAAATCATTTTATATCGATTTTTGCTGGCAGCGAGTTCTCTATCGACCATTCTTTAGGAATATTGTACTCTGAGCGAAATACAGACTGTTCCTAAATCGATCTCCTAAATATGCTTGCGAAAGAAGAACGTCTTTATATTTCAATATAATGGGCACTGTTTTATTTTAATAGTTAAAAAACAGTTTGTTGCTTCAAAATTAAAATGCACTTCAAAACTGATATATAACATACTCTCCACAATATACATGAGTGTATTCTCTTTTCATCTCTTATATTCGAGGACATGCGGTTTAAAACTTAAATTAAGAAAAAATTGTGCAACGTAAAAGTACAAAAACTGCATTCTTAAGATTGCTGCAACTGATTTCGAACAGTTGAATGTATTATAAGAAAAGAATGTAAATTTAATTGATGTTTACAAAATACGCAGATTATCATAACACAAGCTAAGAACATTCACAATATTGCACTGCAGTCATTTATAGTTGTTTAAACTGAAGTTTTGAATTTTTAGAATGAATCCTTTGCATTTCTTTACCTACATCAACATTCTCTGTGATGTTATATATCTTAGAAATAAACAATACATAGATTCGGATTTTATAAGACACTTATATCAATAACTAAAGGAAAAAGAAGCATAATTAGTTCGAAACTTACAAAGTTGCAAAAAAAAGGAAGATGTATGTGGTAATTGCTTACATTTTATTTTAGAACTGGAGAACAATTATTTAATATGTGTTTCATTTCAAAAGGAAAACGATTAATTTTGCAAATTTATCTTAGCGTGTCAGTAAATTTGGATAATATGAAATAATCATATTATAATGTATTTCTCCCGCCTTCTTCGCATGCCTTCGTGGTGTACTGGTCAGCACGCTCGACGCGTAACCGAGAGGTCCGTGGTTCGATTCTCGGCGAAGGCATTACTCATTCCTCATTACTCCTGCTTCAGAAATACATAATGTCTCTGTAACTGGCACCCGAACTAAAAGTGGTGGATAATGATTCTCCATCACCAGGATTTGGCGATTGGGCCTCTAATCCCCAGTCGTCCTTTAAAAGGGGGAGTATATAAGGTATTTCTCCGGCCTACTTCGCATGCCTTAGTGGTGTAGTGGTCAGCACGCTCGACAAGTAAACGAAATGTCCATGGTTCGATTTCCGGCGTTCCATGGTTCGAAGGCGTTGCTCATTTTTCATTACTCCTGCTTCAAAAATACCTAATAATTATTATCCAGAATATCAGATTATCTGAAGTTTCCATAGAGATAGGAATTTTCATCTTATTTTCTTTCAATATTTCTAATTTGATAACATACCTTTCAACTAATAGCGATTAATACAACTCAACATGATATATGTCGGTGGATCAAAGCATTCCTGAATTTGTCCTGAATTAGACCAGGATTAGTGTGGAAATTGCGGATGATTATTAATTAAAGATTACAACATTAATTTCAGGAAAAGGAAAAATTCAGCAAAAGCTAAATGTGGGTGGTATAGCAGGCTTTTAAGAGATAACATGCTGCGGTTTTCAAGAAATTAACAAATGAGGATTTCTTTATCTTCGTAGATAATAATAGGGATCGGTGAGTATGCCGCATGCTTAAAACAAAATGCTCTAACCTCATGACTCAGAACGCAATAGGAACCTTTTACGAGAAATACATTTCCTCACATACTAGTTTGACCAAAAGATTTCTAGCCCCAGCTTCGGGGAAACATTACGATCACTTTCGCGAACTTGGCATAAATGTTTTACGATCCTGGGAAAAAACAATTACTGTGGAAGATCTGTTTCGCGTAGAAGAGGAAGGAGAGGAGTTTATCAGAATAAGATTCCGCTTCTGAATACTACAGTGAAACTTCGGATTATGAGCGCTTCACTTCACGAACAAAGTATATGAACATTAAACTTCTAGGAGGAAGAACTTTCGAATTAAGAACACTCAAGTTAGCCATATATAATTTCCAAAGATATTTTGAACATAATTAACATAATGGACAAGGACATCTGGAACAATCATTTTATTATTTTTCGCTGCTTAGGTCTGATTAGCAAAGTCTGGCAAGAAGTGATTTTTTGAATTCGGCCTGTAGAAAATTACAGTTAGTTTACCGAAGGAGACTTTGAGACCTTAGGACTTTTTTGTTCTTCATGAAACTTTCCCTTAGGCCAAACTATGGGCTAATAAATTAACTAGGAAGACGTGGAAAAGTTACTATAGGACCATATAAATGAGATCAACAAGAATGAACTTCAAAATCTTCAGAACAATAAAAGCCGATTTTTGAATAAATGTCTTAAGAAGAGGAAGAAAAGAATTTGTCCTAATTCTCTAATCCTCTACATTTAGGCATATTTGTTAATATACAAAATTTTTACGTAATACTTTTGTTCTGAAAAAGCAGTCACTTTAAAAAAAATTTTAAAGCGTAGGTAAGAACAATTCCAAGTAAATTTTGAATGAAACAGAGGCTCAGTGAGTCTCCAGGGGAGTCAGGTGGCGCTTTTGGGCAAATAAAAGTTAAACGAATTGCTTCCTGAATAAAATTACATGATATTTTTATGGAATGGAATTTCGATTCCAATAACAATTTCCGAAAATTTGCCACTCATACCTTCTACTGTTCTTCGTACTGATACTGGAAATTTAAGTTTCCGTCTATTTGATATGTTTCATATTGGGTTTATTTTTAATATTAAATTTATGTGTGAAAGTTTAAATTAAAATTCAACTATAGCCAATGAACAATTTAATCTATTTCATCTTAATTCATATGAGAAAAACTGTTTCGGATCATGCGCATTTCGGTGAGGAATGGCTTTCAGGAACGAATTAGATTCGTGAACCGAGGTTTCACATTATATATCCGAAAAATCTGTGTGGATCTGTAATCTTTACGAATAAGTTTTTCATTTCGTTCCGTTTCGAAATATCTAATAATAGGCTTAGGATTACCACATATGAGAAAATAACAGTACTTGAATTTTTTTTTAATTTCTTTATGTCGATCCACATAGTTTCGAATTTGTTCCTCGTATTTCTGCATGATGCTCACAAAAGGCCTTCCAAATCGCCTTTCGTCATCAAGAAATTTTCCTTTGCTTTTGAAACACCACTGCAACTCAAAACACTGCCTGTGACTAATTGCCGAGCAGTATCTGTGGCCAATTTACTGAGTTTAGGGAAGAATATCAAGTTATCATATTGGATCTATTTTCATAACATAATCGTAAACCGCCACATGTATGATCAAGAAATCACAGCTATAATGGATGTCGTTGTTAACAGATCCTTGTTTTTTCAAATGTGCAAATTATCAAGATAAGTATTAAATTTTGTACATGTTACTTTAATTGATAGGTATTTTCAGTTACTTATTATTATTTTCAGTTACTTATTACTAGTATTATGTTTCTTTTCTTTTCTAATTTTATAATTGGAACAGATTGTAAAAGAAATTTTACTATTTCGCATAATATTACCATTTCCAACATCCTACCATTATGAAACCGGATTTTTTGCGTTGGCTGCTCTGTAGATAAAATATAAATCTCGGTTAAACATAGAAAAAGAACTTAAGAGTGTCAATTTCTAATACTAAACCATTCCTTTGAATATTTTTGCACTGCAAGACGAGCCCATGGTAGTCACTAGTAATTATTAAACTTGTTCTTAATTTAGTACTGATTAATTAATTATCAAATACATTGTGCAGTACTGATACATTTATAAGTATATGGTATCAGTGTAAATGTGTATTTTTTATTATGTCAGAATGTATTTTGTTTTGCGTCCTTTCAATAAATTAATAATTTTTTAAATAATCTTTTATTTAAAATTTTTAGATACGCTGGCGCTCCCCACGTACAGTTGTCACGTCCCCAAGGGGCCGCGCTGTATAGTCTGAGAATCGCTAAAGACATATAGTTGAAGGTAAATACCTCCGTTTTTTTTCATTACATATATTTGTACTGTCATTAAATTCATCTTAGAGCAGGAAATTTGAAAAATATTCGACTCCCTCACCGGGATTTGAGTTCCAGAAGTTTCGATTGCTAAGATGACATGCCTCCAATTAAGCTTCGAAGTCAAATCGTAACCAAGGAGAAATTTACTTACCTCTCTACTTAAAGGGCAACTGGGTATGACCAGTAGCCAAACCCAGATGAAGGCGAATCAACGTTCACTACATTTTAACTCGGGCCCCAATTCTAGAGTCATTTGTTTTATTTCAAGGAACAAGAGAAAAGTAAAAAATGAGCACTGTCTTTCCCGGGAACCTTTTGATGCTACCGGATGATTCAATTGAATTAGTAAGACATGCGGTAAAAAAGGAAGAAATTATTCTTATACATTTCTTACAGCCCATTTGCCTTTTTCTGTATTAAGTGTACTGCGTATAAGTTTAGTCCAGTCTAAATTCGAAATTATTATTATATTCAATTAGAGCATTAACATGTGAGCAATTTATTTTTTTAATTTTATTACTAGTATCGTAAGTCGTTAGGATTATTTTGAAGCAGGAGACATGAAAATGTGCAGTGCCGTCGCCAGGACCCGAACCTGGACATTTAGAATAGGCGCCACAGTGCTTCCGTTAACACCACCGAAGGTTATTATTTTCCGTACTGTAGCCTTTTGATTAATATCCATGTCTAAGGGTTATTATTCATTATACAAAGCAAAAGAAAATTTAGTAATTGTAGTAAATTTAGTAATTGTTGTAAAATTAGTAATTGTTGTAAAATTAGTAATTGTTGTAAAATTAGTAATTGTAGCAAAAGTAAATTTATTTATTAAACTGCATTCTAAAGCTCTCAGATATATAATGATGGTACCAAGCATACTAATATATTCATAAAAAACAGTTTTACATGAACGAATTTATAAATTTCTGCATCTAAAGTACATATTTACATGTGTTAATTTCGGATTATTTAAACATTTGAATGATTTTCACACTTACTCTTGTTATTTAGCTATGCTTCAAATCTTATAGTTATGCAATATTTATTCACTGAAGTTTGCTAAGTAATTTTTTTAACTAACTCTACTTTATTACAAATATTTTTATACTCAAACATTGTATATTAGATTACGTAAAGTTTTAGTTAATTTGTTCAAAATGAAAAGTCAGAATATTGCTTAAATTAAACAGAATCCTATATTCTGTAGCGTTATACACTCTTAGACAAAAAAAAAAAAAAAA
>KK113560.1:78433-109718 GCA_000611955.2 Stegodyphus mimosarum | reverse complement strand
AAATTGGACACAAATTGATATGCATACAGGTTTCGACGGAAAATGCAAAATTTTACATTTTGGCTGCCAATGAATGAACTGTTCTAGTTACAGCGCATCTGATCTGCGCAACTGGCAAGATATTTAAGAGGAGAAATTATGAATGCAGGTCATAAATTCTTCACGAATTTCATTCTGTGTACTCTGGTAGACAGAAACTATGCCTCGCATAAAGGTGCGCGAACTATATGCGCAAATATCAGAATTTGAGAGAGGTCGTGTAGTTGGGCTCAGAAGCCGATTGGCCTTACCGGCGAATAGCTCGACATTTAAGAAGGAGCGATGCCACTATTAGATGATGTTGGCAGGAATGGGTGAAATATGGCCGCCCACAGTGTCAAGAAGGAAGCGGTAGGCTTAGAAAAACGACAGAACGTGAAGACCGAGCAATCGTCAGGGCGGCACTCACAGCCCCAGATGCATCATTATCAACGATTATACGTGCAACTAATGCTTCAGTGACCACAAGAATCATTCATAGACGGCTCAAAGAAAGGGGCTGAGGTCACGGCGCCCCTTGCGCCGACTACCATTGACCTCTGTACAACGTCAAGCCCGTTTGCAGTGGTATCGGGCTCATTCGCACTGGAATGTCACTGACGGGAGTAGAATAGTCTTCAGTGATGAGTTCCGCTTTGAACTGAGCCCCGATGACCAGCGAAGGCGAGTCTGGAGACGCCCCGGACGGCGGTGTGATACCAACCTGACTGTTTTCCGGCAGACAGGCCGACAACCACGAGTGGTGGTCTGGGGTGCCATTTCATTTCATAGTAGGACCCCTTTTGTTGCCATCCGTCGCAACCTTACAGCACAGCGGTACGTCGACGAAGTTCTAAGGCCCGTTTTGTTGGCCTTGATGTCACGCCACCATGGGCTTACATTTCAGCAAGATAATGCCCTCCCCAACACTGCACATAATTCTGCTGCTTGTCTTTGTGCTTGCCGAACATTACCTTGGCCAGCAAGGTCGCTGAATCTCTCTCCTTTTGAGCACGTTTGGAGCATTATGGGCAGAGCCCTCCAACCAGCTCGGGATGTTGACAATCTAACGTGCCAGTTGGACAGAATTTGGTACGATATCCCTCAGGAGGACATCCACAACCTCTATCAATCAATGCCAAGCCGAATAACCGCTTGCATAAGGGACAGAGTTTGACAAACGCGTTACTGACTTTTCACCTCGTGAAGCTCTATCATTTCAATAAATCATCCAGCTTTTCTCAAACTGTAATCATTTGTTTTTCTGTATATGTACATCACTTCTACCGATTTTCGTCCCATTCGGATAACTCCTTCTTGGTGCGTCGTTTCTTTTTCTAAGAGTGTAGATCCTGGAGTCATGAAATACCTACAGTGACTATATGACACATGATGGTAAAATACTTCTTTCAAGCTAATAAAACACAGATGTACTTTAAAAATAGATTTTTGGTAAATAAATTATTACAAACGGAATTATTACAATTAAAAATACAGCAATAGAAATATTTGTATAAATAAATAAACATAATATTTCCAAAAGCTGCTTTGAAAATATATATGTTATACTCATAACTGTAAGCCGAAAGAGTTTTTTTTTTAAATTTTTTACTAAAACTTTACCACTGAAGCATATTAACGAAAAATTTCGAAATGTAAGCATTTAACTTGCTTATGTAATAACTTTTTTAGGATATTTGAGATGTATGGGATGGTATGTTCATCGATGAATTGTTTGAAACATTTACTAATGCTAAAGTACAAATATTAAAACAGTTTTAATTAGATTATTGTTTTTATCTCATACCAGTAAAGTACCAAAAGTGTTTTAATCTAAATTCAAAATTTAAAAACTTCAATATAGTATGCTATCCGAACGTAAATTTATTTCTGAATGGATATATATATATATATATATATATAAGCTAGTTGAAATAATGAGCGTTTTCGTAGTTTTCCCTATGTACAACGTGTATATGAGGAAGTTCCTCTTAGAAAGTCTTTCAAGTAGGCATCCCTCCCTTTAGGCAGATAGCCCTTGAATGCTTTGTCATAATTAAATATACCATACCATACTACAACAGCCCAATCTTTATAAAACAATCATGAACAGAGCCCAAATTTGGTAAAAATCCACCTATCCAAAGCATAGAAATAATTTCGATAAAACTGAATATAACTGAAATTAAATTTCTGGAATCGAAATTCATGGAATGAATTACGTAGTTACGCAGTGAGTTAAGCACTATTGATTCTTTGAATATTTATATTAATCTTCTGCAGCTCTTTGTGTGGTTACCTATGAACGATCCGACCGTTGAGAGCATAACAATAATGCAGGTGATGCATACATTTTCCTTTGTAAGCTATGTTGAGATTAGCTCACGCATATTCTAAAACTAGAAACTACCGAGGCGACACTACATACTTCTTCGAAATAAGCATACAGTATCATTCATAGATTTTTAAACAAGATTTAAGACTTAAATATCGGTTTTTATTATCATTTCGCACCTTATAAATCCTTAAACATTCACGAAATTTTTCTGTTCGTTAAAGACATGGTATCTTAAAGTCATGAAAAACAAAAATATCAGTGTAAAAATAAAACAGTTATAGTTAAGAAACGTGCCTGATGGTAAATTACGTTACTGACACAAATGCAAACAGAATAGTTCAAACCATGGAAACCATAATTTGAAAACTAATTTCCTGCACCATTTAGCTAATGGCTTGCCAAAGTTTCAATCTGATTACGCGTAGGAATTTGTGCGTCAAATTAAGTTGCAAGATTGTCGGAGACTCAGCCAAATGTGGCATGAAATAAACAAATTACTTGAGAAAATTAGAGGAGATTTTGTAATTATTAATTTTGAATTCATAGAAAAATTTGAAATTATTTTAATATCAGAGTAGTGGAGTTAGTTTCAAATACAGCGTTTATAAGATCGAGAAAAATAAATGTGATGTTTATAAGTTTGAAATAAATTATTTCTAATTTCATCTGCTCATATACATATACTCACACACACACACCACTGATAAAATATTTCTTGTGAAGCCAGTGTATAAGTTAAGCAATTGTTATGATCATTTAAATATTCTGCATCTGGATTTAGATAGTTGTCAGTATTTAAGGCAACTTGCAGATCATTGAAGCAATACATTGCATTGCGTTTAGATTTGTATCTGATGCATTGTTGTTGTTTTTATTTATGCTCGATTGTCTGACAGTAACATCAGCTTAAGCCCACGAAATTTCTCATGGCAAGGAGCACTTTCGTTGGCAACAGCCTTGAGCACCTTACAAGTGACAAGGTGATTTTTTCTCAGTTCCGCCCCCAATTTTGATAGAAATCACCTCGGGGGGACGGGTCCGAGGGTCTTCCAATCCTTTCCCCTTGCACTAAACCACACGAGAGAACTTTCGGCTGACCGCATATTTAAAGTGCCGCCATGCAGCACCGACACTATACATTTACAAATATCCATGCCTTCTCAGGGATTCGAGCCCGGGTTCTTTGCCTGGCAGTCAGCGACGACGCTAACCACTGTACCCGTTGGGCGGCTGATGAATTGCCTGTAGCCGGAATCTTAAATAAAAATATATCTCTGTCCATTATAAAGTATATCTAAATCACAACAACCAGAGGTTTACATATTTTTATTTGCAGTTAAATATGTTTTTTAGTGTTAAACTTTAGAACTGTTGGAATATTTCTGAAATGGTGGCTCACGGTAATCAGTATAATGTTTATACAAAAAGCTGTCTAATTAAAAACAGTGTTGATTATTCTTTGTTAGAACACATTAAAATTTTATTGTAACAAATGTTTTCAGTCAAAAAATAAACTCTAGATTTAAGTAGCCTATAAATAAACTCATATGTTTTTGTATGCATACGTAACGTGGTATATGTGTGCAAATAAAAATTATGGAATAAAGCTATGGGTATGTAACTTGTAACTGAACTTCATTGTACTTTTTGCTGTACACTGTTCGTCAGAATAAAAGGTGATTTAACAGAAGTAAAAAAATATCGTCAATTATTGAAAATTGACAACAAACAATTTCTGCAAACGCATCGCGTTTGATAGTTGATAATTTCGAGACATTTAATTTAAAATCAAATCTATGGTACTTTAAAAAGCATGAAGAATGAACTTTCTGATTTTGCAACAAATCTTTCTTTAATATGGTATACAATTACTTCTATTAAAAATGAAAATTTCACGTATTGATTTTATAGTTCCTCATACTATTGATCAGATTTTTCATAATTGCACTCTCTTCTCAGATCGTGGAGGATCAGAACAGAATTTAAAGCAAAGCATCTCAAATATTCTCTAACAGAGTTAAGTCATGCGTAAGAAGACCAAGCCATTCGAGTGATTGTTTCACTTTCTAAGTACACTGCTGACCACGCAAATAACATGAAATTTACAACATGCATTAGCGGAGGTGAGATATGCAAATGATTAGAATTTCAGCGCAGACGCACATCACGCGCGCCTGTGGCGCCACTTCAAAGTGCTATTTAAGGTTTGGAGGTTTTCGGCGATTTCAAGTTCGGCAATTGTGTTTTTCTTGTAGATTTTTCAAAAAAAAACCCGATCAGTTATGCCTCGTAGTAAACAACGACCATCGTTTGATCAAGTATTCGAGTTCGACAGAGGAAGGATAGTGGCCTACCGAAAGCGTGGATTATCTTTCAGGGAAATCGGTAGTCGTGTTGGACGAAACCAAATAACTGTAATGCGGATATGTGACCGTTGAATGCAGGAGGGTACGACGGACCGACGTGTTCGATCGCATTTACCTCAGTGCACCACATCACGGGATGACAGGAACATTGTGCGCATGGCAGTGACGGATCGCTCAGTCACATCACGAACCATAGCCCAGCACATTCAGTCTGTAACGCATCATCCAGTGTCTGCGCGTACCATTCGACAGCGTTTACAGCAGAGTGGTCTGTTCGCAAGACTTCCATTGCTTCGTCTACCCTTCAAGCAGAACCATAGACGTCTCCGTCGTCAATGATGCGATGAAACAAGGATGTAAAAGGCAGAATGGAATGAAATTGTCTTTACGGACGAGTCACGCTTCTGTCTGCAGCACCACGATGGTCGGATTCGAGTCTGGAGACACCGTGGGGAGAGGATGCTGAACAGCTGCGTTATGCACCGCCAGGCTGGTCCTGCACCGGGTTTTATGGTATGGGGCGGTA
The DNA here is from genome assembly GCA_000611955.2 of Stegodyphus mimosarum. NCBI lineage: Eukaryota > Metazoa > Arthropoda > Arachnida > Araneae > Eresidae > Stegodyphus > Stegodyphus mimosarum. The sequence continues at coordinate 104,470 of KK113560.1, read as the reverse complement.
TTGGATATCACTCTCGCGCTCCTCTAGTACGCACTGGCGGTACTTTAAACAGCCAGTGCTACATCTTCGAGATGTTGGGACCAGTTGTCCTTCCTTATCTTCAGGACTTGCCCACAGCCATATTTCAACAGGATAATGTACGACCAAACGTGGCGCGCATTGTCCAAGAGTTCTTCGTCAATCGCCAGATTGAATTGCTTCCTTGGCCGGGTCGCTCTCCGGATCTTTCGCCGATAGAAAACATGTGGTCCATGGTTGCTGAACGATTGACTCAGATTACATCGCAAGCTGCCATCTCAAATCAACTTTGGCAATGTGTGGAAGCTGCTTGATCTGCTGACAGATGTCTATAAATTTAATCATTTGATACTTGGTCAACATGTTATCTACTAAATAAATTATGTTGTGATATCTCTTGTCTTTCTTGGTGTTGCAATTTGAGTGGCGAGTAGTGCATATTAATTCCAGAGGTGGTCATTGTAAATTTAAATTGCGGTTGCAGTAGTAAAACATCTGCGCCTACAGCATGTCTAAGCAGTCTTACAAAGAATTGTAAGATCTCGTACCGCATATACGCGACTGGTTTCATTAATTCTGTCAAAGGTATTTAGCTCGCGGCGGCAAAATTTTATGACTCCACCTCAAAATGTCAAACCGCTTCCGGATTGAGCTTTGGGACCAGACGAAGCTACGATCTTTCATGAATAAGGGAAAGTAAGTTACGTGTTTTTAACTAGATTCAGATCGAACAACATTTAAAGCAACAGTTTATGCTACATCTAGACTCATCATTAAACAGAACATAGTCACATTCCTTTTGGCTGCACTGAATATGAGGCCACCAGGTTAAAGGAGAAGCTTTGGAATATATAGCGAGTGAGATACAAACACTAGATTTCTTCGCACAAAGTCCAGTATAGTGAATCTTTCATGCAGCAGTTGAACAATTTATTCAAATTCTAATGGCAGGTTGATGTATTAATAATAACTCTACTAAGGTCGTTTCATGGTTTCTTTAAGCTGATAATAGCAGTAAATGTTGCTCACATGCAGTTGTTTCGGTTTGCCACACTTAATCAACAGCCCACTAATTAATTCACAGCTTAGAAATTGTTTCCAACGTCTTCATATGTCACTTTAGAAAATATTCAGATCTTGGGCGATCCCCATGAGTCTACTAATTAACTGTTACTTTTGACCTTCACTTAAATGATGCCTTTAATTCATGACTAAGATATAGTGATCAAAATTAAAGAACACATTAATGTTCCGCCGAATTCCAGCATACTCATCACATTGCGGTCTGTTTTGCATATTTCGTGTGCAAGGCTTTATGCGCTATCCAGTTTTGCTTGAATTGCCGATAATTAAATATGCCATTGGATATCTGTTGAAAGCTTTATTTTTATATTTTTTGAGATTATTCTTTAATTTTGTCTGAGAATGTAATACACTATTGCAACTTTAAGAATACTATAAATTATGCTGCGATGTTTCCCTTAACCTTTCCATTAAAAATACTGTACACGCTTACGTTTAACCGCCCGTTTCATGCTCTGAGAGCACTAATAAAATGTAAAAATGCACCAAATGGCAAGAGTAAAATATTACGCGTCTTGCACACTATCGCACATCAAAATTTTAAGCCCATCTATGTCTAAGTGCCATGACATCTGAATATTCGCAGTACAACTTGTGTCCAAATCCCTGCTAGTTTCATAAATGTTCTCAAGGGTTTCTGACGAGTCGCACAGTTTCTCACGGGGAGGTAGCGTCACAAGTCTTAAAAAATTTAAACGAGGAAATAAATTCCTTAAGATGTTGCCTATCACTGCAATCGACCGAAACTTTAGTGATTTTTAAGAGACGATGCACATCGTTCACTTTCTTTAAAAGCAGACTTCGTTTGTTGCTTTGTTTGTTACTCCGTTTGTTATTTCGTCGTTACTAAACATTTCTCGAAATGTTGCTTTAAGTAGAGGGTCTGAGAAACATGTTATATTTATTTATGACAGCAAAGAAGTTTGCTCAGGTTTCTGATTCCAAGTTTTTTTTAACCTAGAAATAGCTTTTTGAGTATTTAATCCAAAGCTAAGTGCCTGGTTGCGCAATAGCTAGCACACACAGGTCTTAGGCTCGATCCACGGGCAAATTTGACTCAGCCTTTCATCCTTTGAGTGGGTCGATAAAATGAGTACCAAGCTCACTTGGGGACTGAAATCGGGGTCGTGCGACAAGCTGACCACTTGTCCAGGCCATATGCTCATGCACCCCGGGGTCCACGGTCAAGATAGCAGATAGGGCACTGCAGGGCATGCCTCACGTAGGGTTGTTGCTCCACTTATAAGGTATTTCTCCCACCTTCTTCGCATGCCTTCGTGGTGTAGTGGTCTGCATGCTCGAAGCGTAACTGAGAGTTCTGTGGTTCGATTCCCGGCGAAGGCGTTGCTCATTTTTCATCTCACCTGATTCCAAAATATCCTAATGTCTCTACACACTGAGTTTAGATTTTGAATCCAAAGTTAAGTGGTATAGACACTTTCAAATTACACACATTTTATTTATGTAAATGATATATATCTAACTAAGTTTCAGGCATACATTTTCAAAATTATTAAAGTTAATGCCTTCTTTTCTTTTCTCTACCCACTGGTGGAAAATCAAAATTAATTCCTAAAATTGCTATTACCGGGGCTTCACATAATGGTGGAAAGCCTCACTTTGCAACATTCTGAATAGATATTCTAGGTGTCACATGGACTTCTCAACCAATACTACAGTTTTAAAATGTATGTAAAATAGTAAGGGTAAGTTGATTAAATATATATATAATATTACGATTAACGTAGTTAATGTTTAACGAACTAGTTGACAGGGATGATAATTGATAAATATTTTTATGTGTTCAAGTATTTGACTGGATCTGTTTCATTTTTGTGTCACCCGACCAGGTTTAGGAATACAAAAGTACTTGCTGTGGTATCTTTTGAATGCAGTGCATCATGCTGAAAGTTAATATGAAATAAAATATAAACTCCTGTTTCTATGTATGGAATGTTAGCTGAGAAATGTAGGGTGTATGAATAAGTAAACTTATAAGAAGTATTATCCACATTTCTTATATGGTTGGCCTGTGCCTTTAATACGAGGCCAAACTATGCAGGTACATTGTTCATGATTGCGGAGGAAATGAGCCACCACAAAGCATATTTGTAGCTGGGTTGAAAAATATTGCTGTCCGTTAAAATACTCTAGAACGTTTGAAAATAAGTGAAAATATAGTGTTTTTCGTAAAATATTTATTTGCATGTAATTTCTTTATTGAGTCAAAAATAGCTGAATTCTGTACAACTGGCAATTTTACAATATTTGTAATGCATTTAAACAAATGCATAAATTGCTCGAATATATATAGTGTTACTCAAGTACCGGCAGAAAATCATTAGCTCCTTTCAAAAGAATATGCTTTACTTACATCTTAGATTTGGTAATAAATCCTTCGGCACGCTTCATAACTCAGTAAAGCTAATACATAGATTAATTATTAGTATGAAATTAAGCTCCTTTATTCCATCAAAATTTGTTATTGTCATATTTTACAAAGAATTATGCTTCTGTCGTCTGGCTCTCACGTGTATGCAAACTTCATAATGTACTGAAACATGCGTGTTACATAAATAACTCCTCCTTTTAGTCGTATAAAATATGCGTTGGTAGATAGATTAATTATATAATATCAGTATAACATAAAAATTTTAATAACTCTTTTAAATATTTATTACCCTTCAAGAAATCCAGTTGTCTGCTCGCTCATAAGTTAGGAAAATTTATTACAGAACTAAAATATAATCACGAAGAATATCCCAAGGAATGTTTCGAGAACATTATTAAATTGACAAATGATCCTTTAATAAGCGAAGCGTTGTTTACTTTTCTTCGTAAAATGAATAATAGCTAAAACTGTCTTTGAATTTCTCAGAAAACTTAAATTAAAGGAATTCAGGATTTTAATAATTTATTTCTGATTTTAATGGTAAGGAAAACCAGGAAATTATTTCATATCAAATGAAACTTATTATTCAAAAGATAGTATTTCATGCATTTTGTTCAATTCCTTTGCACATATTTTCTGAGTTATAATAAATGAATTTAAAATTTAATTATCGACTAAGTTTCCATAAAATCTGTTAAAATATATACTGCAGTAAGATAAATGTAACTCAGCATTAAATTATTTAACTTGCCAGAAATATCGTTTCTGTAATTGCATTAAAATTTTAGATGTTTATAATTTCTCAAATTATTGAGTTGGTAAGAAAGTAAGTTTGGCTTGCGAAAATCTATTTTTTTCTTTTGAGATTTGGTAGCTGATACTTTAAGTTTGTTATAGAAACAAATTTCGTGCATTTTTGTTTACGACTGTTAGTTTATGGTCATTTTTAACGCAGTGCAAAAATCAAAGTTTTCGACTGATTTAACCTTTTTATTTCCATAAAGACAAGAAAGTGGCTGAGGCTCAGAGGGAGATATAAGAAGTTTATGGTTTAGGCTAAAATAACATGCCGAATAATGACTAATGGAGAAGTCAAACAACAAGAATCAACGTAAAATTTGTAAATTTTGCAGAACTAGTTTCGATGGTTAAGTACAGAACCATCTTTCTAAACTGCCTACGCGCAAAATGAACGAGATAAGATATAAAGTGTTATTATTTAGTGTTATTATTTTATACATGAATTTCATGGTGTTGTTAGCCTAATAAAACATTTTTAAGTCCGAATTAGTTTAAAAAGTTTGGTTCTGGGGATATTTCACGTGAATATAACCACCGTTCTGACCCGCCTTCTGAAGTTGATGATGAAAAAATTAAAGGCATAATTGAACATAATCGCCATATAACTATGGGAGAGACTGCAAAAAGGCTAATTTTATCACACACAACAATTGGTAATCACATAAGATCTCTTGGACTCGTTAAGAAGTTCGACATTTGAGTTCCGCATGAATTGAAAGAAATTCACTTAACGTACGAATCCGTACTTGTTATACGCCTTTTATCTGCAATGCAATCGACCCTTTTTCGAAACGAATTATCACTGGTGATCAAAATAGATTACCTACAATAACGTTAATCAAAAATGATCATCCTCAAAATATGATGAATTGAAGCAAAGCATATCGAAATTTAAATTGCATCAGAGAAAGTTCATGCTATCAATTTGGTGGGATTACAAAGATGTTATGTCTTTTGAGCTGCTTCCAAGCAACCAAAACGATCAACCTGGATATTTACTGCTAACTACTAATTACAATTACAGCTTACATGAAAGCGGAGGAAGTAATACAAGAGAAAAGGCAGATTTGGCAAATCACAAAGAAATCGTACTTTACCACGAAAATGCGTGGCCTCAGACATCTTTAGCACATCATACGTAGTTACCGTAGTTATTGGTGCTTGGTTTCGAAATGATATCGCATCTTCCATATAATGCTGACCTTGCACCATCGTATTATGATTTACTTCGAAGTTTGTAAAATTTCTTAAATGGTAAAAATTTTAGTAATAAAGATGACCTGCCATCCCATTTGTTCCGTTTACTGCTGATAAAGATCAAGTTCTAAGAGCGCGGAATCACGGAGTTACCAGAAAGACGGCAAAAGGTAATCGACCAGAATAGAAAATATTTGGTGGATTAAAGTTCTTTTTTGTATAGAAAAACTGAATTTTTATTTTCGCTAAAAGTTGAAATTCCTTTTTGTCAACCTGATACTATTCAACAAATAATATTTCAATACTCTCTCTCCTATCACTCTTAATAAGCAAGAGCTCTAAAAGTGGCTCTCTTGCATCATTTGCATAACAGAAATTTTGCTCAAATAGCGAGATCCTACGCATTTATTTTAAAATAAATTAACAAAATTTTGCGTAGCTCTAACTTGAAAGAAATATACAAATCTAAGAAAAGAAATATACAAATCAAAAATCTCTTATGCAGAAGGATGTATAATAATAATACTTCGTTGTCCAGGAATAAATAAACAGTTTGTTCTTTATATAACTGCTTTTCCCTCTAGCCCAGTAATTTTAATTTTAAGCTATTAATATGTTTTCAATTCAGATAAATTAAAGTAATAGCTTTTTAGGTGCGACATATGATGCAATAATACTTACGACACTTATATATACATTAATATTTACGACACGTACTGCATAATAAGATAATAACACTAAATAATAGCACTCTAATATGTTATGTAGCGATTTTAGTTAGATTAGAATTGTGGATTAATACGTAGTTAATTGCAGTTTATTTGATAATTAATTACTGAGTGAGTAAAATTATATGCATTAATTTATTCTTATTCTAAATTTTTCTTCACTAGTTGTGCCGTTTACGTTAATGAATCAATTATTTTTATGCGAGTTAAACAGGGTTCTCATTCTTACAGTTACGCGTTCGATAGTACTGGCTTTCGGGAAAAAGAGACAATGGGAAATCGGTTGCTTTCTGCGTAATATTTGAAATTTAAAAATACTTCCTTTTTATTTACATGGATGAAATTTATACCTCTTAGAGAGGAAAAACTTAGCTTTCTTATGAATCTACTTTCATGACTGTACGTCGCCCCGTTGGAGAATTATGACCATTTAATTGTTAAAATTGTTAAATTTCGGGTCTAAAGTTTTATTCTGTTAAAAGGGTGTTTTTTCGAGCACTTTTCGTCCAAGGTCGTGTTCAGCGTCCCGTCATGCGGTGTGGGTTGTAGGGTTGTTACATTCTTTCCCTCACCCCTCTTCCGTTGGCGAAGGGGGTGGCGAAGGTGGAATTTTTTTGGTGTGTAGAGGGAAAAACTAGGTTTTCGGAGCACTGTTTTGTGCTTGGAGAGATTTGCATACTTTTTTACCAATTTTCGTGAATTTAGAAAATTCTGGATTCTGGACGATTAATAACTGAGCGCAAGACCTTTCTCGCTCTTTTGCCTCGGATTGCAGCTGTAAGAACTCCCGATTCCTTCCTCAGGAAGAGCCGCCATGATTACCCTGGGCAACGGTTAGAAGATTTGAAGTCCAAGGCCCTTATCCTGAAAGCCGCTTTCGGCTTGTTGCTTGCTGCTGACTGACTAGTAGTAGAAAAAAGATGTACGTCTAAGGAGATCTGATATGTTACTTGATCTACTCCTCTGCACCCTGCCATCCTTTATCCAGACGGGGAGTCTAGATTGTTTTTCTTCGAATCTCAATGCATTTTCCACCAGAGCTTGACGTTCCTTGAATCCCGCTGAATTCACCATCTTCCAGACTTCTCACTTCGAAACATCAATGCATCTTTCATCTTCCTACTAGGATGGGCCAGAATAACATCGATAGCGGGCAAGATTTACGTTCGGTGGAGTGCCTTGTACTACTACATCAACCTACTGGTCGTCTGGGGAAAATTTCAGCAGATAAGTGCATTTGTTTTTGCGCATAGCTGTAGCGTTTTGTAAAAGTAAATTAAGATTTAAAATTTCAATGATAACCGACACCTTTTGTTACATTGGGTAACGCTTAATTAAGCTTCAAAAGTTTTTTCTTCAAGTGACTTCAACTTTTTGTTTGTTCTTTTCCTCCTTTCACCTGAATTTTAAGTACAGCATTCAACTTTAATTCAGTGAACATGAATTTTAAATAATAAGGATAATAAATTCACACAAATATTGAAAGAGATTTGATTAATTGAAGGAAAATTTCTAGCTATGATTTATTAAAGTAAGGAGTAATAATATGTATATTTAAACTAATTAAATCTATTTAACTTATTTGTCAAGAATTTTTCTGTTGGATCTTAAATCCAGGCTGTTAGTTAAGCACTTGCAGTGCATTTACTCTATTTAGGACCATTTAACCTTAACTTGGGAAGTAATTAATATATATATATATATATATGAATTAAGACAGAGATCCTAATTTAGTTAACTTTATCTAAATTTTACTTTCTTTTTACTCTTTAAGTTGCTAACTCTTTTGGTTGAGATTAAATTTAACTTTTTGCAAAGATAAGGAACAAATGAAAATTTTAATTCTACTTTAACCCTTTGATTTACCTTTAATTGAGTAATTGAATGAAAGAATAAAAGTACTCATTTTTCTCCAACGGGACTACATGAATATGAAATACTTTCTAACTGCCTAAGGGATTACTTATTTAATGTATGTAATTTTCTTTACCTGTGAAAATTAAGAAATTTCTTTTGAACGAAGTAATCATTCTCGTAATTAGAAGGCACTTAAGATACCATACTCGGTGATTCATTAAAATTCTTTTTTGTATTTTATGCTGGCCAGCAGAGTTTCATAAACTGCATAGAAATTTAATATTTTTACGGTGAAATATTTTTTTGATGTCATCGCGGTACAATAATCAAAATTTAAATATATAATTAGTTCTAAAATGCATTTTTTTATATAGTTGTCATCCCGGTACCATAGTGGAAATTTAGGTTGTAAGATTTCATGTCCTTTTTATAGTGCTTTAATAAATACCCTTGGCTTTCTATATGATTCAGAGTATTTTCTTGTGATGTATTGTGTAATGTTCTCAACACCAGTACTCCTGCTTGGTCTTAGGGGTTGTTCGGATTAGTTCTTTTGAAATAACTTCACACAACGCAATAAACAGATTTGGTCTCTTGAGATTGTTTGTAGACAATTATTTAACTTCAGAATATAATTGTAACAGTTAGTTATTTTGTAGTATTTAACTTAGTAGTTAACGTCTGGTACCCATAAGGGCCAGAACAAATATTCACACTGAAGACAAATAAAGTTCTATACTTTAGTAGTAAACAAATGAAGATTTCATTTCACTGATCAATTTGGATTTCTTAGAAGATACCGCAATTTACAAGCATAATAGTATATTTAATGATTTAACTTCCATTCCATTTCTCTCAGTCGCGTGGAGAGACCTGCTTTGAATTCCTTTTCTTCTTCCCACAATGAACTCGAGGTCCTGAGTGAGACTGTTACTTTTATCGAATTCAAGATCTTGAATTTCTTCATTTTGTTATTTAGAATTTCCATCTTTGCATCCAGTAAATTAATAACACAGAAGGAAATTTATATAATTATTTATATAATTATTATTTATATATTTATAAACTATAAACATATTTTTTATTTTTATTTTCTATGAGTCTATGAATAATTTATATTCGGTGATAACAAAAAGTATTCATTACAATGCAAATAGTGTTACAATACACTAAATCATTTCCTTCAGAAAGATAATTTTGAAATTTTTCGTGACCACGAAAAACGTAAACTTTATCATCTGTCCGAAGGATATCTCAGCATTATAGCATACAATTCTAACATACAGCAAGAATGTAGAATATTTCTTTTGTTCTAAATTTTTCATTTTATTTTGTTTACAAATTGACTGCCAATGACAGGTTGCTTAAAACTATATTACATTTGACAATGCGCTCTCGATTATCTGGGTACGTAACTGCTTTGAGGATTAACTTAGCATGGCGGCGTCTTACGCACGTACTCTCAAGGCTTTGCTGGAGAGTAAAGAGTTTTTGAAAAAATATTTCCTAAGAAATTTATCTCTTATATATGTTACGATGTTTAAGCACTCAGTCTGAAGTATTTTAAAATCAAACACTTATTTATTCACATTTATATCAAATCCATCTAGTTTTAATTCATTTGTTCATGAATATCATATTAATCTCATTTTTATTCTAGTGAAGAATATCATATCTTCATCTACTGCCAAAACTGACATATTAACTGAACTTTGAAAATAACATTTTGAATTGTCTTCTTTGAAAGTGCCAGAATCCAACACTATGCCATTTACTTTAGTTAATTTAGTTAATGATGATGCTTACAGAAAAAGACACTAGCCTTTAAAGTAGGAGCTCATACCTCTCTAAATATATTATAACGTTACAGCATGTTTTACAATTAATATGTTCCTTTTCTCGGGAGAGAGGGCTAAGTTGTACGGCCAACTCTTAAGGAAGTCTTCAGGACATTCTATCCTAACGACTGGAAAAAGAATTTCCAAATGCGAGTTTGGATCTAGCCTTTCGGTTTCTTTCTCAGTGTATGTTTACTTCTCAAAAAGCAGAAAATATGAATTATTTGAGACTTAGGACTGATTAGACGTCTGGAGCAACTTTTCTCTCTGCAAATCTTTCTTATTATTACCGACATGTTAAATATACATTTTTATTGTTATATTTCAAAAAATATGTACTACTGTAATACTGGTAAGCTGTGCAATACTGGTGAGCCCTCATCGTGAGGTAATAGCCTCTTAGCAAGAGGCTAAACTAAATTCTTTGAGTTTGATGCTGCATGATAAACATCCTTTATCTTGTAACAAAGAACTGACAGGCCGACGAATGATTCTGGAAGGCAAATCTCACATGCATTTTAGTTAGTGTAGCATACATTTAAGTAGTCGTTTTCTTACATCTATTGCCAACTTTGCAGTCAAAATGTAATTTATAAATCTTTTTCTAGAGGATTCATAATTCAGCAACGATTTTTAAGCGCAAAACCACTGCATATATAACATAACTGTCTAGACTACTGGCATATTTCTTTTTTTAAACTGTCAGTATACAAAACTGTGAGTAATAGATAAATACGCTTAATTTTATCCAAATTTCAAAACTGCCTAAGTGGCAGATGAAACGTAATGCGTAGAAAATAAGTCTGTACAAGTAGAAAACCTTTCTTTCATAGACACTACAACACAGATCCGTGTCTTCTATCAGGAAAAATAATTATTGACAAATAATATAATTTTTGCTGATAAGTGAACTCAGATTCTCAAAACTTTCCTAAAATCTTTCACAATGCAGAGTTTAATCGATAGTCGAGTTTATCTAATTTAAGTGAATATAAGTGAATTTGCGCAATAAACTGCATGTAAACATTTAAGTAAATGTTTTTAAAACGAAATTCCCTAAAGCGTGATACGTTAAAATCGATTAAAAAAAATCCTGCTTCTCCACAAAAATATATATGGATCCGGGATCTCTGTCCTGACTGATGCGATAAAGCACTTTCTTGCGAAGAGTAGGTTTAATGAACAGCCCAAAGACAATAGCAGGTGCAAAGACAGTTTAAAACAAAATGGCCAAATTAAATCATTAATGCACTTGAAATCCAGATAATGTAATTCGGAACGACAACTCGGAAGCGTGTACCTTCTATCATGTCTATAGTTCTTTTACGATTAATCACTACATGTCTGAAGGTTGACTATACGAAACGCCTTTCTCGTACGAAGTTCAGCAATTGTTTGGCTCGGTCACGTAGAAGTCTGGAAGATGCTACGGACAGCAGGTTCAACATTGCCACTTTCGTCATAAGCATGACTCACGACATTCAAGTTACATGGGGGGGAAAAATCATATTTTACATGTTCGGGAAGAGGGTCATTCTTTCTAACGAAATATTTGGCGTTCATCCCTTGACAGAAAGCCAAAACGTTTATGTTCATATTCTCATTTGCGAGTTCACTATGCTAGTTAAATATAACTATCGGTAGCTGGAAGGAAGATGAGGGTGTGTTTTGATCTTCGACTCGTCGATGTCATAAAGTGAACCATTCTGAGATTTTTTCAAAATTCTTTATAGATATCATGCATACATATTCACTACTCTTCATATCTACAAAACTATGGCTGCAAATTGTTGCAGTAGGACTTTCTATAACCGTTTGATACTCCGTATGAAACAAAATTAATATCCACTTTCATGTATGCAGAAAATGTTGAATGAAGAATGTTGCATATCTAGAATGCCTGACCCAGCGAACTCTATCTTTTCCATATCATGTGATATAAAACAAGTTTCCGTAATGTAATAAATATGAATTTTGAAAGGAAGAATATGTGTACTTTATTTTAAGATAATATTTGTTTCAAACAATGAAAAGAGGCGAAGAATTCGAAATGCCATTTCTCATCGTAATGAACTGAAATAATAATGCTCTTTTTTTCCTTCGAATTAAGGAGGGGATAGAAGTAGAAAAATATTCCGGTTCCTTTCAATGGAGTCTTTTCGAAATAGAACAGTTTATGTTTCCTGCTAACAATGGCAACTTGCAGATTGTAAAAGGACGCAGTTCTTTGAAACCTAATCTTCAACAAAATGGCTATTGTTGTCATGGTATCACTAACGGTAGTTTTGTCCCACAAATAGACTTACTTCGAAAAGAGAGAAATAAATAAGTAAATAAATGGAGAAAACTTTTAGAAATTGCTTGTAGAACAATTCTATTAGTTATTACTATAAGTAAGAAGGAAATTTTTAAAGAAATGTTAGAAATGAATACTCTGGTTAGTGGATTGATAATTACCTTTGCTTTTATCATTACATGCTATTATTTATCATTATACAATATTCGATAATTTAACTCTTCAAGCAATTTTAGAGTTGTGAGCTTCTTTTAAACCAAATATTATAGATGATACATGCTGAAATTATATATGTGCAATTAAAATTTAATTTTTAATCCACCTTCTAATAAACAAACTTTCGTGATTATTCGTGTTTGAATGACTATCCATATAAATCAGGTTTCAATCATTCAATCATCATTTATGTTTTTAAAGTTACGCTGTTTTCTCTCGACAAATATTAAACAAAACACCACTAACTACAATACTACTTGGTTTGATATTTATGTAATAATTACTTTTTTGATTTTAAGTTTTGAATGATTGCACATTGCATTTCATAAGTTTGAACACTTGAGGAAAGAGTTTGAAGGTTTTTAAAGCATAGTAGTGCTGAGAATCCTCACAAGGAGGTTGGTTTATTCTTGGTTTCCTTCGCTGACATTTATAGTTGAAAAAATTTGTGTTAAATCAGGTTTTTGTTTTTCATTTAGAGATTCTTCAGGATTCAGTGATTCTTCAGGAATGTATGCTAGCTATACCAACTTAAATCTTAATCAGTTATCTTAATCATTATTTATATGATTCGGATAACATATCGCTATCTATACACTACGTTACATACTTTGAATATGTTGAGAATACATATATAGATTACCCATACAGTTTACGTAAAGCAGTTTGCAAAATAAGCGCCTTCTACTATTATAATGCATAAATTTGGTATCAAGGACAACGAGGAATAGCCAGCTAAACTGAGCTGTTAGGCAGCAGATTACCTGATGGCTTGATCATAAACTGCTCGGCCATGAATAATTAGGTCCACGTTTTTATATGAATATTCTTTGAAATCTATTTTGCAGTTATGTGTGTCTGTATAGTTTATTAAGTCTGTGATCGTTGAAAATATGTATAGTCAGTAGAGATGTAACTAAGAATTATAAGCAATTGATACAGAGTTTGGAAATAAAAACATATTTTTTTCAAAAAGAAGTATTAAGAATGTTTATTTTAATAGTAATTCTGATAAACTCTTTAATGCAGGAATACACAGGATTGAATTTGGTATGAAGGGAATGTGGAACTGTTTACGGTGTCTAGAAGCAAACTATCATGAGTTCTGAATCCAACTGCCTTTGGAAAATAATTCAAAATCAGACAAACAAATAAAAAAAACATGAGAGCTTTCAGATTTGATATTACGCTCAAAGGGGTGATTTCTAACGTTTTGTGTCTTAACTTTCTCTTATTAAATATCATGTCATGTTCATCGTACGTAAACAATAAAATTAAATTCAACAGCAATAACACAAAATATTTAAAAGATCATATCTTTAGAATTTCCGATACATAGTCTTGCGCGGTGGAGATAAAAATGTTTTTTTTTCATACAGTGTTGGCATGTTGTTGAGTTTAAGATAGAATACACACACAAGTATTAATTTAGAAACCAAACAACAAAAATTAGTCCTATAAAAATTTGCAAACATAATGCTGATTTTTGTTCTTTGACTTCTGGATTAATCGCTGAAATTTTTAATTACAAATTCGTTAAAGTTTTATAAATATGAAACAGATAATAAAATAAATTCCAAATTCCAAATTTGGGTTTCCAGATGCCCACATTCGGGTGGAAATGTACGTTATTCAAAATTTGATAGCTCTGGGTACCGTTTTTTTATCATAGGTTGGGAAACATATATACATTTATGCAGATTCTTCATTATTTAAATTCTTTAAATATAATACAGGGCTCTAATATTTGGTGCAAACAATTTGAAAAATGAAACAACGTTTATAGTGATTCAACGCAAAATGTCAAAACGAAATTAATAGTCCTTCTGGGCAAATTGCCCCTTTGGACTAATTATTCATTTCCTTCTGCAGAAAAAAAGGCGAAATTCGGGCAGACGTGCAAGCTGGCCAAAATTCCTTGCGTAAAAGTGACGCCCGAACGAAAAAGTGATGGAAGATAATTCGTCACTACCAGGAATTAGCGACTGGGTTTCTTTATGCCCAGTTGCCCTTTAAAGGTGGATTATATAAGGTATTTTCTCTCTCCTTTCATCATGCGTTCATTGTATAATAGTAGGCAAACTGGACCCGCATTCCAGAGGTCCAGGGTTCGAGTCCCGGAGAGGACACTATAGATTTTTCACGTTACTTGCTTCGAAAAATCCTAGTGACGGTTTAAGTGGCCCCCGAAATGAAAGGTGATGGACGATAATTCGTCCTCATCGGGATTGGACAATAATCCCTCATCGGGATTGGACAGAGGATCCCTTAATCCTCTGTCGCCTTTATAAAGGGGAGAACGCAAGGTATTTTCTACCTCCTTTCCGCATGCCTTCGTGATGTAACTGGGAGCGTATTCGAGTCCTGTCTAAAATATTGCTCGTCACGCCTCCTGCTTCAAAATAACCTACTAATGCTACAAATTATATACAAGAAACATTTCGTGGCCTAGGATTTACACTAATAGTTTTACGAAACATTAGCGACCTAAGAGTTAGGACACTTTTAAAAGGTGCTAGCATGTAAATTGTATAGAGACTAGCATTTAGTTTGAGTTACGGATATCATAAACTATTTCTTATCTTTATGAATATATAACATGCTGACAAAGGTATCTAGGCCGTTATTCGGGATCAAGGCGTTAAAAGTACAATAATTTTTAATTCACAGTCTTAAAATTAGCAATGATAATTATTTACACATATCTAAAGAACAGGAATAGAAGTGTTCTTAGAGGTGGTTAGTTTTCGTTTTCGTGAAATCTGTCCATGCATTACTATTTTTGCATAAGTTTGAACGTTTAGCAACATTATTTTTGTTTAAATAATTTTTACCTAAATACTTACTCTTTTAGAAAGTTCTTACTTTATCATAACAGCTGATATAAAACAAAGGTTAAGATTTTCAATAACATAAATCTAAAATATTAATACAAAATATTCGTAACCTGTCTTAACTTACAAAAGCTAACATATTTAACCATAGATCTTGTAAAAATGAGCAATAAAATAATAATTTACAATTACACTAATTCAGCACTTTTCTGAAGGAATACATATACGTCCTTTCTTACAATTGTAACTTCAAAAATTAAAGCTAACTTTATATTAACTAATAACTTAGCTTTTAAGTAGATTATTTACTAACAGTCTTTCAAAGCTTGCTCAACAGAAATGTGGAGTTACACATCCTCTGTCATAGTCAGGTTAACAGCAAACGGCAGACGTATCGTTTTCCAAGAATGTTTCTGTCCTTGTCTAAATTAAACTAATTTGCAAATTCTGGTAAGTATAAGCATTTGTTAGAAATATAAGTCTAATATTAGAGCCACTAAAATATGAGCTCTTACTTTAAATAAATAAACGTTTGCAAATTGAGTTAATTTTATTCTTTAAGGTATTATTAAAATGAAACAGGAATATAAAATTGAAAGAATCTTAAATTCTTTTACTGAAATTTGCATTAGAGTTTCATGTCATTAAATGTCATAGTTTCGTAAAAATATCACTTTTCGCATTGTTACAGAGAATGTGCCAATCAGGTTAGTAGCTAACAATAAACACGCCTCTCTCTAAACAAAACAAACCAAAAAAAAAAAACAGTGAAAAATTTAACTGATGATTCTTAGCTTCAGCTGCAGTTCACGATAAATTGCAGTTCAAGATAAGTGTGTTGTACAAAGAAAATAGATGATCTCCGTTGCTTCCTAAAATGCCGAAAATTTAACATATGATTCTTGAGAAGTAACTGGTAACAGAATGCATTGATTAATTAACGAAATTACAAATGAATTAATGAACAATCCATATAAGAGAATTTTAAGATGCAGTAATTTAAACAGCTCAAGAATTTTGTAAATACATATAAATAAAAATATAAGTAATGTTTTTTATTCGCTTCATTTTAGTTTCATAGGATACTGAAGGTATTTTTCTTTTTGTAATGCTGTTATAATAATCTGAGCTTTAACATAGATTTAAAATTTCTTCAGAGTTTAAATGAAGTATATACAATAATGTATCAAGAACAAAATGCTATTTCTCCCGCTACCACCTCCCCTCAAAAAAAAAAAATCAAAAAAGGCAAAAGAATTATTTTGACACCTTGCCAATCGGATTTTGAGCTTTGGATCAAAATCGTTCGCCGCTTCAGATGATTGAACAAATCCGTTAAAGCGCAAAACTAAATTAAGATCAATTTTGTTTTATTGCTGTTCTCTGCAAGAAATTCCAAAGTATTCTATTGCGTTTCACACCAAACTGAACCGACATTAGTACTGTTTTTTGGGATGATATCCTTTTAACGCCCCCCCCCCCATTTAAGGAGAAAAATCATAAAACTATGTAGTAGGTAATCATAAAACCATGTACCTTAACAAATGTATGGTCTCATGATGCTCAGAAAAAGGAATATTTAAACTGAGAAGTATTTTAAACTCTCTCATAACTAACTAAACTTTTCTTCTAAACATAGAGGACCACTCTATTTTTTGTAGGATCTTTCTTTGTTAATTTCTTCTACAAAATGTAATTTAAAGTTAATTAAACCACCAGTAATACGTGTTTGAAATGATCGAGTAAATCTAACATTCTAATTTTGTCTAGTACCTCAACTTCAAATGAAATATATTAAAAAAACTACCTGCGAAGTTCACACAGAAAATTTTCTTCTAACTGCTAAATTTCATGCCAGCCTATTCAAGAACCGACCTCTCACAGAGAAGAAAACTCAAGCTCATATTCAGCGTACGATTTCGGAAAAAAGCATGCTGAAATTTATAAAACAAAATGTCTTCTTTTGTATCTGGAGACCTGTCTTTGAAAGTTAAAGCTGATGCATTTCCTTAAAAATATTAGTCGCAACAGCAAATTAATGATATGAATAGTAAATCAAGCATGTCTAAAGTCAACGTACTCGCACTTAAATGGGTTAATACTTTATGAAATGATTTACAATGCACGAAATAGTATATCCATTAGTTAATCTCAATACCATAACCCTAATGTTAATCTAAATTTTGCACTAGGTAATGAATAGTAATATAATATTTTTCCCTTTATATGCCAGCTTTAATAACTGATGGAATTCAGGCTATATAATAACTGATAATATTTGAGGTATGTAATTAAACAGCTCAATGCATTTTTAAAAATACGTAAGGACACAAATAATTCTAGGCTTATGTAATTTGATATGATCCAAAAGGAAAATATCGTTCAGTTGTGAAACTATTAGAAACAAATTAAGTATTTTTGCAATTTCCTGCGTATCTAAAATTCCTTTTGATGATTACGATGTGCATTCTAAACACAGAATAAAAAAAAGTTCCCTTTTAGATCATTGTAACCGAAAAGGCAATAAATGAAGAAAATGAATTAAGAGTTCATTAACAGAGAATAATTGCTTTAATGTTAAATAGAAATGAGTAAATATTTCGTTTTATTTTGCCGAAATTATTAATGTTAATATTTTGTTAAAAACGTATTAAACATCAAATTAAATTTGCTTAATAGGAATCATCAGTTATCGGACCTTAATATAATTCCTAATTATACTTAAATAAGATTTGTGTTTAATTTTCAAAAGATTTGTGTATGATTACTACACTTCAATTAATTAACAGACATACTTCCGTAGTCAGACGTAGGTAACTGCAGAAATGAGTCTGATTATTTTATTTATTTTTCTAGAATAACTATATCTGATTATTATATTTATATTTCTAGAGGAATAAACATCTTAAGTAATTACATCTTAACTTGCTCTTACAGACATTATATATGAGAAAACAAAAACACAAATTTCGTGTAGCTAGCATATTCGCCAACATTTGAGTCCAGCTTAAACTACCAGTTTGCTAGTCAGCGAACTTAGTACTCAGGCGATATTTAGATTCTTTTACAACAGCTATTAAAAGAGTCAAAAATATTTCACTTTGCAGGGCAATTTTAATTTTCGCAATTTTCACTTGAAATAACTTTAAAAGAATTAAAAAGTAAAAGAAGTAAATTAAATAACAAACATTTAAACATTACATAAAGTTGAAACAAAACTGATTTTGATACGCCCCTTTGCAACATACCGGTCACCCTTTGAAAGCTAGGTTATAAAATTCGTTTCATTTTTTATGTGCAACAATAACCACAAATAATGGTTGAGAATTGGCAGAATAATGCAAGAATACAAGAACACTTTTGCACCGTCAAACTCATCAGACACTTGTAAACTTTCAAAACGGTTTGTGGGGAATAACTCTGCTGCAGAAAATTTAAACAATGACATGTCATCACTCATCTTCTGCTCTTCTCTTTGCCCAGCTTCTAATTTTCAGAAAAGATCGAGAAGGTCTGTTCACTTCCTTTAGATGCGCATGATGTACGATGTCTTTTTATCTCAAGACAACGCACGTTGGAACGATCGCTTTTAATTTATAAAATTTTGGTTCCATGCATAATCCCTGGTGTCATTGTGCCCCTTACAGTGCAAACCACGCTGAGGAAAAGGATTAAAAGTAATTAGATACTCTGCTTCATCGAAACTGAGTCGCTCAATTTAGATGATGGGAAGAAGCAAAGTTGGCACAGTTTATTATTCCGCAATTTGTGTTTCTTTCACTTATTTGAAATGTTCTGTTTTCTCTTTCCCCCTTTCGTTCGCCTTTCGGATTCGGGAAGAAAATTAACTTGAGGGAGGGAGTTTCTTGGCGAATAAATGAGATAGCAATGTGGGAAGGTAATGTTTTCTCTTTGGAGCTATTTCCAATTTGTGTAGGAAACAGGGAGTTTTACATAAGTTCTGTGTAATTTAAATCGAAGCGTAAATTCATTATTCTTTTTACTTCCCATGTGAAGATGTTACATATTTAAAAAAAGAAATTTAGAGGAAAAGAAGAAATTACATATATTTGAAGTATCACATGTGCTTCCCTCTATCAATCGTAAATGCGTTATTTTTCAATTATTATTATTCAATATGTCACCTGAATGCAACAGTAGCAAATAAAAATTCCTTAAATTGGATAAAATTCATTTTAGCTTAATATAAATTATGCTAATAATATACCATTTAGTAAGATCAGTCTCTTTGTGAATGTTTTAGTAATACATACTGCATATTTATGTAAAGGTTAAAACATATTGAAAGTATGCTTAGTTTTTACGTTATTCTTGTATCCTACTATTGATTTTACTTTATGAAAACTCCATTCCTCTACATGTTGAAACTATTTTCCAGATATTTCGTCTATTTGAACTATTTTACTCTTTTCCTTCCTCGAATGTTTTAAAACTTCCTCAAAATATCAGGTATAAAAATCTTCACTCTGTTGACACTCACGTCCGGTGGGATTTACGCTTTGTGAATATGCGTGTGGCAATATTGAGTTATCCTAGAACTTAAAGGAATCATATTTCTGGTGAGATGAAGGTCACAATCCTGGAGCACTAGCGATGTTTCCTACTTTCCTTTGCCGCTACATTCCCATTTGTTCTCCATTGTGGATTCCATTTTTGGAGGCTGTGACTCAAAATGCTAGAACAATCTTTTGTCTATATTTTCTCATGAAGAGAGAAAACCCCTACACGTTTGCTGTGTGTTGTGACTAGTGAGTTTGGAAAGGAGAGTTCTAGCAGTTGAAGAGCGAGAGATACCTTCCCCTTAACCTGCGTTTGTCTCCGCTTAATTGAAGCGAGAGTTATTTAACAGTGTAAATTGGCTTGTTACTAGTCCTTAGTGTCACGGGCTTGGGTATAAGCTTTCGCGAGTTATTGCTTCCGAGAATGCTGTCTGTGTGGCTTCAGATAGCGTATAGGCCAAGTTAGCGCTAGCGCAGGAATCTGCGTCACCTTTCTGGATTCTCTGATGGATGGGGCCTTTCGGGAAGAATAATTTTTTCATTTAAATATGGCCTTAAAACTCTCAACAAATGCAGAAAAGATATATATTTCAAATAAATAAATAAGTAAAGAATAAAAGCCAATTCACTTCTAATTATTAATTACACAGAAATCCAGCAAACGTATCTCCTTTTCTGCTTATCAGCAATAATACATGGGATCTCCAAAACATATCTCCATTTTTATTAATAAATATATTCAAGCTTATATTGAGGATCGAAAATATTAACCAGCTGAGCTGAGAAAGTATATTAATTCAAACCGCTCGAGCAACAAAATCTGCTAGCCTTCTCGCCCTAAAAACACTGGGATAGCCGACGTCAGTATGCCAGCTCAGAAAACATTCAACTACTTTCGTGGCTTTATCTCAGAAGTCGACATTCTTACCTATTTAGACCAGAAAACGTTCTCTGACCTTGTCCGACAAGAACGTCTGTGCTGCTATTGGGGATCATTGAGCAAAACTATCAGTTGGTTAGTATAAAATACCTAACTTTGACCTTTAGTATGCCTGATCTAAAGAAAAACATTAAGACCGGGTACTTACAGTGCTCTGTAAGACCTTGTATCACGAAACCTTTGCAATGTTTTTCTGTTTTGGCAAACCCACATGCTCCAGTTATTCGGTGGAAGACCACGGCAGGGAGAATTGCAGTGTAATAGAATGTGCAAACTGCAACGGAGGGGGGCGAGGCAACCAGGATTCTCTTGCTTATGCTTAAAAAGGAAATCGGAAATTTACTACACAAAAACTGTATAAAATGCTATTTATAAACCTCCAAATATAAGAGAAATTCAAAAAGGAAATGATAATCTGAAAAGAAAAAGTAGTAAATTTTTCAAGAAGCCAGAGTAGAAGCCTTTTTGAGAGCGTTACCTAAGAGCATTCTATTATATCGAAGGGGATCGTCATATATATATCACGAAGCATCATCGTAATATCACAAAACATCAGCTTCTATTTAAAATTGAAATACAGCACAGAGAGAAACAAAAGTTCTCCATAATTGGCCACCCTCATGTCGCAGACTTTTTGCGGCTTTCTACAAACAATTGTTAGCATTAAAGTTTTGATCTATTTCCATCATCGTATGGACTTGGCCGTTAAGTAAACTATGCTAAAATTGAAACATCTCGTTAAACTTCGAGGTGTTCTTTCCTTAAAGAATGTATTAGGATAGATAAGCGTGTAGGGGTTCTCACGTCACTCGACTACTCCTCTAATTTGATTTCTTTCACCATCATTCTTCTGTTGTTATCCAAATATGGAGTTTAGTTTAATTTGTTTCCTTTAATTGCCCCCTTCCCAAAATATCCACATCGATAAGCAAGATTCAGATGATCTGATAGAGTAATAGCCACAACCCTTTATTACAATATGGGACTTTCATGGCTATAGTCCCTCGGGGAAGTAATGGCACAAATCCTTGACGTAGACAAAGTGAGCAAATGATCGAAGATCGTTGTCATTGTCTCCTCAATAATAAGCAGGATACCTAATTAAAAGCGCTGCTTACAAGTATGCTCTTGACCTTACCATTTGTTCAAACTTCTTTTGCTTTTGTAATTTTAGTGTAGAAAATGATCTTCAGAACAATTGTGTTGGAGTTTTTAATTATACTTAAGTGTTTATGTTTTAAGTTCCATATCAAATGAAAATCAAAATTTGGATAATCATTCTAAATCACATGAATAGGTAAAGTTTGTGACATACATGATAAACAAAATATCTCTGGTAAAACTGGTTTTAAATAAACAGTATATAGTGGTACAAGGGCTCCAACAGAATAATTAAAGTTGCGTTGTGAATTTAAGATACTATTGGGTCCAGTGTTCTAAATTAAAAAGTGAAAACATTACGAGAAAAATTAAAATTAAATATGGAATTTATTAAGATATAACTGACTAAATACAAATAGTTACATTGGTGGCGGTGAGGTGGAATAAAACAAAATTTTCATACCGAATTTGACAAAGGTAAGGGTACATCCCGACGTTGGTATACAGAATCATGGCAGTAGACGTCAACAAAATTTGCGAAGTTGGCCATTTCACTTGCTTTCTAAGAGGAGAGAAAAGAAAGAAATATTAGTAAGGAAAATGTTTTGACATTTGCGTCGCCCTCCACAGGAGCCTTCTCTCATCCATTTCTTCCCACATCGTTCGTTCTATGGTAACGCAGACAGCTACTCTTCAGATAGTATTTTTTTCCTGTCGTCTCCCACGTCTCTCTCTCCGTCTCTGTCTCCCTCCGTGTCTCTCTGACCTCGTAGCTAGCTCCCAGGCTTTTTACTCCATTCGCCAAAATGCTCGTTTGGCGATTTTAGATGGTAAGAAAACCGCCAACAGCCCGGCAACCCCAGGGGAAAAACACACAGGAAGGTGAAGCCAATGTAGTTCGAACTCCAGAAATAGGCGAATAATCTCTGATCCACCAAGGTCACTCACCTCTCAGCAGAACTAGCCTCGTCGAGGGGTCCCACTCCAGCATAGAAAAAGCCTGCGAGTAAGCAAAACACCCCGCCCCCTCAACCTTGACGTAGGGTTAGTAGTGTTGGAATTACCCTCTCCAGCAGGGTGCAAAAAGTTTGGTTGATGACAGATGCTTCCCAGACTAATCTGGCGTGTGAAGAAATCGAAAACAACATCATCAATCTTGATTCGTGAAAAGGCAACGGAAAAGTTTTCGAAAGAAATTTGTTAATTTTAATTTGTGTTCAAATTTAATTTGTGTTTTTTATTTTAAACACAAATTAACTTCAATGCTGATAAGTACTTCAATTAAAATATAATAATTACATAGATAATTTTCTTGGGTTTATTACAACACCAAACACGACCACCATAGTAATCAATTAAAATATAATGATCAAGTAGGAAACATTTTATGTTTTCCACAACACCAAAACGACCACCATAGTCAGAAAATATGGATCCCAAATTTAGCAGAAAAGGGGGGCACAATAAAAACTTAATTAAAACTTTAAACACCAACTTGTGTAAACAAAACTTTAAAAGAACTTTAAAAAAATTGACCTTAAGGGTCAACTTAACAAGAGATTAAACACTAAGCAACCAAGTTAAGAAAAAGTATTAAATAAACAAAAATTTAAATAGTTAACCAAACCAAAAGTAAAGAAGAAAAATAAATTACTCAAGCAACTTTTTTAAAAATCAGCGTTAACCAAAACTGTCAAGGGAACAAATTAAATGACAACAATTACTTTTCAACAAGCGAAAGAAACTAAAGTTCAACTACAAAAATAAAAACAAATTAATCTTTAAGTCTGAAGCAAAATAAGTTAAATCGTTACCTTTGAAACAATTTAAATCACAACTGAAATAAGTAATACATAACAATCCTCCCCTTCGAAAAAGAATCAATAACCTCTGATATTACAAAACGCATAAAAAGTTAGACCTAAGCAGTGGTGACAATGGCAGAAATTACTCATTACTGGAACCAGAGCCAGCTGTTAAACTGACTAATGAATACTAAATACAAAAAAAAAATTTTTTACTAATTAACTTTTAAGTAAAACAAAATAATAACCCTTCCACCGGAAACTCAGAATCAGAATCCACAATACTACTTACAACAAAATAAAACACTTCCAAACTAAGCTTAAGCCTGAAAAAAGTAAACCAACAATCAACTCTAATCCAAAAAAAATAATAACACAAAAACCACGAGCAAAACAATAAAACTTACAAATAAACACTCTAAAAAACAGAGCTCTAACACGTGCAGAGGCGTGTTACTCAAAACAGGCCTTCAATAACAAGAAATTGAACAATCACCTGAGTGCAAACTTCCTTCACCCACCTCAAAAGGTGAAGCAAAACTAAATAAAAACACAAGACCAAAATTTTACCCGAAACGAGATACAAACGTCTTTCTAAATCAAAGCAACACCCCAATACAGAAGTGAAAAACTACCACGGTAAGTAATGTAACTTAACTAACAGTTGAACTTAGGTTATTCAACAAGCCCACAAACGATAAAACTAAATGAGTAGGCAAGTGTAATCGACCAAAACACAACATACACGTGTGAGCAAGAAATAACAACCAACTACTCAAAAATAATAAGCCGAAAGACACTAAGGCGTCCCTTAGTAAGGTAAACAAACAATTTCGAAACATTAACGTGAAGGAAAAACAAAGTGGACCAGCCACTAAGCTCTCAAAGAAAAACAAACCAGGATATAAAGAGTAGTAAGTTGCAATTCCTGACAAAACATGAACTAGATAAGGTCAAACAACCCAAGTCAACAAAACAAGTCACGCAGCGCAACAAAAGAAATAAACAAACAAAACTAAATAAGAACTGTTACAAAATCTAGAACTTCAATTAAGGCAGAAACTTTCCTACCCTACCAATATGTACAACAGTATAAAGTTCAATTACTCGTTACAAATCCATGAGCATCTCTGGGCCTTAAATTGTAATGCAATTGCGTAGTAGTGTCACTAGGTTGACCAGCAGAAGAACGATCTTGATCAGAGATCTCTAAAGTAGGAAATATAATTCTTGCTGGCACCTTGGTTAAACGATCAACATGTACCACCTGTCGTGTGTGTGGTTTAGTCACTAACTCTATCCTGAAGTTAACCTTTGATAACTTCTCAACAACTCGGTAAGGACCCTTGTTAAATTTACACAGCTTCCTAGCCGTTCCTGGCTGTACTACAGGAGTGTATAAGTAAACTGTATCACCTAGCTGTATGTCCTTATGATAAGCTTTTGACTCTCTAGTAGTTTCTTGTTTCTCAGCTGCAGTAGTTAAATTTGTCTTAACTACCTGAAATGATTTTTGCAGTCTGACGTGTAAATCTTTCTCATAAGTTTTAGTATCATCATAAGTCTTAAATTTAGACTGAATCAACATATCCACTGGTAACGTTACATCTCGGCCATACAAGAGAAACGCTGGGCACTCATCTAATGCCTGATGCTTCCCAGTTCTATGTGCTAATAAAGCAAACGGTAAATGCCTGTCCCAATCTTCTTGAGTTTCAGAAACCAAGTGACTTAATGAGTTAATAAGAGTTGCATTTAATCTTTCTACGACCCCATCTGATTGTGGATGATAACTTGTAGTGGTGTGTTTACAAATTCCTAATTTCTGATAAACTTCATTAATAGCCTCTGATATAAAATTAGTACTTCTGTCTGTGATTATATGTTGTGGTACCGCATGAGAAGCAATAAACAGCTCAAGTTTCTCAATTATGGTTTCCGATGAACAATTTTGCAAAGCATAAGCCTCTGGCCATCTCGTGAAATAGTCTGTGATAACCAATATGTATTTATGTCCAAAAAGTGTCATGGGCAGAGGGCCTACAATGTCCATGGCTATACGTTCAATAGGTCTATTGGCTATTGAACTCTCATTAATGAAGCTTTGTGTGATGCCTTAAACCCACGTTTCTGTATACAAGAATGACAAGATTTCACATAATTAAGAATTTGCTTATGCATGTTTTTCCAAAAGAATGCTTTCTGAATTCTATGAAGGGTTCTATGAAAACCAGAATGAGCAGCTACAAGTGAATCATGATTTTGTTGCAGAATTTTTGGAACTAATGTTTTAGGTAACACTATTCTGTTTTGTTTTTGCCAACGAGCCTTAGGATTTTTAAATTTACAATACAAGGTATCATTTTCAATGAAGAAGATCTGTGAAGGAGGTTTTGGAATTCTATTATTCT
>KK113560.1:43372-75838 GCA_000611955.2 Stegodyphus mimosarum | reverse complement strand
TGTTGGAGTTTTTAATTATACTTAAGTGTTTATGTTTTAAGTTCCATATCAAATGAAAATCAAAATTTGGATAATCATTCTAAATCACATGAATAGGTAAAGTTTGTGACATACATGATAAACAAAATATCTCTGGTAAAACTGGTTTTAAATAAACAGTAAATAGTGGTACAAGGGCTCCAACAGAATAATTAAAGTTGCGTTGGGAATTTAAGATACTATTGGGTCCAGTGTTCTAAATTAAAAAGTGAAAACATTACAAGAAAAGTTAAAATTAAATATGGAATTTATTAAGATATAACTGACTAAATACAAATAGTTACATTGGTGGCGGTGAGGTGGAATAAAACAAAATTTTCATACCGAATTTGACAAAGGTAACGGTACATCCCGCCGATACATAAGAAAACCGCCAACAGCCCGGCAACCCCAGGAGAAAAACACACAGGAAGGTGAAGCCAATGTAGTTCGAACTCCAGAAATAGGCGAATAATCGCTGATCCACCAAGGTCACTCACCTCTCAGCAGAACTAGCCTCGTCGAGGGGTCCCTCGCCAGCATAGAAAAAGCCTGCGAGTAAGCAAAACACCCCGTCCCCTCAACCTTGACGTAGGGTTAGTAGTGTTGGAATTACCCTCTCCAGCAGGGTGCAAAAAGTTTGATTGATGACAGATGCTTCCCAGACTAGTCTGGCGTGTGAAGAAATCGAAAACAACATCATAAATCTTGATTCGTGAGAAGGCACGGAAAAGTTTTCGAAAGAATATGGTATTAGTTTTTTATTTTAAACACAAATTAACTTCAATGCTGATAAGTACTTCAATTAAAATATAATAATTACATAGTTAATTTTCTTGGGTTTATTACAACAACAAACAGGACCACTATAGTAAGGAAATAAAAATTACTTCAGCTAAAATATAATAATTAAGTATGAAAAAATTTTATTTTCTCCACAACACCAAAACAACCACCATAGTCAGAAAATATGGACCCAAAATTTAGCAGAAAAGGGGGCACATTAAAACTTAATTAAAACTTTCAACACCAACTTGTGTAAACAAAACTTTAAAAAGATTGACCTTAAGGGTCAACTTATCAAGAAATTAACATTAACAACCAAGTTAAGAAAAAAAATATTAACTAAACAAAAATTTAAATAGTTAACCAACCAAAAGTAAAGAAGAAAAATTAATTACTCAAACAACTTAAAAATCAGCGTTAACCAAAACTGTCAAGAGAACAAATTAAATGACAACAATTACTTTTCAACAAGCCAAAGAAACTTAAGTTCAACTACAAAAATAAAAACAAATTAATCTTTAAGTCTGAAGCAAAATAAGTTAAATCATTACCTTTAAAACAATTTAAATCAAACTGAAATAAGTAATACATAACAATGATCATTTTTTCGGTTTTGTATCACTTGCAGAAAATGCAATAAATTCTATTCCAAACTTCCTTTGTTTTACATTTTAAAGTACAGACTGAGTAGTTTTTCAGCTTTTTTGGAGATACCGAAGAAATGGTAAAATGTGTGCCGATTCTTGCTTTTCTGAGATCCATTATTATATTATTATTATTTACTGAAGTCATTATTCAGGCAGCTATACTATCTGTTCAAGTGATATCAGCAGCTTCCATGTCACAGTGCAATGCTGTGAAAGCTGTGGTGAATTCGTGAATATTAAGAAGAGCTCGAGGAATGTTTCTTTGGTAAATAAGTTTGTTAAACCTTACAGCTGCCTTTTCCCCGCCGCCACTCTTCTTCTCGCACATTGTCAGCTGCGGGGATGTCGTCGAAAATCTTCAGTTTTCAGTTTTTCTGCAAAATTATTCTATAGCTTGCCATGCAATAGGGTGTAAAACTTGAAACTCTACGCAACTGTCAGCAATTAACGACAATCCCAAGAAGGTATTTTCATTCCAAAAGGGCGTGTTCGAATGGCATTGTCTATCTGTCTCCATGCACTGTTGTGTGAGATCCTTCAGGTGTAATGTCGAGCAACTTCTTCGTGTTTGTAGAAAATAATCTATGTTATTCAAAGAACTAGTTCTTCGCCGTAATTCTGCTGTGTTTACATTTTGTCGATGTAATTTATCATGAAGATAAAAAAGGATTTACTGGTGTACACGTGCTTCGATCGGTAATGGTGGGATACCAGAATCGTGAAAAACGGACAACGTATTAACGGCAACTTGTGTGTAAATATGGAGATCATATATGTAATTAAACATTGGGTGAAATGACGCTACTAATAAATACAATGAGCATTTTTGTAATTGTATTTATTCTGTGACATAGGTTAAAAATCGGCTGGCATTATACAAGTAAGAATTAAGTAAAACTGCTTTGATATTTGAAATTGTTTACGTTAATTTTGAATATTTTATCTTATGTACCAAAACATAGCTTCTGCCATAACATTTCGCCCGTCAACACAACAAGTATAACGTCAGAGCCAACGGAATTCTTGGATATCATATGCATCATCAATAACATTCTCTACCCGAAAAATATTTGAGGAAGAGTTAAGTATGTGGGGGTGTAAAGACTATTCAGTTTCCTTTCTGTGAAACAACGGCCGAATGATCGAAACAGAAGAAATTGCAAATACGATTTGTGAAACGTTCATTGCGTTTCCACTGGCAGAAATTCCCCGTCAGTATTTTTGTCTACCAAGTGTCGCCTCGAGAAAATTGAAATTACATTCGGCTATTCCAACACAAAGCCTCGAAACGGCAACATTGTTATGCTTGAGTTAAGAGGGCGTTGTTGGAGACAGATAGATTGATTCACGGTCAGGAGGTTTTATGTTATGAAATGCTGAAAAGTAACTCCAGTAAATCATTAACCGTTCTTGCCCTTTACAACCGAGCGTACAAAAAGCCCATTTTTATCTAGTCATCGAAGAAAATTGTTATTCTTCCCACAGCAAAGCCAAAGAAAGATCCAAAAAATCTATCGATAAGTCAGCCTATCGCTATTACGAGCGGTATTTATAAAATATTTGGAAAACTACTAAACCGCCGAACTATCTATTATTTAGAAAAGAACAACGTATTTTCCAGATATCAGTGTGGATTCAGTAAACGTACAGCGTGATTATAATTAAAGTTGCGATTTCAAAACAGTCTAACTTTAAAACTACTTATCAGAATGACTTGATATTTTACTAGAACAATCGTGAGGCAATGGAATTTTGTTTGAAGAAGGAAAAAATAGTTTCAAATTATGCCGATACTTGGCGCTGTCAGGGTTCACATTGCTGTTCGTATGCAAATTACTAAGAAGTAACATGCACACTGCAGGCATGGCTAAGATAAAAATTTTAGAGTACTAACGACACACATAACATTTCGCCTGAGTGCTTCATGATGACTCTGACGAAGAAGGATCGTGCTCTTGTAGTGCAGATTTTTTATTAGAATGGTGGCTATGCGATAACAGCTATCAGGAAGTTGCGGATATTATAAGGCGTAAAATCCGGCCCAATGACCACATACGGCCTGCGGAAAGTGATAGATAAATCCGAAGAGACCGGTTCATCTGACGTGAAAAGAGGTAGAGGACAAAAACCAGTTTCGGCGGCGGCAATGGAAAATGTGACCACAGCGTTACAAAGAGTGATACAGGAATCAGCAGTACACGGGGAATTGCCCGAATTTTGGATATGCTTATCAGCACGGTGCGTAAATTTCTACTGAACACCTCGTGCTGTTATCCGTATAAGATAATTCACGTGTAGCAGTTGCTACTTTCTGACCTGGAAACACGTGAAACGTTTGCACTGCAATTTCGTGTCCGAATGGAAGTGGATAATGAATGGCCTTGGAACTTTATTCTGTGGTCTAACGGAACTCATTTTCATTTGCAAGGTTCTGTAAATACGCACAAGTTCAGGATATGAACGACCGAGAATCCGTTCACGCTACAGCCGTTACCTCTTCGTTCTAAAAAGGTATCTCTGTGGTGCGGAATAATGGCAGCATTTGTTATCGGTCCGTTCTTCTTCGAGCAGATCACACCTGCGTGTCCCGTTACCTGCGCCGTTACTGGCAAGCGGTATGAATCACTTTTGCATAACCATGCGGCACTTCAGCAACATCTATGTATGGATCGTACAAATGCACGACGGCGCTCCTCCGCAAATTGCTACTCGTGTGAAGCGCTGATGATCGCTTATTTCGAAGATGATAGGTCCCCATTTTTTAACGTCTACATCTGTACATCTTCGTCAACGTCTATACGTCTACTGTTTCGAATTTTCATAGGCAGCCCTTTTCCAACAGCTTGACCGCAACGTTCTCCTGACTTAAACCCCTGTGACTTTTGGCTTTGGGAATATTTGAAGAATTATGTTTAAAGGGGGCGGATTACGAATCTGGACGACTTGAAAGCATCACACACCACATTCATAGCATCAGCACAGATACCCACAGATCTGTTGCGAAACATGCAGTTTTGAGCTTCAAGTTAGCAGCAGAACGAGGAGGAGAGCATATCGAACAACTTATGCGTTAATCGTCAGTAAGGTGTTTGTTTCGTGAAGCTTCTCTTGCCCCTATTGCTGTTTCCTCTGTAAATATGTATTCTTACCTTTACGGTTATAAAATTGCCTTAAACCCTTGGAGTCTCTTGTTTCCTTTTGGCTATGCATCGACAACACCAATGTGAACACTGACAGTGCCAGCTATCGACAAATATTTTAACTAATTTTTTTCTTTCGCCAAACAAAATTCCATCAGCTCAGGATTGCTCTGGTAAAATATCAAGTCATTCTGACCTGTAGTTTTAGAGCGTTTTGAAATCGCAACTTTAATTATAATCATCCTGTATATGGAATCCTGATGATATACTAGTTATTCGAAAGCTCCATTCGCAAAGCCTTTCTCAAAAGAACCCATCCATTGTCTGTATTTATTACTTAGAAAACGCTTATAACAAAGCAGGAAGGTATGGAATTTTGCGTAATCTTTATGCTAGTCGCTTACGCGTAATTTTGTCCAATTTTGTTCCGGATTTTTCAAACAAGGATTGACTCTATTTTGTCAAAGATTTTCGAACAGGGAGTGGGTGTGTCTGAAGACTGTGTTCTGGTTGTTAAGCTATTTAGTCTAAAAATGAATTCTGACTAAAGGCAATTTCCATCTTCTGTTTCAGAATCACTGTATGTAGATGACTTCCTGATACGTTTCGTGTTTTCTAAAGAGAGGACATTCTATGTATTTTGTAGATGTTGTTTGTATGCACTTTTGCAGAAAGTTAAATCTGTATTCTGATCCTGAGCTTCAGGTTCAAGGATCATTTATTGCAGTCATATATGAAATGAAGTATCTAGGAGTGAGGTTCGATACAAATTTAACCTGTTTTCCGCATGCCATGTTCATAAGTAAGAATTATTTCAAAATGCGAAAATTTCTTAAGGTACAGAACGCTATTGATTGTTTCATATCTATAAAGCGCTAGTCTGCTTTTAAATGGATTATTTCTTAGAAATTTACTGATCAGTACGGTCTTCCGTTTTATGCAAACTAAACTTCTTTCAATGCAGGACCAGCGGATATGTTCTGGCGCCTTTAGAACATCTCCTTTTTAGAGTCTATACGTCTACTGTTTCTAATTTTCCTTACAGTTGAGACATGACCAATTATATATTTTTCTGTACTACAAAATCATCTCACATCCCCAAAACTCTTGACGGTCTGATATGCGAGATCATGAGTGTAACCTGTTATTCTCTGCTCTATTTTCTCGTGTAACTGGATTCTGCATAACTGCTCAGGTGCTACAGGAGAAATGCTAATGTCTGAAGTGAAAGCCAAGGAATAAAGCATTTAGAAATTCCGCCTCGGAAACGTTCTGAAATTCAAGTACTGGATATTTTTGGAGATTTTGACAAAAGAAATACTAGTGAGATAGTATATAAAAATATTTTACAAAAGCGTTCATATAAATGCAACAATTATACTCCCATATTCATAGATCTCACAGAAAAGAGCTACTCCTATGGGAGCATTATTTGTGATTTGGAACCACATAGAAAGTAGGCGATTGAATCAGGTCTGCTCAGTACTCTCGGTGGAATTAACTGCTGTGTCTTATGCGCTTTATTTTGTATCTAGACTTTACCAGCAAAAGGGTTTCTTTGCACGACTCGTGTAGAGTTTTAAAAGCTGTAGAAATACTTTCAGATACTCAGAACACGGCGGTTATTAACATTTTACAACATACATAAACTTGAAAAACCAAGGATACCAAATTCTTTGTTGCTGGATTCGCATATACGTAAGAATAAAAGGAAACATGCTAGAAGCTAGCAAAGCAAAATCCTGTAGAGGAAATGTGCAATCGCTTCGTACCTTTTAGTGATATTGTATCTTGTCGCCAAGAAAAAAAATCCGAAACAACTATGGCATCTGCAGTTTCATAATAAATTGAGAAACATAAAACCTAAATAGGTTGTAGTAATAGGAAGCTGCTGAAAGTAGAAAGTGTTTCATCATGGCGCACAACGGATCATTGCTAAGCTACTCATAATTATCTTCTGAAAGCTGATACAGAACCTTTGCGCTCAAATTGTAGTGCTTAACTAATCGGTGCTTCACATTTGAATTTTAGTACCCAAATTTTTAGAAACTTCATATGAAGGATTTTAATGCTCATGACTTATCTCTTGACCGTTTAATCAGAAAAAAGGTCAATTCTAATTTATTGAAATATTTAAAAGAGGGTCATAATTATTATTTCATTTGATTTGGTTTAGTGTGGTTTTTATGTTTCAGCATACGTTTTAAGAAATGTTTCAGCATTACGTTTTAAAGTTTATATATATATATATATATGTTTTTGCTTATGTTTTTTCCAATAAACGTTGAATTAATAAAATTTCGTTTTGGCCCAGTAAAATCCATATACGGTTTCGCCCTTGTAATTCTATTAACCTAAACCTCACTTAATCGACTGAAATTCATATCGTTATATCAGATGAATTTTAAAATTGAGTTGCAAAAAACAAGATATATATATACATACTATTAGATATATGTTCTTTGAAATCTGAATTTTAGAACATTGAAACTATTCTTTTGCTTTTAAATGACATCGAACTTTATTCGAAACATAAATACATAAAATGAATTTTTGGAAAAGATTAAAATTGATGGCATTGTTTAAAATTAAGACTGAAGAAAAGCTTAGCATTTAGTGTTGGTTTTTATATTCAGCGATTGGTTCTGTGGTGTTACAGCAAGTTAAGGATACGCTTCAACCAAAATGTTACACCTAGTTATTATATACTTTATTTTAGTGCTTTACTGTCATAATCGTTTCTCTTCACCATGCTCCCAAACTGCAGCATGGTGCTAGGGAAGCCGGCTGCCATAGTCGTGGCTAAGTAATCTCATCAGGTCTTGTGATCCTTGTTAAATTATTATATCTGTATGTGTGTATACGTTTGTAAGGAATACATAAATTATTTTATTTGTAATTATTAATTATAGACCAATAATTCCAGTCCACTGCTAAATTTCAAGATTGCAGTCAAATTACGAAAAAACCAGCACTTGAGTTTTTCTGTTCAAATTGCTTAACGACTTGAATGTAAGAAGCGAATGTCAAGCAAGAAAATCTCACGTAAAGAGTGGTTACCCTCTGCAACAAGTTTGGTACATAAAAAACATTTCATTGTATCGGAAATAGTAATAAATGATACAATGCTAAACAGAGATGGTACTATCTTAAAAGTACCAAAGAAATGTATGAAACTAAAAGAAGATGCTTATTCATTTGCATTTTCTAATGACTCTAAATATATGGCAGAAAAAGTTAATGAATAGGTATTGACACTAATTCACCAATCATATTTTGCCAGTCATGAAGTTCAATGACGCTTTGAAGGATCGAGTTAAAAAGGAAGCATGGACTTTATACTAGATCTTACGTGGCCGTTCCTACCTTTGGTAGCGCTTGGGACTGATTTTGAACTCCAGAGAAGGTATGTATAGCTAGGAAGAGATATTCGGAGAAAGCATAGGGTAAGTGTAGGGTCTTAATGAGCCTGGAGGACCTTACAATACTGTCGGGTCTAACTTCCTATTGAAAGGATAATGGTAGGGAACGATAAGTGAGGAATCCTACGTCAAGTGCTTGCGACTATCTTTATCAAAACTGACACAGATTAAAATCAGTCTCAATAGCAGATACGAAGAATCCCCAAAGTTGCTTCCTCCCTGTAATCGGCGCAAAGGTACGAACTAATCGTTTGATTAGAATGTCATCTGTTTTAAACCTGAAAAATAAATTTTTAGAAGCTTTCCAACGTTTACCTTAAATGCATTCTGAACTGTATTAGACTTCACAAGCTAATACAATTTACCTCCAAGCCATTACTAATTCTGCTAGCTTGCGAAGTTCACCTCTCATCGCTCCTAAAGACTTCATGATTTCAATCAAAACTCTCAAAACCCTTTGTTATAGTTTCAATACAATATATGAGCTTTTTTTAATTAGTACTAGTTATGACACTGCTGTGATTGAGGAGCTCTTTATGACGGGCAAACGCACTTTAACTATCCCAGTGTTGGGATGTATTCCGAAATTTCTTCTCGATATATTTTCGTGTTTTCCCGTCTCAGTCATCAATTATATGGCCAAACCCCATTAGAAACGGCTTAGTTCCTTTTGTAGTTATATACGTAAATTTATGATTATCATTAGTTTGACTGATGATTTGTTTAATCTGAAGGTTCATATTTCTTTTGATTTATACTGAGACCTACGTTGTGCTACTAATGAGTCTACTAATTAATCTTTCAAGTTAGTTGCAAATTAACTGAAAGAAAATGTATGAAAATAGCTGTGCTTCCGTTTAATGCATAAATGATTTCTATCCAAGCATAATTTTAGAAGAGAAGTAGGCCCATGAAGTTTTAATATTACTTGATAATAATATGCCAAGACTTTAATTAATACGAGAATTCTAATAGTCTAGGAATTTATAGTTAATTTTATATACAATTTAAATATGAGAACTCCTAAATTAAACATATGTATTTGTACAATTTTAAATCTAAAAAATGAACCAGTTCATTTTACGTCTTTAGATTTATTTTTTCCTTAGTTTATGTTTAAAAATGAAGTCATATTCATACATGAAGTGAATTTAATTTTTTGAAAATTTCGGTGCTGCAAGAGTTTTGACAATTAAAAGAAACTTTTGGTGAATAGTAAACTATTGTATTATTGGCTTCGGCTTTATCTAACGAAACTACTTATATCTGGAGAAGATTTAATACTACATGTACTCACAAAGTTTAGTTATAAAAGGATTTTAGACAATAATTATCGACCTAAGTTTCCTACTGACAAAAATTACAGAATTTAAACATCAGAATAGAAAATTAGTCACTCATAAATCACGTAAGTTATTATATTTTAATAATTAAAACACAGTTTTACTTAAACATACAAACTGCTATCCATTTAAAGGAATTTATTGTTAAAGCTTTCTGCTTGATTTTTCCTACCAGTAAGTACTAAAAAAATGTTGAAAAAAAATAATGATGTTTTCCGAGTGGGCTATTAAAATTACTAAATGTATGCATCTTGGTTTTCCTTGAAAACAAATACGCAGAAAGCTAAATTCTTTCTGACTGGTGCAAAAGAAGTAATTATTAGTTCCTGCGTCTGATGTGCTGAATTTAAAAATATTTCAGTTCCATTAGTGCTGTGTTAAATTAAGTTTTGAGAGAAAGTGTGTGTAAGAACGTTAAAGAAAAAAATTAATATTTTTATCGGCTATGAACAGATTTCTAAGCTATTAATAAAAACACTGTTACCTCAAAGATATGCTAGATTCTGCGCGTAATAATGGTTTGGAAGAAGTAAGAATATAATTTTCTTAATCTGGAATATGTATTTTAAATTTGAGGAATGATATTATTCTGAGGAAATATTGGTAAGTTAAGAAAATATGGAAGTTTAAAATATTATCTATAGATTGTTTCATTCTAAAACTCAAGGTTTTTAAAGCTGTTCAATTATAAGGACTATGAAAAGATTACAATTGAAAATTTAGAACGGGATAAATCTTCTTTTAATCATAGAATAACCTTTCTTTATAAAACTGAGTGAACAGTGCTCGAATACGTTAAAGATGCCAAATTTATATTACATATACTTAAATACGAGCTCTAAATTTTAGAATTTAAATTACTTCACCTTTACGTTTTAATTTTGCTTTCTGCATTTTGATGCCACTGGAAATTTCAAATTTCAATACCTATGATGTAGATTAAATAGCAATTGCAGCGCTTAGAGGCTATAAAAGAATACAAATTTATTACTTTTGGAAAGCTTAGAGATTCATTTAACTTTCATTCTAAAATTTAAATACACTCATGTCCATAAATTAAGGATAATTCGGAGTCACGTGGAAATCGAACTCTAAAATAAATATATCACCTGTAAAATCACTACACACATTATCAAGAATCATATGAAAATTTCAGGAAGTAACCAGATGACACCAATGGTACGTCACAATGACGAGAGTGTAAGAGAGTGATTTACAAGGAATACAGGCAAAGAAGTAAAATTGTTCGCAGGCGCTTTATAAGCACAGTGCAATATTATAAGCATTTCAGTGCAATAACCGAATAGTTATGTCACAAAGGACGCATTTGGATGATTTTTTACGTGGTAGAATTATCGGCCGTCTGGAATATGGGCGTACCCAACTGGAAGTATCAGACGAACTTGGAATTGCCCAGAGTGTCATCTCCAGGCTTTGGCAACGATTCAAAGATGATAGTAATGTGAATAGACGTTACAGCACAGGTCGTCCCAGAGGTAGAACGCCTAATGAGGACCGGTATTTGGCAGATACTGCCAAAAGAAACAGAGGAGCATAGCCTCAGACCTGTCTCGTCAGCTCTCTTCAGCCACTGGAACGACAATTTCAAGGAAGACCGTATACAGACGCTTAGGGCAGATCGGTCTATATGCGCCTAGACCTGTCAGATACGTACCACTTACTGCAGCTCAATGTCGGCTGCGGTTAGCCTGGAGTAGAGGGCATGCATTGGGGGACACAGCAACAGTGGGCTTGTGTGATGTTTTCCGACGAGTCCAGGTTTAGCTTGCAGACTCATTCTCGACGGACTTTCATATGGAGAGCTCCAGGTACCCGTTACCACCAAGAAAATATCATTGAACGACACCGTTACGGTGGTGCAGGAGTTCTCGTTTGGGGTGGAATTATTCTGGGTTCTAGAACTGACCTGCATGTTCAAATTGGAACCATGACAAGCCAAATCTATCGGGACGTCATTCTGGAACAACATGTACTTTTGTTTCGGGGCGCCATGGACGCACAATTTGTGTTTACTGATGACAACGCCCGTCCTCACCGTGCAAACATCATAAGCGAATGCCTTCAATCGGAGGATATCACCCGCATGGACTGGCCAGCGTTCTCACCGGACTTGAATCCAGTAGAGCACGTGTGGGACATGCTTGGCCGACGAGTTGCAGCCCGTCACCCTCCTCCTACATGTCTACCGGAACTTCGGAGAGCATTGCTTTTTGAGTGTTGTAATATCCCCCAAGATCAGATCGATAATTTGATACTCAGCAATCCTAGGCATTGTACGGACTGTATTGCATCGTCTGGGAGACATACAATATATTAACAATCATACCAACCATGTAATATTGGTTTTTTGTAAATAGTTTTTTTTTTGTAATTTGCTCCAGGGAGAAAAAAATCGCTAATTTTTTTAATAATATCAAATATATAGCATCGTTTTTTGCTCTTTACCTTTTGTTTAATAAATAAGCTTTACAAATACGTCAAATTTGTTTTCCTTCTAACTCTTCCTTTGCCTGATTTTGCATTATCCTTAATTTATGGACATGAGTGTATTTTAAAACCTGCTCCTTTCTAAGGACTGTGTCGAGATTGATTTATAGAATCAGCTTTCACGATACACCTGATATGTTATAAAATACTTCTGCTGACTAAATAATGAAACATGTCTTCAAAAATGTCGAATCTTCGTCATTAAGAATTTAAATAAGATATCAGAATTTTAACAATTGGACTCTTCCTTTTGTTATTATTCTTTATTAATGTTTCTCTATCACAGATATGGCCCACCAGCGGCCGAGCGTAAAGACGCTGAACACTGGTAGTTCGGTCCGAGGTTCGAATCCCGCGAACGGGCTGGCTGGATGGGCGTTTTCGTGGTTTTCCCCATGTGTAACGTGTATACGAGCCAGTTTCCCTTAGAAAGTCCTCCACGAAGGCATCCCTCCCTTCAGGCAGATAGCCCTCGTGTGCTTTGCCATAATTGAATAACCTAAACCTAAATAACCTATCACAGATATTTTTGAGATTATTCATTGAGAACTCTCAATGCAAGCTTTAAGAGAAAAAGCATGAAAACTCAGAAGAGCTGACTGCAGAAATTTAGAATATTATACAGTTATTATTAAATAACTTTATGTGTATAATCTAATCCTTCAGGTTTTTCATGCAGCTTTTCTACAGCTTTGAGCCTATTAATTTGTCAAACCATAGCATGCAAATAATGTTATTATCATTCAAAAATTGTTGCTATGTGTATGAGACTTGTGTAACTGAAGCGTTTGATGTTTCCGTAAATTAATTATGATGTTATTAAATTCAAACAAGTATAAAAAATAAAGATTTAACGCAATCCTTTCTAAAAGCTAAATTAATTACTAGGCTGAATTAAATAATAAATGAATGGCCCAGACGTTATAGACCAAGGTCTCTCTAACTCCGCTACGCGTGTAGAGTCATTAGGTTGTTTTGGAGCAGGAGATGTGAACGTAAATACTTCTAAGATCGCGCGAACAAACATACGCGTCAAGGAAACATTTAAGATTACGTGTCAAAAAATATTCAAAACATTTCTTAGAGCGGGAAAAAAGAAAAGAAAAAAAGTGCTTTTCAAGAAAAGTGATATTTTTTTTATTTAATATGGTTGGCGTAATATTTCTATTTATTGTTTGTCAGATTAAATAATTACAGCCTCTCAACGGCCTTCAGTAAATTCTTTTCAAAGATAAACTAGGTCAATAAATAATTTTTCTTTAAAGGAGAACTGATTTATTTCACTGCTGTCAGTTCAATATGTTGAAAATAACTACGAATTTGCCTTACAAACAGTGGAACATGGAAAAGATTGTTAAGTTGGCTTATGAGGGATTTTTCAAATGTTGTTTAAAGGAATACTTCTGACAGACTGAAATCTATCGAGTTTCACAAATCGCTGATAAGATTGTCTAAATTGCGTTATTGTTTCAGCACCATATCTGTGTGGAAGTAGATATTCTTGTTTACCCATTAAATTCCAAAGCACTCGAAGGTAAAATACGCAAAAATAGGAATATGAAGTTCTGATTAACACCAAATTGCACATCAAGATAATAAATGTGTTTATGCAGGAAAGAAAACCGGAATTACGCACAGAATTATAAAAATATTACATTTTCATAAATTATATGATGACATCACATTTGGGTCATTAGCAGGTTGATATTTAAAGCTGAAATCAAACAAAGAAAGCCATATTAATAAGTTATGCGACCATTCGAAAGACTCACACCAAGTTTGCAGCGAATTGACCTTATTATTAAAGTGCTCATAAACCATCGCTGATTCTGACAACTGCTTTTCTTCCATTAGCGCAATTTCAAACTGTCTGAGACTGGGCGGAGGAAGTAGACGTGCATATACAGCACGCATGAGGGCAACCAAAGGTTTTCGGTGGGATTAAGGTCGAGGAAATACGGCGATCACTTCAAATAATAAAATAACCTCACTCTCAGGGTACCTGTTAACGATACTGCGTCGATGGACACGGACATTATCATGCATAAAGGCAAAGTCAGAACTTAATGCTGCAACTTCCAGTCTTACAATAGCATATACGACTTTATCTCAAAACCGTGCAGCCTAGCTGATTCCATATGCCTTGTTTTTCCAAGCTCTTACCTACTTACCGTTTGATTCCAGGAGAAATCTGAAACCGTCTGTGAGCGAAACGTTGCGTCAGTCTGAAACAGTCCAACTCAGAGATTAACGACACCACATTCCCTTGCCTTTCTGCATTGGCCGTTTATTAAAACACAAATATTTTAGGACGAGGGTATTAGTGTATGTTGTATAGGACGAGAACGAGTGGTGCAACAATCACGAATGAAATTTAAAATACAATATTTTTATCTTTCTATCAAATGAACATTTCGACCTTCAAGAAGAACAGACACAAACATTGCAACCCAATTTCGGTAAGGTAACACCATTTAAATTTCTTTCACTGTACTGTCGTAGATAGATGAACACATAACTGTACCCACTTAAAAGATCGTCTTTTATATAATTCCCCCACATCCAGCTTAATGTATTAATTTCAAGATAAACATATAAATAAAACTTGATCTAAATCTCGGAATTTAGCTCCTTAGTAAATATTTACATATTAAACCTTGTTTTTACACAGTGATTATTACATGCATGGAGGGTGAAGAGACTAACTGCAAACGGAAGGTGATTAGCAGGCTTCAGTATTTCGGTAATCAAAAATCATTTCCTCCAATACTCTACGTAAACATTCCTAACAGTCTCCGTATCTCACACAGTAGACATAAACATTACACAAGGTCTTCTCACATATTGTTACACATAGTCACAGAAACTGAACTCCGATGGAAATCTTTATTTCACTTCGTAGACAGGAATATCGCCGGGATCCTTGCACTTCATAACAGTCGAAAGCCAGCATTTAGAAGCCAGCTAATTGTCATTTCGAAATAGTCACTTTATAATTCTTCATAAACACAAAAATGTTGTCAAAATTCAATCAGGAACATTTACCTGTTAACGTTTCCATAAGCGTCTGTAAACCCGGAACCCTTTCTCCGTGTAGAGGCAGGAAACATTATCACTCAGTTATTTCTTAAACTGGAACTTCATTAGGAAATGAACCTTTATCTCTCAGTTGTTTCTTAAACTTTCGTTAACTAGTATATCCCATTAGTTTATGCCAGAAACCTTTACCTTTCAGTCATTTTTAAATGTCTCTAAAACTGAAACACTTAATTCGGTAAGCCAGGATACATTATCTTCCATCTTTTCTTAAATACATGTAAAACTAGAAAACTAGCGCAGACGTCTTTGCAGCTTACTTGTTTCTTAAATATCCGTGAACTGGAACTCTGCATCAGTGTAGGGCAGATACCTTTATCATCCTCTCTTTCGAAGTCATTTTCAATAGAATTTTCTCTCTATATAAAAAAATGAAAAGAAAAAACTACATATCTTTCTATTATTATCACTCACAAATTTCTCTCCGCTCTCTTCTGTTTTTTCCTCATATCGCTAAACGGATCTAACTCAAAACGAAAATAAGAACTTTTGACGAAATCTTTTTTACTAACTCCAGACATAATTATTAATTAAAAGCCAATGTATGATGCAATCATGCCTCAATTGGTAAATGACAGTCAATCCAAACTGTTTCTGAGCCAATTTTGGCCACGCGGCAATTAAAATGTCAGCACTTATTTTTCCACAGCGCTGTAAGAAAGGCTAGTAGATTATTCTCATCTTTTTAGCTAGGTAAGGTTTTCGCACATTTTCACATCCTGACGAAATGCCTTTCAAAAAAGTTATAAGTTTGTCTACTAGTCTGTTTATTTTATATTCCAAGGATCATTTAAAGAATAAATAGTCTCATGATCTAAGTCAATGCTTTTTTTTTATTTTTTTCAAAGCTGCCTCATTAGTTTATTTCCAACAACGAAATAAATTTTAATCTTCGTTCAAGGCTTTCGCATACTTCACGCATAAGGAGACATCTTTCAAGCGGCGTGCCTTTAGGCAACCCCAAGCTGCGCGTATGTTCATTAAAGGAATAGAAAGTTTCTGTTTAACTCTGAAATTTTTAGAAAATGATTGTTTCCTTAGTTGAATTATATAAGGAAAACACTCACAGAGAAATTGTAAATTATTTATAATTGCAAAAGTGGGGAATTACAATCTATTTATTAATGCAAATCCATGGATAACTAATCAGAAAAGCTTCGAAATTTGTTCGCATTCACCCCAAAAGCAGTTTTGCAGCAATGAATGCAACCATTTTTCATGATGCAACCATTCTAAAATAAATTTAAGGGAGGAATAATACATCGCTGAAAATCATGAGAAAAACTATTTTTGTCCGCCAAAGAGCTTTAAGTTTAAATTGATTTTAACGTAAGTGATAGGACATGCACACTAATGAAAGAAAATTCATATTCGCTTATACAAGGAAGTATCCGCTTATAGAGTGCGCTAGGAGGTAGGAGCACACAAACCTAGGCATTTCGAGGCTGCCTTAACACAGTTAAACGCCCCAACCCCTAGAG
This sequence comes from Stegodyphus mimosarum, assembly GCA_000611955.2. Classification (NCBI taxonomy): domain Eukaryota; kingdom Metazoa; phylum Arthropoda; class Arachnida; order Araneae; family Eresidae; genus Stegodyphus; species Stegodyphus mimosarum. Next base: position 59,397 of record KK113560.1, on the reverse strand, counting down.
ACGATCCAAGGAGGCATAACCAATCAGTCGACCCAGGTGGACAATTTTTGTTCCACACAATCTGGATTATAAGTAAGAAGTCAAACGTAGACGGCAACGCATCCACCACAAAGAGAACATGTTCCCAGTGTTGACCAAGGGAATCCCATAGACCAAGGGACCTCAAGGAGAAGTTTCATCATTTGACCATGTAACGTCCCCACAACCAAGGGTGAGACAAAATAGTACCACATGTTTTCTGGCAAGCCTGAACCTACCACCAAATTATCGATATTTCTAGTCACTGTGAAGACTGTCCATTTTTCTTCAAATGTCTAGTCTGTCTATATATTAACCTAGTCAAAACGCGCGGATTGCTCCCAGTCAACCCCAGCGGGAGGATCCGTTTATACAAAAAACGCATACCGCAAAGGGCATGGCATGTATTTTGTCAAATTTTGCGATAGCCATAAAATCCCATAAAATTCGAAAAAGGAGTGAAAAATGTACTCTGAAATGATTGAATAGAAATCTTTTGTTTGAAACGGATGGGAGGTGTTGTAAAAATTATTATATTTAGTAAAAATACTTAAATATTTTAATTTCTTATGTAATGAAAAGTGTGTTAATTTCTGTAGGTTATGAGAAATATTAATTATAACTATTCTGGTGTACAGCTGATAACCAAAATTTTGAATATTAATTTTATCAGCGATGAACCGCGAATAAGAATGAAGAAATCCAACTACCCAGTATAGGATTATAAAATGTGATTAAGAGTACATCACGTTGTTTCCGCAATAACCCGAATGATAGGGATAAAATATGTGACCTACAGAGGATAGCAAAATAATGTACTTACCCCGGACGTTGTAATAGTTGAAGAAGAAAATACAAGTTAATCATCTACAATTCACTCTATTTATTTTTCCTATCAAAACTTTACTGCTGAGCTCACTCAAATAAAACAAGAAAATTAATAAACAGTCCTACTATAAATGCAGAACGTCCATTTGTTTAACGATACACTTGGAGAGCACAATCTATTTGCATCGCTTTCTATATATCACGAAAGACCTGGAATCGAAAATATATGTGGAGCAGCAATAACTTGTCTTGAAATTTCTTCTGATTTTGAAGCTTCTACTAGTGAATTAATTTGGAGCAGTGCACCACGTGGCGATATACAATGGATGAGCCTTATATTGCACAGTGAGATCGTTCATGATTCTTGCTTAAAAACATCATTCAATCCTGGATGAATTTTCAGAAACTGCATATAGAATGAATATATTCAATAAAAAAACTACAGTTGGCTTTCTATAAATCAGGAACCATATCATCGGACTTTTCAGGAGAGTTAAACGTGCATCATGAAACGAGGTGGTAGGTGAAGAGACAGGTCCAAGCCCGACCTTCACCCTTGAACTCCCAGCAGCGAAGAGGGCAGAAACCGGTCCAACAACTGCCACCAAGGGCTTGGACGAAACGATGACGATTCTTGAAGCGATAGTTTGATGATAGATGCCGGCTTGCTAGCACAGGAGGGTATTTGATAACTGATCTCAAAGCCTGTCAGGCATATAATTCAGAGAATACAAGGGAAAGTGTTAAATGTAGTTAGCAATTATTCCCGGTGTAACCTGAATAATTAGGTTATAGCTGTTTATTATGAAGCTGTTTTTCGAAGCATGGTCGACACACTTTTCATATAGGCAGTATCATGTCCAAAAGAATATATTTAGAAAATACAATGTTACTACTGGCAGAATAGAAAATGTCAGCAAAATGGAGCTCACAGCTAGATAATAATCCGTAGCATTTAGAAAATCTGAGGAAAATACGTTCGAACAAAACAGGACTGATGTAACTCCACCTTCAGTCGCCGGACCTAAATTAAATTGAGAACTATAGTTGAACTCATGCTGAACATAATTAGTGGAGCTATTAAAATCAAGACTTTTGCCACCAAATATTAATACAGAAGTAAAAACTTTTCTAATAACTGTAGTTTGGGTTTTCAATATTTACGTGTTTCTTCTTTTTTGGTACAATGCATTTGGGGGAATAATTCAAGGAAAACCATTATGATACAGAAAACCTCAGTAGTTGACAATGGTTCTTTCAGAATCAGTAAATTATCCAGTCGTAACGAAAGTTTTCCGCCAAAAACATTCATTAGAAAAAAAAACATAAAAGCTGTAATTTTAGTGAAGGTAGTAATCACCACTCAAAGCTATGATTTACTTACCAACACTTTGGTAGTGTTTAAAAGCCTTCGGCCCAGAAGCTCGGCTACCGCGGGTCTAAAAACAGATCAACTTCATTTCGGATGTTCTGTGGAGAATAGAACATAGCACCAGCAACAGATAGTTGCAGGTGTGAAAAAAAGGTAAAAGCCCGAAGAAGCGATGTTGGGACTATACGGTGAATGCGGCAAAAGATCCCATTCGAATCCTTACAGAGTCCAGCCGGTGTATGAGACACATCTGGTCTTACATTATGCTGATGGAATATTACTTTTTAGAGCCAGAACTCAATCCGACATTTTTTCTTGATAGCAGCGTCAACACGGATTAACGTCTCGCTGTACACCTTACTGTCGAGGGTTTTACATTTTTCTAGGTACTCTTTGTGGATAATACCACGGTCATCTTACCAGATACAAAGTATGACCTTTATGTTAGTCAAAGGGCGCTTGCGAAGCCTTGCGTCTTTTCGGCCTGTGTTGTTGAAGTAATTCCACTTTTCATCTCAAGTGGCGACCCAATGCGAAATTCTGTCCTTGTGTTGATATTCGAGCAGATTAGTGCAGACCCGAACATGTCTGTTATATGCTTGAGTCAGCTCATGCGGCACCCAGCGTTTGAACTTGTACGTCAAGTTTATGAGATGCGTAGCGCAACTAGTGGACATGACACAAAAGTGTAACTGTTTAACAAGCTATCGACTGGTTGAAACCTAATCTTCCACAAATTCCCACAGGTGGGCCTCATCAACATCAATAAGCCGCCCACAGCACTCTGCTTCTTAAATGCCATAGTCCTTGTTTTTGAACTTTTGGTACCAAACCTTTACAGTGTCAAATGATACAACACTAGTACCTAAGCTGTACACATAATTTGGTAACATCCTGTAGCTGACTTTTTGCAAAAACACTGGAAGTAAACGCTGATTTTAATCTGGTAGGAGTGATAATTCCATTTCAGACACCTTGTACGTAATGGCAGTTTTTACAAATTTTACAACACAGTATTGTAATGCAAGTCTCTTTCTTGCAAACGCAGAACAGCGTTTGATAAAATATGATTCAACACTCCAACGTGAACTGTTTCCGCAGACGATATTTGCGCTGGCTTCATGAAAATCCGATATATCAATAGAAGGCGTTGTATCCTCCATTCTCAAAGCTTTATATATATTTATATATTCTTTATGATAATTATCATCGCTGAGTGCTCTTCAGAAAGTAACATATTCGAAAATCGCAATCTTCTCACTTTGCGCTCATTTCTGTAAGTATGCTTCATTTCTGTAAGTACACAGTATTTTAATGCAATTCTCTTCCTTACAAACGCCAAAAATTCTTTGATAAAATATGATCGCGAACTGTTTGCGCAGACCATATTTGCGTTGGGTTGCAACATTCATGAAAACCCGATACATCACTAGAGTCCAAATAACATGTACATTAACCATGGATTTAAAAAGAAGGTTAAAATCCCGTTACTCTTGAATTTGCCAAAATGTAAAAGGCGCTGCATCCTCCCTTCTATCAGCTTTATATATATGTATATATTCTTTGTGATAACTATCATCGCTGAGTGCTCTTCAGCAAAATAACGTATTCGAAAATCGCAATATTCTACCTTCGCGCTCATTTCTTCAAGTATTTTTTTTATAAATTTAGTCTGCAGTCTTTGTAAAAGATGATTTTGATGGTCGTCTTGTGGTCTTCAAAATCGTAAAGTTTTATGATTCTCCGGTCTGAAACATCTCATAATCAAGGAAACACACAAAAAAAATTCATAACCTAAGAATTACAATTTTATTTTATTGTTACAAGAAGGAAATAACTTAATATTTAGTGTGTAATTATCATCTTATTATATTACATTTATCGTCAGCAAATGATTTAATATCATAAATGAATTTCTGTTAAAAAATACTTTCTTTCAAATATAATTGCAAAATAGAGAATGTATTATTATTATTAATCTCAGATCAGATATGAACTTCAAAATCTCAGCACTTACTGTATCCAAGCAAATGAAGAAAAGCATAACAGAAGAAATTTATTTGCATTTTGAAAAGATATATTTACGAAATAATACACATAATTAAATTTATAAATACTTTAAATATATCTGTTTGATTCAGAAATATGTTTGTAGAAAATTATTCCCTCTAAGAATCAGATAACCATTAATTATTAGAAATTAACAACATATTACGCTTAGCCTTATAATTTAAATTTCAAATATTTAAGAATTCCTAATACTGTCTTCTAGTTACAATAATGTGAAACCTCATTCTACATATTTTATTTGACAATACAAAGAATGATTCCGATCTTAACTAAATATTTATCTTTTTTTATCCTTATACGTCAAAAATGCACTCAAGGGAGCTGAAAGGAAATTATTTTCATTTAATTAAAACCGCTGTCTGTTTTAATGAAGGGTTTATGTTACTCGAAAGATGGGAAAAAATATAATGTCGTGCCGAAGACATTCTTTGTATTTGAACAACTGATCTTATTTTCTTAGAATACGCTGCAACTGATTAAACTTCACGCAAATGATCTATTCATAATCGTTTCTACATTGTTAATAAAAACATGTATATGCAAAAGATGAGATTAGGAAGCACTTCAAATTTATTTTAATAAACTTTAATGATAATTTATTTTTAGAAATGCTTCTTGATTAATGGAATTTAGCAGAAGCTATTATTTTGGAGAATATCATATTATTAAGAGTTTTCAATGCACATTTAATTGTTTTTTTCTTTTAAGTGTATGATTGAACTTCGTCATTATGCAGTTCCATTTGAGTTTAATCTTCAGTATTTTGATTTTTGGAATACTGTACTTAGTGATTAAGTAAATAATTACAACAATGGTGATACTTTATTTCTACAGATGCAACGGCAAATAAATTCCTGTCAGTCATTGCCATTTTTTTCTTATTAAAATAGTAGTTGGAGGTGATATTTATTAGAAGGGGAAAATTCTAAGAAAAAAATAATTCAAAGGAAAATATTTCAAGTTATAAAATAGGTTATTCTTTGCGTGTGTGTTTCTATAAGCATAGCTTTGAGCTCAAACAATAATTAACTAAACCGTCAATATTAAGTTGCAAAACATAATCAGAGATGCACGAAATTAGTTTATTTTACTATTAAAGAAATGGGGTAACAATCAAAGATTTAGGAATTTTAAACTTACAGGAGATGAGTGAGAATAATTTTAATTCGATGATAAAGATCAAAATGATTTTCAATATTATCAATTGATAATGATATAAATTACCTAAAATGGCATCTGGGGACAGTGTTTTAAATAACATTGAATAACAGTAGATGACAATATTTTAATAATAGAAAGTAACATCTCTTTTATATCAAAATAGTATAAGAATGCAAAAAAAGAAAATGTGTGAAAAATAAGGTAAGGTTGTAGAATCCTTAGTTCTTTTCTTTCTTTTTTTTTTTTGAAGCAGGAGACGTAAAAAAACAGGCAGTTTTTACTTGTCGCGGTTCGAACTTTAGACATCTGGGGATAAGGGGATCCAATAGCCAAATCCTATTGGAGACGAATTATCCTCCACTACCTTTTAGTTCGGACGCCACTTTAGAGTCAATAGGTTTTTTTGAAGCAGTAGACATGAAAAATGTGCAATGCTCTCTCTAGGACTCGAATCCTGGACCTCTTCAAATATGCGTCGAATATGTTTTTAATTACAACACGAAGGAATGCTAAAAGGAGGGAGAAAATACTTTATAAGATAATTGCATATTAATTTAGAGATGAAAGGAATTAAAAAACAGGCATTTCTAAATCAGCGTGCAAAATGTACCAGACAGGCTAAGACACAGAATGCCTCGAAACTCCCAACTACACAGTACGCCTAAAAACATGCTGCTAGCCTGAACTATATTTTCTCATTAAAGCTAATAATTTCATTTATTCATATAAAGATATATATGTACATATGCTTAGATGCAAATACTTCTGATTCTTAATTTGTGAGGATTTTAAGTTTTACTAACATTTATTTTACTTTAAAACTTTGCTATCTGGTCTTATTTTCCACTTCCGGCTAAAGTAAGCGCAAATAGATTTTTGTCTATGAAAATGAGGTTGCAAATTATATAAATATTTAAGACATGGCTTTTAGCGAAGAGAAAAAAGAGGGAGATAGATTTCTTGCTGCCTTTATCACGCGTGTGCTATTCATTGTCTGTCTTTAAGGTCAGAACTTAGTTGTCGTTGATATTTGAAGACGTATTGTAGTTCTTTGCATTCTTCTCACTACATGCTTAGCGAAAGTTATTACTACGTGTATGTATTCGTACGTATGTAAGGCTACGCACGAATACAGAATTATACATACATACATGCATACGTACGAATAAAAGGCCAATCTTCGCGTTACTACTCTCTGTAAAGCACCTAAGCTTAGTTCTATTTAGTTAATAGTTTATTTCTTATTTTATAAGTTTTAGACCATAAGTACTGGTCCCTGTATCCCGAAGTGCGGGAGCGGTTGTGCACTGTGAGAATAAAGGATCATTTCCCCTCCTTATCTTTGTTTTATTTTCTACACACGCAAGAACACAGATTTGACTAAGCTCCCTGTTCTGACTCAGGACTCCAGTTATGTTTGCAAAATCAACTCGAAGAAACAGTAGTCCTGATAACTTTATTATCATATTTTTCTGAATGTTAGCAATAATTGCTGACTTTCCATTTATTAGAGATATTAAAATTATATGCTAAGTATTTTTGAATGATTTAGAACGTCTATCCAAGGAACATGTAATCCAAAACAATTTGCCTCAAAGTAGATTCCAATCTGTATTTTTACGTCATTCTTCTGAAGCATTCTATTCCAATACATACGTATGTATCAACTATGTAGTAAACTATACCTGAATCGAGTAATTTTGATATAACTAAAATTATTGAAGAAAGAATTATATACTATAAATTATGGAAACGCGGAAATAACATACATGCGAATGATATTCGGGTTTTAGGCAAACGATTGTTACAAGTTTTGAAACTTCTGTATTAATTAGAAATTCTTACAGAAAATTAATCTTTTTTCGATTAATCAAATGAAACAAACTAAAGCAGAAGAAACGTGTTTATTAAAAAGCATTGCATAGTGTTAATCTCTAAAGAGCTTATTTCGTTTCCAAGTGCTAGTAAACTGAACTGACTAATCAGCGAAATAGTGCTGATAGATGATAAAACTAAATGTGAATCAATTAGAATTGGACTAATTTACAAGTAATTTCAAAAATGGAATTTCAACAACCTCATTATCTACTGTTTCATATGCTAAGCAGACACTCAATGCACGTTTTACAATATTCAATACAATATCTGTGCTTTCAAGATGAGTTAAAAGATAATTTAAACCATTCCTCTGCACATAATAAAATATGTGCTATAAAAGAAACTCAGAGACGTGAAGCATAGACCAATGCCAAATTTTAATGCTATTTTGTGTAAAATCTTAGTTTCAAGTACACAATACTCAAGTAATAATTAATTTCAAGTTCGTATATTTTATATAATATTTATATGTAATGATAAGTCACGAAGGAATTATATCTTTCTTTAAAATTTCTAGCTTTGGTTTGTACTACCTTTTTATGCGTGTTTACCTCTTCTATTATCTAAGTAGCAAGTACAAAAGCAAACTGTCGCTTTAGATTTAGAGAACTTTACCAATTACGATATTTCTAGGAATTCGAATTCTTTTATTGTTCCCTTACATGGTTGACCATGGTCGAATTCCGTTCGATACATCTGTTTTATGTCCCAAACTTGTTTCTTCTATCTATTCAGAAAGTTTACATTTTTCGTTTCTGTTCCTTTTGCTGCTATTTCTCCAGTTCATGTCCATACCATCACCACAGATTGGATTTCTCTTTATTCCACGGAGAACATATAGTCAATGTGCGTTTATCGCTAAATGTTCGACGACCGGCTATGTTGGGGAATATACAGAAAATGTAAGAAGAAAAATGTTCAAAGGAAAAATATCGCAAAAATTCGTTTTGCAGTCGTGATGAAATCGGCATCTTGGGACGTCGCAAAATCATTTTTGCCAAATGAAATCTGTTCGTGAATGCAACGTGAAAATTAGTAGAGAATAGAAATTCTTGTTCATAAATTGAAATTTATTCTGATATGTATTAAATGAAGGGAAATATTTTTTCAGCAGTTTTTGCAGATGATGGTTACTACCATACATTTTTTGTTGAGATGCTATTCATCATATCCCGTACCTTGTATATTGCATATAAAGAAGGTGAGTAGTAATCAAGTTTATGAAGTCCGAAGTCACGTCAATATGATATCATAAACGCTTAGTTTTTTTAATACGGCTTAATGATTTTAAAGCAGTGAGCTTTGAACTACTGCTGCGTACATTTTCTTTTTAGAACAAATCTAGTAATAGAAATCATTCGTTAGAGATATAGGTTAACTGCAGAATCTTGTTTTATTTGTGATAGTTTCAAGCCGGTTTTAAGTAAAAGAAGCTTTGTTGGTGAACTATTAATTTATAAGAACCTCGCGCTCATTTTATATCAAGACATTGTGCATCAAAGAGTAACACAAAAACACTTGCATTTTTACAAGTTGCAAGTACTAATTACTAATCCTATCTGAAATCAAAATGTTTCAACTTTCATATTCTTTCTAATGAAAGGGCGTTAAAAATTATAAAGATGTTCTTACCGCAGTGAGCTCCTACGTTTCATTTCAAATGTTTAACACTGATTACAGGACTGCTATCAATTAACAGGTAACGGAAATCGGGAACATTGGTACTGTACCGTCAAACTTGAAAGTTAGACAGGTGTAGTTTCACATATCATGTCATTTTTCAATTTTAACTGTAATTCATAATATTACTTATTTGACTTTTTAATTAGAAAAACCGATAGATTTATAAAAGCCAGTAAAAATCATAATACTTGCTGGAAGTTTAACCAAAGAATATGAGACAACATTCTAGAAGGAGAGAGAATGAAAAAGGGTGATTTTTAAAGATTTTCCTTTTTTTGGAAGTAGGAAAATGCGCTATTACCGTTTATGAATAGAGAACCTTCGAGAACGGAGCATTGACTGCCTTTTAAGGGAAAACAAATCTTGGCCTTGGCCGTTGGAGAATGACCACGAACGGATCGCACTGCCTTCTTGAGACATAATGGCAAAACTCGGTAACAATTAATTCCCTTAGCTCGGTTTCGAGGGGAGACAGAAGACATGTGTAGACGAACAACAGACGTCATGTGAAAATGTGATGAAGCACACGAAATGGTTGGTGGTGGTAATAACCACAAATACCCGTTCTGAGAGAAGACCAGCCTAAATAGAATAACGGCAACGAACTCAGAGAACCAAGATGGGGTGGAGGCTGAACGCTTTCAAAAGGTCTATTTAGCTGAGAGGAGAAAACGATGTGGATGATCTGGCCAGGGCAAGCAAGCGGAAATTGATTGGACGGCGACACTATATACGAAGAACTGCGTTGGGTGTATTAAATGGAATTTGCTTCCTCCTGCGACTCGAACTAGCACTCCTGTAGGAAAGTACCTAAGAGAAGAGAATACAGGAAAAAATCCTCTCGAACACCCTCAAGCTGAGAATGGGAGGACCAGTATACGTTATGATCAGTTTCATAATATATGCACTTAATTTTTAAACGGACATTCTGGACTATCATTTTTTTAGGAAATTAACGACCTGATGGGCACCTGCAGGTATGTCACTTTACATATGTTATTTGTATACTTACTCATTCTTTTAAAATGATTGTTTAGCCTTTAAGTTACTCAGGACATCTTAAAAAAACATTTCTCTTTTTGTTTTATTTAAATGACTCTTAAACCAATTAAATACGGTATTTAATTCGAGGTTTCACTGGTGTAATGTGTAGTGTAACACTATAGTGCGATGCTATGTGCGAAAAAATCAGATACCAAGTTTTGATAAATTGCAAGTTTTTAATATTACTGCCTTATGAACATTTTGAAAATTTAGTACAAATATGACAGTAATTAGGAAATAACCCAGAATTGATCAAATATAATGCAGTATTCAGTTCTCTTAATTATACTGTCATATGCAGAAAACATAACGTAATTAATATAATAGCCTTGCTATACAATTCCAAGTACAAAATTACCTCATTTAACATATTAAATACACAAAAAAATCACAATGAAGGACCTTGTCTTCTTTTCAAAAATAAAAAATCTAAATTTAATAATTAACATTAAATTAATAATAAATAAAAAATTAATATTAATAATAAATAATATTGTAAATTAATAGCTAATTTTTAATTATTAAATATAAAAAAAATATAACAAAAATTAAAATTTCATAATCAAATACACACTGAGACAAAGTAGAGGGACTTACGTCTGCAGACTACGGAAACACACTGTTGGATCCTGCTAGTAGAAGTAAACTGAGTTTCATTTTTTCGCCGCTCACTGAAAATCAAATTGCAGTTGTTTCTTTCTTATTGCTTCAAAGCCTGGATCATGCCATGTCACACAATCGCTATCCGATTTTCTAAGACACTAAGTCTGGAATTTTGCAAGTTCGCACTCATCTGTTCCTTCGCTCATTGAATAACAGTATCGAAATGGAGTCATTGATCTACGTACGAGGACTCATAGTTTCGGGAAATCGGCATGGCTTGGTCTCGAAATTTGGTACCGTAGATCGCCTACCAAGCACTCATAATTTCGGAAAACTCGTCATCGCTAAGTTTGCAAATTTGATACTTTCATGCTCATCTGTTCCTTTGTTCATTAATTATTAGGTTCAGATGGTCATCACGCACGAAACCGTTATTCTCACTCTCTTCTGCTTCTCTGTGTTTTTTATTTTGCTTCTTCATTATTCCTCAACTCTCTCTAGTTCAAAGCTAAATGCTATACACCGCTCTTGCGCAACTCAGAACAATTCGCTCAAGTAAACTCTCTCCCTCCAACTCAAAACAAGTAGCTCAGAAGGAGTGTCTGACACATTTTATCCAAATCTCCCTCTTTAAACTTCTCGCCTAATTAACAATTATACAGTAACGACCGACGCAAGCATGCCTCATTTCAAATTAATTGGTGAATCGCTGTTTGTCAAGACCTTATCCCGGCCAATAACAACTCCTTAAAATTTTGAGAAAGCTCAGTACATCATTCTTTGTCAACAGCATACGAAAACCTCAAGGTATTTTCCTCCTCCTGGGAAAACATCGAAAACCATCACGCCCGACAAACCGTATCCCACGATGAACAATACTTTTGTTTACGTTTCCTTTTTGAATCGCAGATCAAACAACGCATATTGAAGCCTGAAGCCTGTTTTCATTCAAGGCTTATTTTACAAATGTAGCTGCCTTCACATAAACAATCTTAACTTTCTTTCAAGTCTTTATCAAATGCCGTATCTTGCAGACTATCCAGAGGCCAGATTCTCTTTAAGGGAGAGAAAAAAAGTTTAACTGTCATTCGAATACAGACTGTTAGTGAAAGGGATCCTTGGGTCATTTATTTCCACTCTTGTAAGCCTAAAGTGGCCATTTTCCCAAAACAGCTATTAATTTCGTTTTGGCATATTGCGTTCCTTCACTATAAAAAATCTGAATCAATATTAAAATTGCTGCCACCAGATATTAGATCAATGCATTAAAAAGAAATTAAATAAAGATGAATCTGCATGAATGTATGCATGTATCTAGCATTGTGAAAAAACAACGGTACCTAGAGATACCACATTTTGAACAATGTAGTCCTGCACTCCTATACGGGCATATGGAAGACCGAATTTGGAATTTGTTTTATTATCTCTTTCATATTTTGTAAAAGTCAAAACTATTATCTGTTTCATATTGTTACGAAATGTCCAAGCACGGTAAGATAGCTTCCACGCAAAGCAGGCTTAGGGTGGCCAGAAAATGGCAATGGAAGGCAGAGTTGCCACATCTGGTAAGAAATCGCCCATTTGGCGAAAAATCGGCGATATGCCATAGAAGGATGGAGAACCTTCTGGAACGAATTCTTTCTGGTTTACCTCAGAAAGTTGTCGAACACAAGCCAAAAACTATATAAACCCTGCTAGTACGTGGAGAGTCAATCATTGCGAAGTCAGTAGCTTGTCTAGCGAGTTGATAGTCAGGCAGTGAGCGAATCTCTCGTAGTCTAGTGCCGAGTTTGTCGTCGAGCGCATCGAGCGAGTCTCTTGGTGTATCACGAAGCAGTGCATCGTCGACTTTTGTCTTAGAGTGTGTTGAGCTCCGAGAGCGACTGAACAGAGTTGGGAGCTATACTCTAGCATATAGTCGAGTGCATCGGGAGTTCTAGCGTGGAGAGTCTCTGGAGTACGCAGAGTTCCGAGAACGACCGAGGGGAGTTGGTAGCTGCACTCTGGTGCTTTGTCGTGAAGCTTTCTTCACCGGTATAGCCTGCAATCTGAAGGCTGTGTCGCAGATTATTCCAGAGTGTTTATAGTAGTTCTTCGACGACTGTAAACGTGATTTTGGAGCTGTCTTGAAAATACTGGCCAATAAAGTGTGTTTCGACACTCCATCAAGTAGTGTCGTCCTTATTCACTCCAAATCCACAAACTCTTAACGTACGTGCGAAGAAGAAGAGAAAAACGTAAAAACATTTTTTATTAACAAACTCAACGATTTAAAAGCGTTCCATTAACATTAACGAGCACGGATCTTCAAGCACGGATATTTTATGCGCTAGGTTTCTTTACATTTCTTACTGATATTATGTTCGTAGAGTAGCAGCTCAAAGACACTGCAATGCTTAACTGCATTTTGCGTCGAGTGACTTTGAATGTCTGTGTCATTTTCAAAATCCCGTTTTGAATCTCTAGTTTAGAAAACACCCCTTTGGGCGTAATATAAAATCTGAAAGCCTTCGTGTTCTTTTATGCATTTTTTTCTTATCTAGAATTTCCTACGCCATCTTCGCAATTAGGAAAACCTTTGAGATCAGAATTACTAAATAACAGAATGTCGGAATATTTCTAGGATAAATTCACTTATATTTATATTGATACAGCTGCAGTAGCCCCCATACGAAAAAAATTAAAGATTATTTACATAAAATGATATAAATCATACTTTTTGTACATTTAAATCTACACAACTCGACAATCGATTTCTACATAACAAATTGGTACTGTGGCTTAACAATTTGATGTCGCTCTTTTACCATAACAGTTAGTGTCTAACCAGGATTCGAACCTCGGTTATTGTAACTACAACGCAATGTACTAATCACTATATGACCACTGCCAGGGACCAATTTGTTTTCCTTAAAAGGCAATTAACTCCCCTTTCTCGAGGAATCTAAACTCATTAATGGGTGTTTAAGTACACTACCCGACAATGAAAATGCCCCACCAAGAAGCAATGGACAGAAAATGATGAAAATGAGCATGCAGAGAGAGACAGCAATGAACAATAAGTGACCTTTATTTCGAAATTATATGCGTACTACAGAACGAGAAATGCGTCTGCTCACTTGGTTGGTGACGGAGGACGGGGCGCCTGATGTCCAACAGAGGTAAACAAGCATGTGTCCCGCCCCCTCCACTAACCAGAAACAACTCCATGGGGCCTAAAGAGACCGCTTCGAGAGTTTGACAGAATGTTAACAAGAGCATTTACATGACTAGGCAAGGGCAGGTTGTATTTGTTTTATTATTGTGTTGATATTTGTTGTTGCTATTTGGTATGGTAATTATGCATATTCATAGTAAAATTCAAATCAAAATACAAAAACAATTAAAAATACAAGTACAAAAATACGTTTACAAAATAATAGAATTAAAATACAGGCTCATAGCAAAAGAAACTTTAAGTATTATGCATATACAGAAGAGGAAACGTTAAATATATTTTGGCAACATTTGGCTGCACATTGTTTGATAAGTGTCTGTAATAGAGTCTTATGTAAATTTTACGGCTGGGCTTATGTGAAATGTGAAATGCGGGGAGGCCCGATCCGCCTAGTCTTTAAAAGACCAAATGATCTTAAAAGGGTCTCCCTCTCTCAAACCAAAGCGACAGCTGCCAGCGACTCGCGGTTCCTCCTTAAACCATGGCAGTAACGGCAGATGACAAAACATAAATTTTATCACCTGAAGCCGCGTCACCTTAGCAAGAGCTCCGGGAGAAAAAAAATCTAGCAATAAAGTAAAACAAAGTAACTCAAAATATACCATTACATGCAGAAAGAGAACATTCATCCAATAAAAACTGCAAGACAACACAAAAGGATAGAAGGATAAATTAATTAACTAACTCAAAATAAGGGGGTTAATCAAAAATAAATAAATATAAGGAGAAGCACATGGTGCAGCAAACCATGCAACAGAAACATTCGCACAAAACATCACTCAACAGACAAACAGACGAACACCAGAAAACAAATAAAAGGACATAATCAAGAAAAAGTAAATATAAAGAAAAGCACGTAGAACATCAAACCATGCAACAGAAACATTCACACAGAACATCACACAGCAGACAAACAGACGAACACCACAGATGAAAAGCATAATCAGAGAGGCAGAAAAACATAAACCGCGAACATTCACGCTGAACCATCAGGAAGGGCAGCACCAAAGTTTACGAGACAGAGTAACGCCAATAAGAACAAAAAAAAGCAGTCTAACTAACACTAACAATGCTGCAGAGGATCATTTCGATGATGATTAGATTCGCCGTGATAGGTGAGATAGTGTATAATAAACAGTTTTCCTAAAATTAGGTAGGCTTATGTGTCTGCGGATGTGGAACTACGTGCTTGCAGGACCATCTTGAACGCCGACACACGAAGCAACACGTCTAGGTACAGACTCAAACAGCCTACGGATGGTATTTTGTGGTATGGCTCTCCATTCCCTATCGAATATTTGCCACAGTTCGTCTTCTGAACGATGCAATAACAGGGTCTTCAAATGGCGTCCAATCACATCTCATATGGGTTCGATCGGTAAGAGGTCAGGAGAGAACGGTGGCCAGGGAGGCATCTGTACATTGGAGGCGACCTGCAATCGCACGCAACTGCGCTTCAAACCATAATGCCGCGTCGTCGAGCGGTGGGTATTTCCACTATTTTTGCCGGGTTTAAACTGTCTCCACATCGACGCTACCCTCGTACGTGGGGACTATCATTGCAGAAACAGAAGCGTGACTTCTCTGAGGACACGACCCTATGCCATTCCGTCGTCCACATCACTCGAGCCCGGAACGATTGCAGATGTTGGCGTCTATGATGTGATGTCAATGGCATATTTCTTAACGACGTCACAAGTGTAGGTCACTAGCCAGCAAACTACGGCAAATGGTTCTGGTCGATGTAGAACATCCACGGTGTTTTTAACATGCTGCAGAGTGGAAGTAGAAGTTGCTTGCGGCTGCGCTACTGCTTGTCGGTGGATGCGTCGATCCACTACTGCTGACGTCACCCTGGCTGCACCAGTATCCCTCGGACTTGCCACATTTCCTTCTTCCAACCATCATTGTCATAGCTGGTGCACTGCCAACGCGTTCAGATGTGTTTCAGCTGAGATTTGCTGAATGAACTAACCTGGCCTTCCCAACCCGATCACCATACTCCTCGTAAAACTGTCTGTCCGCTAGAATCGCTTCCGTTGACAACGGCCTGGCATTTTTTTTGCTATTACACGCGTTCTCTGAGACAAGAACACATTTTCTACGATGATTCCCCTGGCAGAATTAACGGCACGAAGTTTCACTCTGTAG